>CM057449.1:916575000-917065000 GCA_016271365.2 Neoceratodus forsteri
TCTGCCAGCAACACTCCAATTTTCGACTCTTGGACTTCATCTCTTTGTGAGCCCCATTAAACCACAGGGGTCTCAAGCATGAAGACCGTGGTCATATATGAACTTGTGCAATGGCATAGAGTGCCTTGGAGACAGCCCTAGTATAGGTTGTCACCACCTCACTTGTGCCAACCGCACATGCAGCACTTACACCAGAAAAGTGCACCTGCTGCCAAAAGTCCTTCTGGGGACAATCCCCTTAATGGGTGGCAGTGGACCATCTGAGCAGGAGAAGGACTATCGGGGGGGGGGCCCAAATGAGAACTCCACTATGCAACGATTGACCAAATGACTGGCTCAGTCCTGAGATCAGTGACCTCTAAGTCCAGTGAGAATACCAAGTCTGAGGCATGGCCATGGTGGTGAGTTGCAAAAGCAACCACTTGTGCAAGGCCCAGGGATGTCATCATCTGGAGGGAGTCAAGTCCAAAATGTGAGTGTTCCCTGGCCAGGTGGTGCTGAGGGTTGAGGCGCTGAATGCCACACCTCATGCTACGCTGGTGACCTGGTTTCAGAAATGGACCCGGGCTATCGTGGGACAGCAGGGGAGGGAGAGGATGGAGTTTCCCATGACTGCTCTCCTTTCTCTGGGGTGGGTGCAGGGGTTTTCGTTGCTCTGCAGTGGTGCCTGACAGAAGTCAGGAGCACTACAGGAGCAGTGCACAGCTGAGGGTTGGAGCACGGTGCACGTCAGCACGTAAGTGCGTTGATATCGTTGCATGTCTGGCTCCAGGGCTGAAAACCAGGTAGAAAATTGTGGGACAGTGGTGGCGGCTGATGGCCATGCTCTGCACCCTGGGACCTAGAGAGGTGTGCCCCCCGGGTGTTGACCAGCCTGCATGGAGGAGAGCGATTTGCAGACCAGACCCAGGTCCTGGGGTGTGGGTGCCGGCGGCTGGATGACCTGCATGCCCACTCCGCAGAGGAGGAGGAGATAAACAGATTTGTGATAGAAAACAAAATGCGAGAGTTCATCATTGATCCAAGCATTGAAGTCACCCAGAATTAACAATCTGGGTGACTCCAACACCCTGTCAGTTACAAAGTCAGCAGCTTCCTGCAGGAATTGTCCCCCATGCCCAGGGGGACAGTAAACAAGGAGAATCCTGCAACCTGCACCTGGACCTCCATGCACAGCCACACATATAAATGATGAGGTAGAGTCCACTGGGTGCATGGAGATGTTCAGGTTGGATCTAAAACAGATGGCCACACCTCCACCCCTGCATTCCCTCCTCAGGCAGTGCACTATGGAGTATCCAGCCAGGACCGATACCCCCAAAACTGGACCTGCATCTTTCCCTAGCCAGGTCTCCATGATGCAAGCCAGACTGACTGAGGAAATCAAGTCCACCATAATTGCGGTGTTGTTCCCCATCAATCTAGCATTGCATAGCACTGCCTGAAGGGGACCAGCAAAGACTGTAGGCAACTGGCTACCTGTCCACTCAGTCCGGTAGGAACCTTGGGGATGGGCGCTAAACACATCTGCCTCTCTCTTGGCCCTGTTTTACCCCAGGGCACCTCCTGCCCCATAACCACCCAATGCTACTCACCCCCAATATACTCCCAGCACTATGCCGCAGACTCACTCATTCCCAACCAAAGCCAAACTCCTGACAGCTCATTACTGTTGCAGCTGGAAGAGGGGGGTTAGAAAAAGGGTGACGGTCATGCAGCAGAGAAGCAGAGTAGGTAACTCTAGAGGGTCTGAAACCCAGACACATCCTGTAGCTATTTCCTCAATAAAATTAAATACCTTACAATAAATATCCCTCCCCGATAATTCAAATAAAGTAGTAATAACCCCTCACCTCTCAACCCAAACAAATGAAATAAAATAACATAAACCCCAAATAAAATAAATAAATAAAACTAAATAACAATGATCCCTCACCAAATAACAACCCTTCCAACCCACCAACAGCACCAATAGCAATAATTACAAAAATTAAAATACACCAACATATTTAAATAGCAGAATCCAGTGCAAACATGCTATGGGTAATAAAATGCAAATGTTCCAGCTCCTTTAAAAGGAATGCCCAGGATTTATTGCACAAATGTCATTAAAACACCAGAAGTGAAACCTCAACAGTACCAGCAGTAGTCAATTTCTTCAGCAAGGTTCTCACCAATACTGAAAGTGAGCAGCCCCAAAGGGGAATGGTGCTCTCACCACTGCCATACTCCCAGGATAGCAAAGCATTCTTAAACTGCTAAAACTGAGGGATATACAGTATGAGGGAGTGAGGTTTCCAAGAGCCGTCTTTAAAGGTATTTCCTCAGTACTGCTCTCACCAGCAGTGAAGTACACAGTTTCTGCAGAGAATTTAAATGTCTCAGAGAGCTCTTACCTTCGATTCCAGGATTAGTCAGAATCTCTGAAAATGCCAAGCACTGCTCTTACCAGTGTTAAGATCACAATC
Source organism: Neoceratodus forsteri (assembly GCA_016271365.2). Taxonomy (NCBI): domain Eukaryota; kingdom Metazoa; phylum Chordata; order Ceratodontiformes; family Ceratodontidae; genus Neoceratodus; species Neoceratodus forsteri. The sequence goes on from CM057449.1 coordinate 916,577,469, forward strand.
CAGACCAGAACATTATCAACCTGTAAACACAAGATGCAGAAGTACTTTTCAGTCCAGTTCCACACTGTACAATAACAATCTGGGTGCAGCCACTTCAGCTGCAGAGTTCACAGCCCACAGCCCACGGGTCTCAAACATGTTGACAGAGCAGCAAGAATACTCCCACTAAATTAAGGAATTCATCTCTTATGGGCCACCAATTTATAGCTCGCAGTCAAATCACCACAGTGGCAATGTCACTCCGACTGTTAGGGAACTCTTCCCTCGACAACCACCAGTTTGCTGCTCCTGACAGCCTCTCCCTTGGGCACTCCAACAGAGCTCTCCACAAAGAAAAGATGAAATAGAAAAGTTACACACAGGTGTTGCTGCTGACTGTGGCAGGCTCTTCAAGCCTTCACTCTCCAGTATTTCTCCACAGCACTATTTACAGGATCTCTCTAAAAACAAAAAATGCTAATTCCTAATACTAACTCACTACTCAACCCTATCTAACAGCTTATGCCCTACTCTTATTTCTAACTAATTTTAAACTAACTAAAAACACTCCAGTCACAACAAGTAATCACTGAATTTTGGGATTCTCCTAAAACAAGAAAAAGATAATGGAGGTAAGCAAAAATAAAGAGAAGAATTAGAAGATTAGACTCCCTTCAGAGCCCTTGGAGATGGCAGCCCAACTTGGCCACCATCTTTCTCCTCCTCCCGACACTCTATGACACTCTATCCTTTGCTCCCCCACATGTGTTTTGCCACACATAATATCCAATTCCATGCTCTGGAGGGAGCATAGTTGGAAGTGCCTCATCAGAGACTTCTTAACTCCAGTACAACAGGTGCACCATGGCATAGCATACTCACCTGCCTGCTGGCAGAGCTACAGGAGCCCAGAGCCACACATCACCATATAATGTGGGCATGCCCCATGCTTCAGCCCTTTCAGCGAGACCTGGAAAGAGCTCCAAGGGACATTCATCCCCCACAAATACAGCTGACGGAGCTTCTCTTTTTGTTTACTTACCTGCCCCATAAAGCAAAGGATTCAGTTAAAGGATATCTGATGGCTGCATTAATGGTGACTGCAAAAAAAAATGGATCATCAAGAAATGGCTGACCAGAGACCCACCCACTTTAGCAGACTGGCACCAGGTGGTGAAGGGAATTTATGACAAGGAGCTTTTAACTTTTTCTGTCAGACAGCAGGTGCAAAAAGGTACAAACAGGTGGGCAAGATGGGTGGAGTACAGATCCACAATTTGTTTCATAGACTTTGAAATGACAGGTGGTAAGGGAATGACAGGTTGACCCTTGATATTCAGTTAAAGAAAATGAATCTGATAGAGCATGTATAATGTAATTAAGTAATATATACACTGTATAATACCCTAGTCTGAACCTCTCAGTCTCTGTACATGGTCAAAGTGCTGACATTGTTTATGTGATGTGGTGCTTGTTGTGTAAAACATGAAAACAAGTAAATACTAATTATGAAAAAAGTACAAAAAAATAAATGGTCTGTACTTCATAACTGCATACTGCCCTCTTTATATCAATGGGGAAAAACATGGAGTGAGGGCCATCTTGAGACCCTGAGAGACCCTTCTCAAATTACTCAAAATATTTTTGCTGGGTCTGAGATCCTACCAGAACAGCACACTTTAGGTCCTGATCATTAATAATGTTCCACTAAAAGAAGCATTTGATATCTCCCAAAGGATGACAGCAGACGGAGCTGGTAGAAGCCTAGCATCAACAAAAAATGTTTCCACTTTTACAAAACAAGGTCTTTACACTTTATGTCTGAGAAGATAAACAAAACTGTGAAGGTTTAGTAAATGATTGCTGATGATCAAGGTCAAGAGAGAGAAACACTGCCCCATCCTCTGATAACCTTGATTAACTGAGGTCTCACTAGAGTAAATATTGCATGCCACAATAATTACTGAGCAAGGATTATGTGGGGGAAGAAAACATACAGTCCTAAGAAGGCTAGCATGCTCTCCATGTAGCAATCAAATCCATCTTCAGCAAGACAGTTCTTAGTTTTTAAACCAGGCCCTGAATTTTGCAGCCATTTCCTGCAGACTTATACAAACAGGAGTGTCTTATACAATTAAAACCACAACTAAAGATCAGCTCTTTGTTATGTAAAAGGGAAAATAGGGAGGGGAAATGTAATAATTGTACTTAGGTCTGTATCTTAAAGGTGATTCTATTATATATGTATTGTTACAATGCAAAGTACAGAATACTTTTCTGCAAACACCATAATATATTTATTAGCTCTCAGCTTTTAGTTTGTAACTGTAAAGTAATAAGAACTCTTATATAGTTGGCCATTTATTTATATGGGAAACACTGAAAATTAAATTGTGTACCATCACTATGATGTCAGAATGGTGCACCATTATTTTGATGTTAGAATACTGTACCACAATTGATGTCAGAATGTTGTACCATAATTGTGATGTCAGAATGTTGTACCATCATTGTGATGCCAGAATGTTCCACCTTTATTTGGATGTTAGAATGCTGTGTCAGACAGTGAGAAGTCGGAGGCTCCAAGGAAGCAGAGTTTTGAGACTTTATAAGCAAGCCATTGGTTGCAGGGCATGTTATGATTGTATGAGTCTCCTGGGAGGGCATGTAAACTGTGGCAACAAGGAAGTTTAAGCCAGAAGTTACCTTTCTAGTTAAGCCTCAGCAAGGTAAACCTTGAGTGCTTTACCACTGTTCCTGATGAAGTGGCCTTGCACCATGAAACGTTGTGTTTTGCTGGAAGTGAATAAAGAAAACACATTTGGAATATAATTAGGAGTCGGGTCTTCATTTGTATTTTATTTTAGATGTCAGAATGTTGTACTCTCACTGTTGCTGTTAAATTGTTGTATCATCATTGTGATTTTAGAACCATACCATCACTGTGATGCACAAGTGTTGTACTTTCACCGATGTACTCAGTCCCACATCGAAGGCTGCTGAAGAATATGGAGGATCTTGGAACAGCTGTGGAAAAACTGAGGTGGATAAGGAGTTGGTTAAAGGGGAGGCAGCAGAGAGTTGTGGTGAATGTAGTCAGGTCAGTGGGAAAAGAGGTCACTAGTGGGGTACCGCAGGGATCTGTTTTGGGCCCAGTCCTCTTCAATATGTTCATCAGTGACATATCAGGGCAGGCTGTGTCTTTTCGCAGATGACACTAAACTCTGTGGTAGGGTTGACAACGTGGAGGGGATGGAGTTGTAGAGAGATCTGTAAAGGCTGGAAAACTGGTCCAAAGTCTGATTGCTGAAATGTAATGCCAAAAAGTGCAAAGTTATGCACTTAGGGAACAAACCCCCCAGACCAGAGTATTTGATAGGTTGGGGGGTTAAGCAGGATACAGCATCAGAGGAAAAGGACCTAGGAGTCATCATTAGTGACTCCTTCAAACAAACCATTCAGTGTAACAAGGTCTTCAGCAAGGCTAACAGGATGCAGGGATGCATTAGGAGAGGGTTCAACACTAGAATGCATGAGGTACCGCTACCACTGTATACTGTAGGTTGCTGGTAAGGCCACACCTGGAATACTGTGCCTGTTTCTGGATTCCCCACCTAAAAAAGGACTAGGACAGGCTAGAGAAGGTACAACATGTGATGACCAAGATGATTCAGGGCCAGGAGGACAGATCCTATGAGGATCAACTAAAGGCACTGAATATGTATTCACTGGAACCCAGATGAGAAAGTGGGGATATGATACAGACCTTCCGGTTCCTGAAAGGAATTAACAAGGTAGACTGTGAGGAGCTATTTACCAGGAACAGAAAAGGTAAGATAAGTGGTCACAAGTGGAAACTTAGAAGCATAGAAACACAGTATTTGATGACAGATAATGCTTAGCCCACTCTGTTCACTTTTTCCCTGCCTATAGTGTCACCCAAAATCAAACTTGTAAATGTCCTCATCACTACCGATGGGCTAGTATCTGTGTATATGTGGTGAAGAAGAAAGGGATAAATATAGTCTAGGTACTCCATAGCTGGACTGGTTCACTTGCCTGCTTACACTGGTGATGGGGAATTCCTCCTCTATCCCTAATGTGAGTGGGGTTAAATGTAGCACAGATAGATCACAGCACAGCACAACACAAAAAATTTACAAATTTCTGAGCAAAGCCTTCTCTCAAAGATTTATCCTTCACCCAAACTCCAACAAACCTGAAAGTTTCATATTTCATCTCACAGCCATTTTTGACCTATCGGTGACCAAAACAAAGGTCTTAAAACCATACACTTATGTATTTTTAACCATATGGAACTTTCCAACCACCAAACTGACCACCATGTAATATATTGGATCCAGAGATCCTGGCACTGGCTATATGCTTGCCAAATTTTATTTTATTCTGTCCAGGGAGGTACAGTATGTGGTATTACGGTGCAAAGACACAGGTTACTCACCTGTAACAGTAATTCTAGGAGTGGTATATGTTGTTCATCCACACTGTTAGGCATGTCCTTTCCCTTTAATTCTCTTGCCAGAAGTCTTTAAGCTGGCTCTTCCCAACCACCCGGGTGGTATATGCCTCAGCTCTGCCCCTTGATGCCAGACCTTGCCCGCTGGAAGCAGAGGTTGTGCATCAAAGCCTGGGAGATCGAGTGGGTTTGTGTGGATGAACAACATATACCACTCCTAGAACTACTGTTACAGGTGAGTAACCTGTGTTTCTAGGGATGTGGATATGTTGTTCTTATCCCCACTGTTTTGCAGACTCCTAGCAGCCCTCCAGGAGGAGGGAGGCAAGGCGCACACCCCCTACTTAGGGAACAGAGATTGGAGAACTGATGCCCCAAAACCAGCATCTCAGCATGACTCTAGGTCAATGTGGTAATGGGAAATGAAGCTGTTTGCTGACTTCCAGATATCAGCCCAGCCAATTTCCTGGATAGGGATGTCCCTAGAAGCAGTCACTGATACAACAGTATGGCAGGTGGAATAAGTCCTCAGCCTTACGGGAGGCTCCCTACCTGCCAATCTATAGCAGAGATCAATGCATGATGTAATCCATCTGTCAATCATATGCTTGGCTGCAGGTCTGCCAGGTGCAGCTTCAGCATAGGTGACAAACAGCTGGTGAACCTCTCCCCAAACTCCAGCCATGTAATAAGAGAGCGCACTTCTCAGGTCCAGAGTATGGAGTCTGTATTCAGCCTCCGAGGTGTGACTGGGGTAATACACTGGCATAGTCATCACCTGGTTCAGGTGAAACTCCAACACAACCTTCGGAAGGAACTTCTGGTTGGGGCGCAGGACAACTTTGTCCCTGTGGAAGACCAGATAAGGAGACTCAACAGAGGGTGCCTGGAGCTCCCTAATCCTTCTGGCTGACGTGATAGCCACCAGGAAAGTGGTCTTCCATGACAGGTGTAACATCTCACTCCTGTGCATTGATTTGAATGGCTTGTCCATGAGCTTTGCCAGTACCAGCAGTAGATCCCACGGTGGTGGTGGTTCACACACCGGAGGCGAAATATGGTCGAGGCCTTTGAAGAAATGCCCGACAATCTTCTCCTGTGCCACCTTCCACTGACTGGCCTGCAGAGATGGCTGCCAGGTGCACCTTAAGGGTTTTAGACCGAAGACCCCCTTTGGAGAGTGACCAAAGGTAGTTGAGAATGCTAGCCACTGGACAGGACAAAGAGTCCAGGCCCTTGCCCTGACACCAAATGGAGAATCTCTTCCACTTGAAGGCATAGCACTTCCTGGTTGATTCCTTCTTAGATGCCTCAACTACAGTGAGGACATCTTCGAAGAGATCCAAAGCCTGGAACCCTAGCCACTCAGGAACCATGCTGTCAAGTGCAGGGATTGAAGGTCTGGGTGGAGGACCTCACCCTGATTGACTGAGAGCAGGTCCAGGTGCGCTGGAAGATGCCTTGGGAGCCTGATGCTGAGACTGAGGAGATCAGGGTACCAAAACTGGCGGGGCCAGTCTAGAGCCACCAGGATCACCTGTGCCTTGTTCCTCCTGGCCTTGAGGAGCACCTTGTGGATCAAGGGTAGTGGAGGGAAGGCATAAAAGAAGCCTGGAGTCCACGGCCTTGAGAAGGCATCCCCATGCAGTGAGCCCTGCTGAGGGGGGTGAGCACAAAACAGCCTCAGCTTTGCATTCTCCCTGGAGGCAAACAGGTCCACCTGAGGGGTGGCCAACTGGGAGAACTAGCTGTGTGCTACCTCTGGATGGAGAGACCACTTGTGGGACACCTCACCCACACAGCTGAGGGCGTCCACCAGCTGATTTGAGGCTCCTGCCACATGGATGGCTAGGAGATCCACCTCCAGTTGGCTCACGAGGGTCCAGATGTGGAAAGCTTCCCTGCACAGGGGACGGAAGTACATATCACCCTGTTTGTCACTCCAGTCAGACACCCCCAGTTTATGGCACCCAATATTTCCTTCACCATCCTTGTACTCATTATGTGAGTGACTGTCCTGACCCTCATTGGGATATATATGTACTGTACATATTGTAGATATTAGTTTAACCTTCTCTTAACCGAGTTTCAACATGTGAATTCACTGTATATCATTGTGTTATAAACATCATTTTTTCTGTATGTATAACTGTCTTATAAGTGTGTGATGTAATTGCTGTGTATCAACTCGAAACTTGACCTTATCAGGTCCATCTTGTAAATGAGCCTTGCTCAATGAAGATCACCTGAATAAATAAAGATTTGATTGATTGATTGATTGTTGAGATAGTACATGGTCATGGTGTTGTCCGTCTGGACCTGAACCACTTGACCCCAAAGGAACGGAGCGAATGCAGTCAGCGACAGCTGAACTGCTTGGAGCTCCAGCAGGTTGATGTGGCATCGGGATTCCTTGGGGGTCTAGAGCCCATGGATTCTATGGTCCCCCATGTGGGCACACCAGCCCGTGAGAAAGGCATCAGTTGTCAAGACGACCGTTGGCTCAGAGTGGACAAATGGGATCCCCTCCTGCAGATGCTGTAGGACAGTCCACCATTGGAGAGCATCCCACATATTCTGGGTCACAGTGACCAGCTGATCGAAATGACCTAGTCACTGAATCCACTGGCTGGCCAGTTCCCACTGAATGGGGCACATATGCCACTGGGTTCATCGGACCATGTAGGTGCAGGCAGTCATGTAACCCAGAAGTCGTAGAAAGTGCCAGGCAGGGCGATAGTGCCCAACCAGAAATGATTGGGCAAAGCAGGAGAGAACCTCTGCCCTCTCTGCTGGGAGCCTGGCTCTGGCTTGGCAGAATCGAGCTCTGCCCCAATGAAGCAGATCACCTGCAAAGGCACGAGTTTCGACTTGGCCTCATTGACCAGGAGGCCAAGGCTGATGCAGGTCTGGAGGGCCAGATCCCTGGACCTCTCCACCTCCAGTCTGGAGGGAACCCGCTATAAGCCAATCATCCAGATAAGGGTACACTCTGACCCCTCACTGCTGAAGATGGGTCACCTCCACTGCAGTGCATTAGCTGAAGACCCTGGGGGCTGATGACAGGCTGAATGGCATAGCTTGAAACTCATATAGGGTTCCCTCTGCCCTTCAGTTGGGCAACCTTCAGTGTGACAGATGGATCGGGATGTGGAAGAATACATCCTGCAGATCCAGGGAGCAAAACCACATGTTCTTTTTGAGAGATGACATGATCTGAGACAAAGTTACCATCCTGAAGGTGCAAGACCTGAGAAACTGGTTCAGGTAGTGCAGATCTAGAATGGGGCATCAGCCCCCCCATCAATTTCGGGACCAGGAAGTACCTGGAAATGAACCCTGGGTTGACAGGGGGATCAGTGACTCAGACCACTACCTCCTTGTGGAGAAGTTGGGCAGTGTTGTTTCGGAGAGCCGATTGAGTGTGCATGGATATCTTCTCCTCCAGTGGCGCTCGGGCTCGACTTGGTGGGTACTGCTCGAATTCCAGAGGCAGCCTCTGGCAACCACTTCCAAGACCCACCTGTCCATTGTGACAGTGGACCAGGTGGAAAGGAAGTGGCAGAGCTGGCCTCATGGGAGGACCCAGAGTGGGTGTGATGGGCATGGCGGTGGCAACCCCCATCCCATCACATTGCAGCTTGGAGGAGGAGGGGGATCCGACCGAGGGACTGCCGGGACCTTTCCCTCTGGGCTTACAGGCTGCCAAAGCCCCTGACTTGGGCCGAGGGTGCCAAGATTGAGCATGCTGCTACTGCTGCCCTGGTTGGTATTGGGGCTGCTTGACTGCAGGGGCAGAAGGCCAAAAGGGCTTATGCTTCAACTTTTTGGAACCCTGAGATTCCTTCTGGGTGGAAGTAATGGAGTCCAGGGTGGCATTGGACTTCTCGATGCGTTGAAGGTGACCATCCACCCCTGGACTGAACAAGTCGGTGCCCAGGAAGGGAATGTCCACCAGTTTGTGCTGGGTGTCTGCCATAAAGATGGAGACCCTCAGCTAGGACCTGCAGCGCATGGCGACTGCAGCCAAAAATAATGGGCACAGGAATCCCCAATGTCCAGAGCCATTTGGAGTTGCTGTTTTGCCACAGCCTGACCCTGATCCCAGACCTGTTTGACCATAGTCTGAAGGTCCATGGGGCGATGAGGAAGCACCTCGTCTAGAGAGCCCAGGAGAGAATGGGAGAAGTGTGCCATGATGACAGCTGAGCTTGTCTGACGGAGACCAAACAAAGAGGCAGCATAGGCTTTTCTGGCAGAGTGGTCCAGTTTTTTGGACTCTTTGTTTGGAGGTCTATCAGTGTCTCCTGAAGTGTCCAAGTGCCGAAACACAGATTCAGTCACCAACCCCTCAGCCGAGGGGTGCTCTGTGAACCCAGAAAGGGAACTGATGGGAACCGCATACTTGCGGGCCATCCGGTCTGATGACATGGGGCAGGAGGCAGGGTGCTGCCAAAGCTCCAGAGCTGGGCCAACGATGACTTCGGCCACTGGTAAGTTCTCTGTTGCAGAATCCCCTTTTTCCAGAATGTCTGTCAGGGGATATCAAGCCCGTTTCTGAACAGGCTCCAAAGGCATCCCTGTGGATTCAGAGATAAGACGGAGAATGCCCATGAAGGACGTGGGACCTTTCTCAGTCAAGAGACCCCCAAGTGAAACCTTGTTGAATGGACAAGAGTGCAAAGAGGAGTCCTCGGACTCTGAGGAGTCTGGATAGATTGGCTGACCACCTGAGTCACCTTTGATCTGCCGTGGATGGTCGGGAGTGAGGGTGGCTGACAGCTTATTCAGGATGCCCTTAGCGGGGTGAGACTTTTTGACAGGAGCCCCAGATGGAGGCTGTTTAGGTGGTGGCTCCACCACAATCAGCAGAGAGGCCAGTTTTGGCTGAGCCAGGAGGGCCTTTACTGGCTCCGCGGGCAAAGGGACGGTGTCGGCTGGCTGTAGAGGAGTCGGTGTTGGCCTAAAGGGTAACAGCTATGTGATGGCCGGCATGAAAGTCGGGGTCAACTTTGGACCAGCCAACATCAACTTGCCACATACGATCCCCGTAGCATTGACGCAACTTGTGCCGAAGTCTCTCCTCTTCCGAGGAGGACGAGGATGAATAGCAGCAGCGCCGCTTCTTGAAACGCCCAGAATGGTGTTTATGAGTTCTCCTCAACCTGTTGGTTGAAGTTGACTGAAACCTAGACCTCGACCACTGGGGGGACTGACAGGGGCACTCAGAAGGAGCCGGGGAGACCCACAGCTCCTCCAGGTCAGGGACAGGGACTGTGAAGAGGTTCCCAGCAGGCTGGGTTTCCTCCTCGGTAGGTCCAGTCAGGACTGGAGTCCTGATCAAGGAATTGTCGGCCTCATCCAGTGAAAACAGGTAGACGGGGTCAATAATTATTTCGACTGGGTTGTCATCCCGCGTCTTAGCTGGCTGGCCTGATGGGGCACTGTGAAGCCAGCGGCCGAGGCCACAATTTTGATTGAAGTTGAAACTGGAGATTCCTGGGAATGAGACCTCTCTCGATCCCAAGAATGACATCAATGAGGCATCTCTTCTCTTGACTCCTTGGAATCCTTTTTACGGGCACAGAAGCTGTGTGAAGCTGACGGGCCCTCCCCTTTGGTCGTTAGAGACTGGCACAACTCCTTGAAGGAGCCTGTAAAGGTAGAGCCCAGTTTGAGTGGTATGAAGACCGATGCTGAAGAGGACTGATTGGTGACCTGAGCTGCCTCCTCCTCGAAAGCCTTCATTTGCTCAAATTGTTCGCAGATCCCACAGCCATGGAGACCACCCAATGGGCCTCTTTAGATTTGACAGGCAGGTTCTGTTTCTCCTGTCGGCTGAGCTGTATTCGTGTGAGGTGATTGTCCAACATGTTCGGCTGTAATGAGTGACAAAATTCGCAAGCCTGGGTATCATGATCGTGGCCCAGTTAGTAGACACACATGGCATGAGGGGCAGTGCGAGACATCTTCTGCATGCAGGGGCACCGGCAGAACCCGGGTGAGGACTTGTCCTCCATCATGGTCGTGATCGAGAAACGATGCAGTAAAACTCTGAGTTTAAGTTTTGGTAATTAATCTGAAGATTTAAGTGCCAGGGCCTACTCAACGTGGGAGCGATAAGGAGGGAACCTGAATCTTCCAGAGAAAAGAAAAATCTGGTGTGAAGGGGCGGTGCTGAGGCATATATCACCTGGGTGGGTGGCAGGAGCCAGCTTAAAGACTTCCGGCAAGAGAATTAAAGGGAAAGGACATGCCCAACAGTGTGGATAAGAACAACATATCCACATCCCTAGAAACTGAGGTTTAACATAGAAATATCTTCACAACCCTAAAATGGAGCACTACGATGGCAAGGCGAGGCAAATTTTATTTCTACGGCACCCAATCCCAGGTGATCTGGGTGCCTCACACAGGAAACAGGTCAAATAAAAACAATACAGGATTCTATAACAGCTACATATAAACATATAAATTAAAATGGTAATTCTATCTTCAGAATATCTAAAGCCTTGGGTGGTTGGTGCATTCAGGCATCATTGCCAGGGAAAGCCAGTGAAAACAGATATGCCTTTAGCCCCTTTTTAAGGGACTCATCCATCAGGTGCCCCTGACAGCAGATGGAAGAGTGTTCCACAGGGTCGGCCCAGTGACACTAAAAGCACGGTCACCAGATATCTTAAGCCTGACCCTGAGAACCTCAAGGATGCCCATGGTCACAGACCGAAGGGAATGGACTGAGGTGGCAGGTGTGAGGAGATTAGTCAGATAGCCAGGGTCCAGCCCATATAAGGCCTTATAGGTGAGCAAGCCCACTTTGAAGATGACCCTCCACCTGACTGGCAACCAGTGCAGAGCTCACAGGACTGGAGTCACATGACTGGACTGGGGCAGGCCCATCGGTAACCAAGCCGCTGCGTTCTGCCCATGCCCCTATATTAACATATAAAAATGTATTATTGTTGTAGTTCAATGGGGCATCATTGTAAATGAGATTTTGATCAATGATGTTCCATGAATAATAAATAAATAAATTAACAAACAAACACTAGTACAGTTTGAAAAAGAAATTTGAGATATGTAATGGGTTGCACTGTGTTCTTCAAGCATAGTTAAAAATTGGATTTGGTCCTGCTTCTTCAGTAGTAAACTTGGCACCAGGTCACATTGGGGTAGGATGACTAAGAAATAAGCTACCCTAAGGTGAAGGGTTGTGGTCTCATAACTGCAGGCCCAGGTAGTTGTTAGGCATGAGGCACAGCCAAGTGCATTTAAACAGCCTGGAAAGTGTGGTTATGAGCCCATAGCTCACACCATGGAGTGGCTTATTGTGGACCGTTTTTTTTAAATATGAAATATTAAGGTGAAACTTGTTTTTAATGGAAACAAAATATTTTCTGTGTCTTGAGTATTTTAACTTTCTACCTAAACTAAAATTTATGATAAAATAGTCCCTCTACAGTAACAATGCAAAGAGTGAGCATATTTTGGAATGCAGGGTACATATTTTAGAAGGTGTACAATGTGTGAATTTAAGGAGGTGTTTGGTGTTCAAAGTTTAGGAGGCATATAGGAAGTACATTTTGAACAGGTTGTAGGGCACAAAATCCGGAGGAGTATGGTGAGCAAATTTTGGGTGGGGTAAGTGGTGCACACTTTGGGAAGCGTGTGGGTTACAAAGTTTTTGAGGTGTGTGGGTGCAAAATTCATTCTACATGTGGGGTACAAATTTAGGGAGGTGTGAAGGATGTATATATCAGGAGGGGTGCAGGCACAAAACTTAGGAGGTGTATGAGGAACAATCTTTGGGAAGTGTGAAGACACTACATTCATATGTGATGTAGTGCACAATATGTGTTTAAAACTTAAACTTGCCAGGTTGTTTGAGGGTGGGATTTCTCTGGAGAAGCTTCCTCCATCCATGCTTCCAATATACATAAGCAATAAGACATGACAGGTGCACATTATGGTGATATAGTCACACGCCTCAGGTGCATTGTTAGGCACAAGGTACAGCTGTGCACACTTAAATGCACCAGAGATGTGTGATTGTATTATACCACCGTAATGGCACACCTTGGAGTGTCATAGTGCACTTATAAAATGGCATTTAAATAGCTGAGTTAAAATGAATGAAAAAAGAAGAAATGATTTAAAAAGATTAAAAAAATAGGACCTTTCTTTGAAATATGCTTCCAGTTTGACATTGAAGTCAAAAAGAATCCATATTCTGGTAACGGGGTAGCTTAAACGATGAAAGACAATGAAATCCAAGTGTGGCACACATTTTGTAAGAAAATAAATTGCTACCTTATTTGCACTTCAAATCAGTACCAGTACAGTATTTTTTTTCAATTCTTTATGTTTATTGTTTTACATGTAAAACAGGTACATAATGCCTCATACAGGGCTAATACAGTTGACAATTATAGCATTACAGCATTCAATTTGATATACACTGAGTCTTCCCCTATAATCTGTTACAACAGGAAATGGGGGGTTTCCATATTAATTATGTTTAAATCACAATTATAACTAATTGCCAGCCATCTCAATGGCAATGGAAATTCCCTATGTTAGGTAGAACTTACACAGATAGGTTACCTGCAGTCACTATGAACTGCCATTTATCCATTATACAATCATAGAATAGAAAAACAGGAATATTTGTGCTCCCTTAGGCACCACTCCTCAGCACTATTCAAACAAACAAGAAAAAAACATTTCAAAGTTATTGCAACAATTATAACTTTTGAGGATGCTATGCATCCTCTGATCAAGGAATAGTGAACTCTCCATCAGTGCAACAAGCAAGCTGAGAAGATATATGGCTAGATGAGGTATTAGAACTAAATCGCCCCCCCCCAAATCAAGCAGGAGATGAAACAAAGCATCCCAAAAGTGGTACATATGACCATGAGGACCTGAACGTCCTGCGCTAAGGCCCCTCTTCCCATTAGATCTCCTACCTTACTATGCGACAGGGAGAAATATTTCAGACAGTTTAGAAGTCATTATGAGATGAGCTGGAGCTCATTACTGTGTCCAAAAAGTCTCAGTCTGCCATACTCAATATGTTAAAGTCACTATGAGCCTTCTCATAGTCAGTCCTCTTCCAACTCTTCTCCGGTGCCCTCATCTTCTACGGTGGGTCTCTCCCAAGTGGTAAACTCTTTCTTTGTCCTTTTCAGCCACCACCCAGTGTCCTTCAGCTCTGAGAACTGCCACGACTTCCCAGTATATGTTATCCTCAGGCTCACTGGCAGTAAAAAAGAGTGAATGATCCCACAAGCTCTTAGTTTCTGTCGAACGGCATCACATCTCCTTCTGCGAGCCTGGGTCTGAAATGAAAGATCTGGATAACATTTTACATCCGCATCGTTGATAGTAAATGGATATGCTGCATGAACTGCTGCTAGAATTAGGTCCCGAATCTCAGCTCCAGTAGACCTCACTAGAATTGTACAAGGTGCATTGGTAACTGCTGGTCTAACTTGTGGGTTAACTCGATAGGCTCTCCTTAGGCTATTCCAATCAAAACTACTCGGAATAGCAATTGAAGCCCGTAGCCATTCCACCATAAATGAGAGCAAGTTAGGTCCCTCAGCACTTTCAGGTATGCCTACAAAATGAAGATTACCAGCTCTTACTTCATTTTCTAAGGTCTCTTAGCCTGCCATGAAGTTGTGTGTTTTCCTGTGTCATGTTTGCTATTGTCGCCTGTGTAGTTAATGATCTTTTATTGCATTCAGTGACTGCGCCTGTTAGTTCTGTTAGGGCAACTTCATGTTTTTCTAATTTGGCCAGCATTTTCTCTGTTTTTGCGACCATGGATTTCATGGTCACAAGCATCTGCTGCCATGGCGGGCCTTCTAAGGATCCTGTAGCGAGGTCTGTTTCTGCACACGAGGTTTCATCGGCCTTCCCCACTTTAGCAGAATTGGATTTTGAAGCTGCCGGAGTCGAGCCCTGTTTCTTCTCCATACTCGAGTTTAGGCTCAATCAACAGCTGCTGAACTCCTGTAACTGGGTCAGTAATTGAATTTTATGTTCTTTGAGTTTAAAAAGTAATATTTAAGCAATAAGGCAAAACTGGTTGTGGGTTATTGGGGAATAATTAATGGCTTCCTCTTTTTCCCATAGGGAAACCATGGCATAATTTACCATTATAAAGGAGCGTTTATAATGGCAAACATGTGCACAGCTTCCCCCACTCTGCGCATGTGCCTCCTCACGCTCCTCAATTCTCGATCGCCGTCTTCTTCCCAACCACAGACCCAACATGTAAAGAAACTGCCACGGACACTCGGCAGTAAGTAAAATTTCAACTAAACTTTTGAAGTTCCTCATTTTTACTGGCTCAATCTCCCTCACAATAGTCGGACAAATGTTTAAAATAAAAGTGAAAGCTGACTGCGCTCCATGACATGATTGGACTGCGGTGGCACGGCAGCCTTTTTATTTTATATACTGTAATTGCTGAGAGGAAAAAGAGAAACCCAACAATTATATAAAATAAAATATGGGTCTGGGTGTGTGGAAACTCAAATTTACACACACCCTTGGGGTTTGATGCTACGCATTAACTCCTCGGGTGTGTGTAAATTCTCGTTACACACCCAGACCCATACTTTATCCTGTATTTTACCCACGCCTTGTGTGATGTGTCACGAGGCACAGCCAAGTCACTTAAGAGAAGGCGGGGGGTCGCTGGTGGGCAACGACAGCAATGGGTAGGGTGGTAGGCTGCAACAACTGCGGTGCACCAATCTTTCTAAAAATTGCCTGGAGTGTGGGAGGATGTTTAGTGTGCAACCACATAGAAAAACTTAGAAAGGAGATTGAGGGTCTGCAGGAGGAACTAAGTCAGGCAAGGCAGATTGGGGGTGGGTTTAGCCCAATACTGGAGAGAGGAAGAAGGGGAGATGAGGGAGGGTGATTTAAGCCAACAGTGGTGAGGAGAGGGTCAGAAGAAGGGAAGCAGAGACAAAGGGGCCCAGGCCAGGAAGAACAATTGCCGGGGAAACCAGGTCAGGAGACAAAAGACAAATGGAAGGAGGAGATAGGGACCTGTGAGGGGAGGCAAAGAAGTGTCAAAAGTCATGGAGTGGAAAGGAAAGAACAGGTTACTATGAAGAGAGAGGGAGCGGGCATTTGTGAAGGGCCTTCAGAAAATAGTTGTGCACTGCTAGAGAGAAAGAAGGTGGAGGAGGGAAATGATGAAATTAGCGGAGTAATTGATAAATGCCTGGACCAAACTGGAGCGGGGGGAAGTTCTGCTGGGAGAATTGCAACAGGGGTAAAAGGGGGAAATAATGTGCAGGAGGAAGAAGAGGAGCTGGAAATGAGAGAGGGAGATGAATGGAAGCAAGCAGGGAGTAAGAGGGGTGGAATCTTAGTGCTGGGGGACTCAATACTAAGAGGAGTTAAGTGGGGTAGCAAGGGGGAGAGGCATAGTCGCATTTGGGTGGAGGCCATGCCAGGAATGACAGCGGAAAGGGTGGGACAGTCTGTTCTGAAATATGCTAGAAGGGGTAGGGACAAGTCTCATTTAATTATACATCTTGGGACAAACGACCTGGCTGACAAGACAGTAGATACAGTCCAGAGGAGGTTTGAGGAACTAGCACAATTATGTGAGGGGGCTGGAAGATCAGTAACTTTTTCAGAGATACTTCCTGTGCCAAAGGCAAGCACAACAAGAAAGCTGAGAATAGAGGATTTAACAGGTGGCTAAGAACCTGGTGTTGTGCTAAAGGGTATGGGCTGTTGAGGGGTGGGAGGGACCTGGGAGAACAGTAGTCTCTATGCCAAGGACAGACTACACTTGAGTGAGGAGGGAAAGAAAGTGTTGAAACAGAGGATGGAGGAGAACATAGAGGAAGTTGAGAATTTAAACTAGGAGTGGGGGTGGCAGTTGGGAAGAGATATGCAGAGACCACAGGTTGGGAAACCATATGAGCTAACCCCCCATAACAGTGACAAAGGACAAATGGCAAGTACTGTTGGTGATGCTAGGAAAGGAGGGCAGGATGGGAGGGGGGGAAAAGGGTGGAAGGTGGTTACCCTTAATGCTAGGAGCCTTGGGAGGAAAACTTCAGAGTTACAGGTTCTCATGGCAGAGGGAGAGGTGGACATTGCAGTCATCACGGAAACATGGGCCACCCAATACAATGACTGGGACCTGTCTGTACCAGTGTACAGATTATTTTGTAGGGACAGAGTGATTGGGAAAGGAAGGGGGGTGGCACTATATGTGAAGGAAGGACTGAAGTGTGTAAGGGAGGAAGGGGAGGAGGGTAGTACAGAGTCCTTTGGATGCAAATCCAGGATTCCAAGTATAGAATTCTTAGAATGGGAGTGGTGTACAGGCCACCATCTCAGATGGAGGAGTTAGACAGGGAACTAGCGGGACATATCAGGAGGACCTGCGAGAAGGGTAGTGTGGTGATTGTGGGGGACTTCAACATGCCAGGAGTGGACTGAGCACCCCAACAACCAGGAACAGAAGGAGCAGGTACTGCTGGATGCCTTCCAGGACAGCTTCCTGCTGCAAATGGTCAGTGAACCAACCAGGTTAGGAAATACCCTTGACCTTGTGCTGGCAACTGGGGACTTTGTAGAGAACTTACAGTGGAGGAACTGCTGTCAGGAGTGATCACCACTCAGTATGCTCACATTGGATATGGGCAAGGAAGGGTGGAATCTGGTACAATAGTGCTGGACTTCAGGAGGCCAACTTTGGGAGGATGGGGAAGTGGTAAAAGAGGTACCTGGCCAGAATTCAATCTAGTATGGACACTAACCAGAGGTGGGAGCTCATAAAGCTGGGGATAGTGGAGCAAACAAAACCTGCTGCAAAGCCCAGAGCAAGAAGGCTGGGGCTAGAAACTGATCTGGTTGAGCAAGGAGGTCATGGAAAGGTAAGGAGGAATGAGAGCTCCTTCAGGAAGTACAAGAAAACAGGGAGGGGTAGTATAGGAGGAGTACTTGACAGAATCAAAGGCGGTGACAAGACAGTAAGGGAGCCAAAGCATCTGGAACTCAGGCTGGCACAAGGCATTAAGAAGGGAGAGGGACTTCTTTAAGTACATCAGGGAGAAAAGGGCCGTAAGGACCACATAGTAAGGATTAGGAAGGAGGGTTGGGTGGAGCAGGGTGCGAAAGGCGGAAGCACTAAATGAGTACTTCTGTCAGTATTTACTAAAGAGAAGGGGTGACACACAAGGTGGAGAAATGGCAGAAGCAGAGGGAACTGATGACAGATGGAAATCATGGAGAGCAGAGTTTGAGAGGGTTTGAAGGCACTGAGGGGTGGACAAGGCCAGGCCCAGATGGCATCCACCCAGGGTACTGAAGGAGCTGGTAGAGGTCCTTGCAGGACCTTTGGCAGACCTATTTAATGCCTCACTACATCTGGGTGTGTACCTCAGGACTGGAGGATGGCTCATGTGGTGCCCCTCCACAAGAGTGGCCCCAAGGATGAACCGGAAACTACAGACCAGTGAGCCTCACATCCATCGTGGGTAAGCTAATGGAGACTATCCTGAAGGAGAGGCTGGTGGCCCTCCTAGAGGCCAAAGGACTACAGGACAGCAGACAGCATGGCTTCATATGTGGCAGATCCTGCCAAACCAACCTGGTCGAGTTCTATGACTGGGTAACTAGGCAACTGGACAGGGGTCATGCAATGGATGTCCTGTATCTGGACTTCAGTAAGGCATTCGACTCAGTGCCACATGGAAGGTTGGGAAGGAAGTTAGTAGGCACAGGGATGGGTGCAAAGCTGGTGAGATGGGTAGGAAACTGGCTGCAGGGAAGGCAACAGAGGTTGGTGGTGGGTGGGGAGCTCTCACACCCAAGGGCAGTGACGAGCGGTGTTCCACAGGGCTCAGTGTTGGGACCAGTGTTGTTTGGGATATTCATTGCAGACATATCATGGGACATCAAGAGCAAGATCAGTCTGTTTGCTGATGACACCAAGGTAGACGCGGTGGTGGATGACCTAGGAGGATGGCAGTGGTTGCAGGATGATCTGGCAAAGCTTGAAACCTGGTCAGACACCTAGCAACTGGGCTTTAATGCCAAAAAGTGCAAGGTGCTGCATTTTGGGATAAAGAACCCAAGGAGGAGTTACCAGCTAGGGAGAGTGCAGCTAGCCCAGACAGAGGAGGAGAAGAATCTGGGAGTGCTCATTACAGGGTCAATGAACAACTCAGCACAATGTAGGAAGGCAGCTGCAAAGGCCAACAAAATGCTGGGTTGTATTGAAGAGGTATATCCTCGAGGAGGAGGTGATTCTGCCACTGTATAGGTCATTAGTTAGACCATACCTGGAGTACTGCGTGCACTACTGGTGTCCGTGTCTGAAGAGGACATTAAGTTACTGGAGGGTGCAGCGCAGAAGCGACAAAAGATGATCAAGGGCTGGGGGACTTATCATACGAGAGGAGGTTGAAGGAGTTGAACATGTACTCACTGGAGGAGAGGAGACAGGGGTGACATGATTGAAACCTTTAAATACATGAAAGGAATAAACAAGACTGGTACAGAGGGCTGTTCAAAGTAAGGGAGGAGGGCCACCAGGGCCATGATATGAGACTGGAGTGAGGAAGGTTCAGGAGGAGATGAGAGACACTTTTTACAGAGAGGGTGGTGGCTGGGTGGAATGCGTTACCTGCTGAAGTGGTATGCAGTAGAACAGTGGACTGCTTCAAACGAGGATGGGACAGGACAAGGGGGAGGGTTAATGAAGGGGAAGGGAGGAAGGGAGAGGCAGCTGCAGAATAAGGGGTGCTAGCTACACATTCGAGCAGACTTGATAGACCTCTAGGCCTTTATCTGCTGGCAAATTTCGTATGTTCATATGTTCGTAAGAAGTAAATAAATCACCCAATAACTCACACCCTGGAGAGCCTTATTGCGATTATACAATGGACCCATGTGTAAAATAAATTTAAAATCTGTTTCATTATGTTTTCTATAAATGCCATTCATCAGCTGTGGGTTATGCAGGACTTACCAATGGTCAAGTGACATGTTTTGACCAATGAGGTTACAGGATTTTCACACACCATTGTATAATTATAGTTAACTTAGTGCTGAAATGAAGAGTGCTCAAAGGAGGCATCCTGCCTTGAGATCGGCTCTTTAGCACCCCCACCAGTACAGTATTTTAATGGAAATATGTTTAAAACTTATGAACCTGTGAAGTTGCCTTTTTTGAGGGTGAGGTGGGAGGTAGACTTCACCTGAAACACTCATATATGACTGAAATGTATTATGATTGAAATGTATTCACTTTTATTAACTTCAGGAATGCATTTACGCAGTTTGGGTCTGTCTATGCCTATGTAGCTGTGTTTGTCCTCCTTTTCTCTCTTTGTTTATATAGTATTATTGCCTTCTTTCTTCATCCTGTTAATTTTTTCTCTGTCTTTTCCCATATTCAAAGTATGGAATGGTTACCATGGAATATAGGGATTCAAAATTCTGCACAGTTCCTCTGGAAGAATATTCGTCTCCCAACATACTGTACACACACACACACACACACACACACACACACACACACACACACACACACACACACAAATATATATATATATTATTGTAGCACGGTAGTGCTATCACAGTTATGGTTGAGGAGCCATTTCTATGTTAAACCCCAAAACTTTGCACCTTAATAACTTTACAACCGTTTGACAGATTTGGCTGAAATTTGGAATACATGATCTAGAGCCATAGGCCTTGGCAACCGCCAAGTTTTATACCAGTCAGATACACGGCTGTGGAGTTATTAAGCATGATTTGCGCACGCGTTTACGCTTTTTCTGGAATTATACGATTACGGCATTACAGGTAGCGCAGTTTGAAGCGACCAGCGAAATCTTCAGGGCGTGCAGCCAGGGTCCCCGATGTGCTTTTCAAAGATTTGGTGAAAAAATATTAAACGGTTCAAAAGTTATTCAAAAAACAATTTCCCATTATAAGTCAATGGGAAAAGTTAACAAAAAGTTCGACAGTGTCGCAAATGCATTTTTACTTTCGCAAATGGGCCTGTTACTTTCGCAAATCAGCCATTTTGTTTTCAGTTGGTGATCAGAAAAATGGTTGGCATTTAAATTTGGGACCCTCTAGCAACCTAATTCTTTTGTATTCACTAGTCGGACCCTGAAGATGCTTGCCATGTCTTTATTTTTGTGGTAAAACACCCTAGAAATATTTTTCAAATTTCTGGAAAAAGTACTTTCGCAAATTACTTTAGTGCTCACAAAAGTGTCGAACTTCTTTGCGAAAGCTTTCGCAAATTGCGACAGTAGTTTTCTACCTGTGGGAAAGTGACAGCGATTCTTTGGCACTGCGCTGCAAAAGAACGGTTGGGAGTTTTGGGCTGAAATTTGGAGGGAATGCAGCCGACATCTCACAGATGTGCCTTCCAGTATTGTATTGAAAAAATATTACATGGTGGCAAAGTTACGGCACTCCAAAGTTGACATTTTTTCCCATAGGATAACATTATGGCGCCCGACACATTACAGGAATCCTTTAGCTCCCTGCTGCAAAATAACAGTTTGGTCTTTTTTCCTGAAATTTGGAAGGAAGACAACCAACAGCCCACAGATGTGCCTTTCAGTGGTTTGGTGAAAAAATATTACAGGGAGGCAAGTTATAGCTCAACGACTTCTCTTTTCCCCATAGGATAACATTACAGTGATTCTTGGCACTTTAGGGCCCGTATCTGGAAGCAGTGCGAGATACGGACTTTCGTTGGAAAATGCTTAGCCTCCTAATGGGGGCTAAGTACAAAATTAGCTAGGACAGTTGTAAATAATATGAGTTTTAAATTTTTTTTCTATGTCGTACAGTTCTTGAGATATAACCTATTTAGTATTCCAAGTCCTCATTTTCTGCTCTGATATCCATTATTATGCATATATTCTTTGTACTCACTGTCTTTCTCTATGCAGCTTTTGGGGAAAACTAGCCTGTGCACTTACATTACTGTTACTGTTGCCCTTTCTGCTTGTGGTCCCATACCCGTTTCACTTACTGTTGACGTCTGCGCCACCATGTGCGTTATCTTTGGCGTTTTCATTTTCGGTTGCGTTTCTGTTATTTTTTGCCATTTGTGTCTACAGTACTGTTTCTCTTTCTGTTTTAGTTTGCGTCACCATGCCCATTGAAATTTCCGTTTGCAGGCACCATGTTACTATGTGACAACACATCACATGGCAGACCGTTCCCGTCTACGCGTGCGTTACCCTTTCTGTTCTTATTGATGCTTGCATTACCATGTCACCACTGTTGGCGCTTCTGTTTGCGTTGCTGTTCCTGTTACTATGCCTCAAGACATCCGTGGCAGCGGGAGTGGAGACCCCAAAGGTCCCGATGCTCCCTACGCCACATTACATTCACTATTTCTCGTTATCATTCTCAAAAAGAAGGGAAATTAGAGGCAAAAAACTCCATTTAATGCATTAGTTAGGGTTCTTCCACAGTAACAAAAGTGAGGAAATTGCAGTTGGGTTGAAAACCCCTTGGACCCCTGCCCCCAACTGGCATTGAGGTGTGTATTGGGGTGTCGGTCCTAACTCACCCCATTCTCCTATACTTCTGCTGCTTTACACATGTGATGGGTGAGAGTTAGGGCTGATGACAATGCACTCCCCAATGCCGGGAGATAGGGTAGAGTCAAGGGCTCAACCAACAGCCGATCCCTCACTTTGCTGGAAGAACTAATCATTAAATGGAGTTTTCCTCTAATATATATATACACACACACACACACACACACACCAAAAGGCCTCATGTGGAGCCAGAGACTTAGTTTAATTTCTCTCTGGGTAAGCAGCAGAAATTTCCCTGATAAGGAGATACAGGTAAGAGAAGGATTTTTCATTTTCAGCAAAGAAACACTACTAATGAAAACTATGCACAATACTTAATGTTTCTAATTTGTTTAGATATGTAAGGAGAGAGTGTGATGGTCAGGAAAACAAAATGTTTTCATTTTTTTTTTAAATTAAAGGTAGTTTTATTTTTAGAGCCTAGTTGATGTCTTTTAGTAAGTAAAGGTACTGTAGCAGCCATATTTGTGAAGGAAGGCCAGTTCTGGTTGTAGGGGACTAACTTGCTCATTATGTGATGTGGCTGCTAATAACTCTGGTCAGGTTTAGGACCAGGATGGCCAAGCATTATGCCGTAATAATGCACATCACCTAATCTGATGATAAATATATTAATGATATGAAATATGTTGCAGTATTATATAAGACAAAAAGCAGTGAAGGTCCTTCTAATACCGTAAGCCATTACTTTCCTTAATATTACACATATGGTATATGGAAATTTAACCGTCTATGAAATAACCAAAAGGAAAAATAAATTATTATCTCTAGCCCACTGCTTTATCCAAAATAGTTTTTCCTTCAGGATAATAATAAAGTTTTTCAATAGTGCTTATCAACTAAAAGAATTGAACAGACCTGAATTGTACTGTATGTGAGTTACAATGCTTTGCCTTTCAGAAACACCATTGACAGGAACCTTGTGGCTTTGCCACTTGTGAGTTATATAGTAGATCTTATTCTTACATGTGGAGCTAAATAAGAAATAACACATAACAGGCTGTGGGCTAAACTTAGCACATTAAAAAATAGGTTGGGATTTGCCTGGGACCTGATTGGTTGGAGAGATTCCAAACTCATGTAGTTTTGAGACCATAACTAATGGTTCAGATCTGCTTTCCCCAGCTAGAAATTGTCTCCAAAGCCATATCACTGAACCCTCTGAAAACTTTCAAATGGCAACAATTTCTTCTATTCACTAAAAACTATTAATAAGGCCCTAAAAATAAAACTAAAATTAAGTGTTGTTCTCCCTCATCAATCCTCTTACACAAATATACACACACAGACTTGGGGGGAAAAAAACTATTATTCATAGTTTACATTTGCATTCCTTTACTGACCATGAAAAATACCCCTCCTATCTTTGCATGGTTACCAGGGAAATCTCTGCTACCTACTCTGCTATAGTTAAAGAGCTGCTGACACTTCGAAGAAAACTTTGAAAAACATTATATTTAGGTACAATTCAGCTTGACGTCTCCTCCTCATTACTTATTACTGAGAAATTTGCATGGAAACCTGCTCTATGTCCCTTAGAATTCATCTCCCTCTGTTGCTTACTCCCTACTTCTTGTCACAGTCCTCTGTTGTGACATCACAGTCTGTTGCCATGGGAGTAATTGTGATGTCACATGTAGAGCATTATGGCCTCAGGTAGGGAGAAAGCAATAGGTACAAATTAACTCTTCAGGAGCAAAGATCTCATTTTCTTGCAGATGGCCTCAGTAATAAATAATGGGGAGGAGGCATACAGAACTAATGTGAACTACAAGCTGAACTGTGTCTAAATATGATGTTTTGTTAAAGTTGTGCTAATGGCGTCAGCTGCTCTTTAAAGACGCTTATTCCATATGAGACCTACTGCTGTCTGTGTGTGTGTGTGTGGGGGACGGGTGAGGGGGGGTAAACATTCTGCCTGTGGAGTTATGCAGAATTTTAAGTAATTGCATTCAGTTGAAAAAATGTTGTCAACTCAATGTGGGGGAAGACAGAGAAAAAGTAACAATTGAACCCTGCTTAGGCTACAGCGCTGTTTTTAGAAAACAGTTTCAAAACTAGTTTAGTAAAACCAGTTCAATGCATCTACACTATGCAGTAACCACTGTTTTGTGCCATAGAGGTTTTTCTACCACCTGGTCAGACAGGTGGCTCTTCAGCCCTGTCTCCTTTACCTGCTGCCGGCTTCCACCACTGCCGGGTTCCTGACAATGGTCCCCACAGATCCCCCCCTCCCCATGGCAGGCCTAGGAGGGGAAGTCTGTCCCCATCAGGCAGCATAGCCAGATGTCTCATGGCTGTGGCATAGTGGAGCAAGCTACAGGGAGACAAACAGAGCTTCATCAGGCCTGTCCTCCCATTTTTCCATTTTCATCCCTCCTGAATGCTGGGGCACACACATTGGAGCATGCACAGGGAGGAACGCATACTCTGTGGAGTCCCACAATACCTGCCCAAATGTGTCGCTCTTGGCCACCCTACCAATAGGCATCCACCTGGAGGCAGTCATATGGTGGAGTCAGCAGCCATCCTCCCCCGAGAGAGGAGAGTTGTCTGTCAGACACTCAATCCTCTCCCACCCCAGCTGACCCTTGATGACCTGAGTCCATTCCCAAATCTGGGTCACAGCATGGGAAAAGGTAAGACACGCATGGTGCCTTAGCCCTCTATGTCACCGAGCCAGTTTCAGTAACGTTGTTAACAATGGTTTAATGTAACCACAATACTGGTGTTACACCTGTGTTCCCTGCAACCACTTCCTATTAATTCAAACAAACAGAACTGTACTAACCTGTTGTTTAAACCATTTTTATTCCCATCCAATATGTGAGTGGAACCACTACCTCTAAAACATTTTTTTAAATGACTTTAAGACTAGGTACAGTACGTAGGATGGTTTAAAAATAGTTTTGTTAAAACATTTTAAGGGGTTTATAGTCTGGATGCAAAAGTGCTAAGTGGATTTAAAATGTTTTAAGGCACCCCAGTATGTACAGAGCCTTAGAGAAGGGAGCACATGACCAAAAGACAGAGGTAGAAATGTGAAACACAAGTAAATGGGCAGAGGCAGACCAAATGTACATTAAAAAATTCCTACAGCTCATAAAACTGTTTATAAAATGGGTCTAAAATCAAAGAAATTTAATTGGGCAAATCCAGTTTTTGTGCATATAATTGTGTGATGTAACTTTATTATTTGATGTAGCTGCTCTATATACTTTAATGCCAATATATATATTGTGGTATTTTATTGCTAACTTAAAAAAAATATATTATCACAAAAATAAATCCAAAAATAATACTAAATCTTAACAACACAAAACATGTTTTGTTCCAAATTGGGCCAGGCACAACTGACACTTTAGAACTTTCTTCTATAGTATTGTTTTTTGCCCATTCATCCACCTTTACAGGAAGTCCTCAGTACAAATCATCATGGCTAGTACAATGACAATGACTTTTATTGTTGGCAGCTGGCACAACAGGAGGACTACAGGGTGTCAAACAGGTTTCTTCAGTCAGTCCACTGTGTATATTACCATGCCTTAGGAAACCACTCTTACAGTTGTAAGTGTGGTCTCATGCACATTGTTAGGATATGAGAACTGCAAACTGAAAGAGAGCTGTTCTGATACCCTAAGAATGTAAACGAGACCACACTTACAAAATACAAGTGGTCTCAGTGACTGTATTAATATATTATTGATCCAGGGCAATCAATAATATGTTAAAAACGTTAAATCCTCCTCCAAATGTTCCCATTTTCAGGGTTCCTGTGCATGAGAGACTCTTAACAGGATAAGAGTGTGTCACATGTAGTGAAAGGACTACTTTTAATGGTTAGTAGTACTTACTCCCTTATTCTATAATGCAATGATGATGCCAAGGGACTTGGTGTTTGTTTTTTGCTGTAGTCAAACATTTCCCCCTTCTGTCCTGGCCTCAAACTCCCTCCCTACTCAGCTGCAGGATGGATGCTATAAAGAGATGTTGTTTTAGAAAGCCTCCAACCCCAGAAAGTGAGTACATTACCACCTCAATGCTTCTCCCTCATGTGCTCAGTAAATGAGTGGCCAAAGATCCTTCCCTACTCAGTTGCAGGATGTTGTACAGAGTCATATTCTAGCCCTCCATCCCCAGAAAGTGAGTACAGCATTATCTCAGTCATGCCCCCCTCTCCCTCAGTGAGTGAGCAGTTCAAGTTCACTCCTGGGGATAGATTTTAAAACCCCCCGGAATCCCTGCAGCTGCAGGAAAAAACTGGCACAAATGGGTCTCCACTTGCGGACCTGCAGTTTGTCCCATAGTAGCAGTGTTCTCAAAAGTGGCACCAGTTTATGACTGGCTCCATGGTTTATGTCAGTTTGCAGCTTTTTTCTTTTTGGTATAGGTGCACCAAAATGGTGCTCCTGCTGGGACCAAGCCTAATATCCCCTGCAGGTGCTCCGGCTGAAAATATGAATCTCCACAGAAGCGGAGATTTCAGATCGCAATATTGGCTGCGGAGTGGGACTTAGTCCCCGAGGGCTTTGAAAATCCAGCCCCTGATTCTGGGTTTCTTGTGTAGTGGTGCAGTGAGCCGCCATTAAGTCACTGAGCCAGCACTAAAGTGCCTTTAATGACTTGCTTCCACATGTATTTCCAAACAATACAGAAAAAATGTATCAATAAGGTTTCATTAATTCATTTAATATTGACATAGCAGTATGTTATTCAATACATCATATCAAATGGCTTTGATGCATGAATTGTTCTGTTTTGCTGATAAGCCTTTCAGGCTGTCTAGGGATCTCAGTGCCCAACATCCAACAATAATACATTCTATTTTTATAGTGGCTTTCATGCAGATATGTGTAGCACTACTGGGACAGGTAACTTTGTACAATGAAACCTACATCTTACAAATGCATCTTAACAAGAACAAACAACATTACATTATCAGTACGAGATCAGTAAGCAAAAGCAGCAAAATGCCTCCTTCTCACCTGCATCCATCTTCCAACCAAGTGAGGAGACAGACATGCAGGAAGAGTCATGCCTTAGTGCTGGTGGTACACTCCATACTGCTTGGTACACAAATGCTAAGCAGTATATATTCATCTCTGGGTCGTGGTTATTCTGCACTTTCTCAATGATTTCCCCGGTCAGCCGTATGTCAGAGTCTGTATGGGGAGGGGGATGAGAGCCCCTAAATGCTTACTTATCTACTCCCTAATGGCTGAAGATAAGGACTCCCCATTGTCTGATCCTACTACTAGCCAGGGTAATTTGTACAGAGGTGAGTGCCAGGTGCTATGGGGAAGGGGAGGCTTATGATTTTTATACGATTGGCAAATTGTTTAATGATATATGGGGGGTTCTTGGGGGTTGGGGCGATGCACTTAACCACTGTGGTAAGTGGGAGAGTTGTTCATATGTCTTTTAGAAATAATGTCAGAAATTTAGCTTGGATACAGGAACCTAAACCAGAAAGGTTTTGCCCATCCCTTAACACAGCCTATTTAAACATCAGTGTGCTAGTAATTAGAAAATTAATACAAACAAAATTACTGTCATAGGCTGAGGTTTATGACCTTAGACAAGAAGTAAGTATCAGGGCACATGAACCATAATGGCCAAAGAGCCTGCCTTTATGCTAATGTCCTTAATAAGAAAGAACCCGGCTCTGAAAGCCTACCCTCACCAATGTGCATGTGTACACACCATAAATGGCACACAGTGGCTACTAAACAAGCTTTCTGTGTGAGTGCCATGTTTACAGATCACTGTGTGTACCAGCAAGCAGTGCCCTCTTCAATACTGGCCTAATTTATATGGTTATACATGGGCCAAGGAGGGAGTGACTAAGGTTTTGCAGAGCACACATGTATACACAAGCCTGAGTGACTGCACAAGCATATGTGTACACAAGCATATGAAATTTGCCAGTAGATAAAGGCCTAAAGATATAGGTCTATCAAGTCTGCTCGATTTTGCAGCTAACTGTGTATGCACAAGCCTGAATGACTGCACAAACAGACGTGTATACACAAGCCTGAGTGACTGCACAAACATACGTGTATACACAAGCTTGAGTGACTGCACAAACATACATGTATAGACAAGCCTGAGTGACTGCACAAACAAATGTGTATACACAAGCCTGAGTGACTGCACAAGCATACATGTATACGAGCATATGAACATACAAAATTTGCCAGCAGATAAAGGCCTAAAGATATAGGTATATCAATTCTGCTCAATTTTGCAGCTAGCTGTATATACACAAGCCTGAATGACTACACAAACATACATGTATACACAAGCCTGAGTGACTGCACAAACATACCTGTATACACAAGCCTGAGTGACTGCACAAACATACATGTAACCACAAGCCTGAGTGACTGCACAAACATACCTGTATACACAAGCCTGAGTGACTACACAAACATATGTGTATACACACGCCTGAGTGACTGCACAAGCACATGTTTATACACAAGCCTGAGTGACTGCACAAGCATACATGTATACACAAGCTGAGTGACTGCACAAGACTATGTGTGTACACAGGCCTGAGTGACTGCATACACAAGCCTGAGTGACTGGACAAGCATACATGTATACACAAGCCGAGTGAATGCACAAACATATGTATATACACAAGCCTGAGTGACTGCACAAACATACGTGTATACACAAGCCTGACCGACTGTACAAGCACATGTTTATACACAAGCCTGAGTGACTGCACAAGCATACATGTATACACAAGCCTAAGTGACTGCACAAACATACGTGTATAGACAAGCCTGAGTGACTGCACATATCCACCCACTGTACTATGCACCAACCAATTTGTATCCCTTGGAATGAGTGGAAGGCCCTTTGCCAAGATACAGTATTCCCATTACCAGTTCCACTAACCATAAGGCTTTCAATACAAGAACAAGACATACACATATCTTGAAGTCTGCTGTATTGAAATGGCACACATATGTACAATGGTAGTGATAAAACAGTTGCCTTTTTTACTGCAGTATACCATAAGGTACTTCATACTGTTCAGGACTAGGTGGAAGTCAGAAAGTGGCTCCTTCATCATGCCTACCATGGCCCCATCACCAAATTTTAGTGTTAGCTATGCTGGGGCTAATACGGGTTAATTACAGTACATCTGACTATTTCACTCCATTTGCCACATTTATTTATTTATTTAATTTCACTGCTGTGTCAGAAGTTGTAAAGCATTCTGGGATAGCAGAAAGCTGCTGGATAAAAATAACATCTAACCTAACTAACTGTGCTGATAGCAAGAGCATACAGCCAGCAGCGGATGTTTGCAAACTGGCCATGCCTAAAGGGCATGGCTGTCTTCCTGATGCTGTTAAATTATTACAACATGCAGCAAGAGACCCAGAGATCTCAGTGTCAGATGTCTGAAAAAGGGATCTGACTCTGCCAGGATCACCACTTCCTTCTCTGTGTGTGGCCTGCTTTCTCCTGTCTGGTGGTCCTACTCCTGTGGCATGGATGTGCCTCTTTGGGCCATAAGTTTAATCCATGCACTCTTCTCCTGTGCTTGGACACCTCTTGTTGCCTATTGTGATGGTCTGGAGCAGTAAAGGGTGATGACATCCACATTTGCCTGTACAGAACTCTGCAATGCAAGAGATGAAGAGCCATAAATGTGCCGTCAGTTGGCTGCAGGTAAGTGTCAATCGTAACACAGTGAAATTATTCAACTTATTTGAAGAAAAACACAATTGCACATACCCCAGCAACGCAAAGCATCACGAGAAGCATATGCAGATCCCCACAAAGGAATTTGGACTGGCTCAACTTAAAGCAGAACTGCATAGTGCCAATGGGTCTCACAACGCAACCAGCAAAGGGTGAGAGCAGCAGACACAGACAGGTGTTTTGTCCCTGTAAGGACTGATAAGCGTGTTATATCTGTATCTCAGCCTTGAGGGCGGGAGCCAGCCTTAGAAGGGTCTTACTTGTTTGGGTCATGGGGAGTCCCTAGTAGAGAAGCACTACAAAAGACAAGAACCTTGCTGCTATTGTCTCACGAAATAGGTAATTATGGCTACATATTTTGTGACACTGAAAATGGGAAAAATAGGGGTAAAATGCAGGGACTGTGACATGTTTGGGCTAAAAGTAGATACTAATTGTCAAAATTTTGTATGTGAACAATGTAAAGAAATAAAATGGTTAAAAACTATTATAGTGGGCCTGGAGATGTAGCTTAAATGTAAAAAAATAGGAAAGAAAGATGAGGGCACAGAGAGGTTGTCTAGTAGTATGGAACAAACTCAAAAAAGAAGTAGAGAAAGCCAAGAGAATGAGGCTTTCCTTGCAGTCCAGGAGGAGATTAGTGAAAAGAAAAGAGGGAGGAGGGCAATGAATTTCAAACTACCCCTGTTGAATCAATATCAGGTATTAGAAGTTGACACGCCAGACGCAGAAGTTGAAACTAATACCGATGGCTTTGAAGCAGAAGCCGTTGCAGTCAAGGAAAGAACAGGACGAGGGAGTGATAGCTCAAATTATGCACAAATATTGGACAACAGTGAAAGGGGAAGAGTACAAGAAAACGAGCAAAGTACAGTAGGGAATAATAGGGAGAAACATGTTTAAGGTAGTACCCAGGATTGCCTAACAGTACGTTCAAAGGAATTGGCATTGGGGATGCTGTAGATCAGGAAATAAGAGACAGGATATATATACTTGGGGACTCATTCATTAAATACACAGACTCATACACTACAAGAGTAGATAAGGAAAGATATACAAATTCATACTTTTCTGGGGCCAGATTGAAAGATATAAAGAGAATGGTAACTGAGATAATAACTAAGGAAAATGACAAACCTTTTGTCCTAATGCACACAGGTACAAATGATGTGAAAAATAGTGAAATTGAGCAAATGATTGAGGAATATCTGTATCTTGAAAAATAAATAAATGCTAGGAATGGCTACCCCATTTTCTCATAAATCACACCCATCCCCAGGGCAAGTAAAGAGATAAATAACAACATAAAAAGAATAAATTATTGGGTGAGGCAGTGGTGTTTAATGAGGGGCATGAAACGTGTTAAAACATGGGAAAAAATTACAGGAAATGAAAGTTTGTTCTGCAAAGATGGGTTGCATTTATCTTAGAAGGACAGTAGGGAGTTGGGAATGGAATTTGAGAAGCAGGTATAAGCCTATTTAAACTAAAAAACAAGGGGAGAGGAATTAACCAGGCAAGAGGTACCAGGCAATCCCCACAGTAAAGGCATATAGATAATGGAAAAAATTAAGTTCTATTGGGAAATGCTCAGAGTTTAAAATCTAAGCTAGATGAGCTGAGATTATTGTTACATACAAATAAAATAGGTGTATGTGGTATCACAGAGAAGTGGGTAAAACCAGGAGACTGGATGGACAACATAGAAGGTTATGAGTGTTATCAGAAGATCAGGAGGTGTAGGAAGGGTGGGGTATTAACTATATATGTAGTCTCAAATGTGAAATCACACAAAATAATAGATAGATCTAGTTCAGATTCAGAGGTGGAACAGCTATGGGTTAACCTCTGGGGTCTAATAGAAAGATCACCTTTGGCGTATATTACCGCTCCCCAAGTTTAGCTAATACAGAAAATAACCTGTTTTTGGAAGCTTTGGAAAATAAGGACTATAGTAATCAGATCATAGTGGTGGGGGATTTTAATCTCTCCAAAATAGAATGGGCTATAGAGAGAGAGGCAATAGTACTTGGGGGAATAGACTGATAGACTTCTGTATAAGTAACAACGTGGCCCAGCATGTCCAAGAAAATACTACAGGAAAGAACAAACTGGACTTAGTAATTAGTAATACGGAGGATAGGGTTCAGTAGGTGACAGTTACTCAACTTTTAGCAGCCAGTGATCATAACTTAATTACCTTTGTTCTACAAGTCAAAATAGTTAAGCAAATGGGTACAACAAAGATTAGAATTTATAATAAGGCTGATATACTGGGAATAAAAATGAGTTACAGGCTTGGAATTGGAAGTAGGAGTTTGAAAATAAATCTACAACAGAAGTTGGAGCTTTAATCATAAATAATATAAATGAATGTACAGAAAAGTTCGTCCCCGGGATTAGCAAATGTAACAAGGAAGGAAGAGTTCCCGGATGGATGAATCATGGAGTACAAAAAGCAATAAAAAAGAAAACTAAGGTATACAAAAAACCCAGAAGGCATCCATCTGAGAAAAATAAGAGAGACTATGCAATTAAATTAAGAATAAGCAAAAAATAATAAGAAGAGCAGAAGCTGAGGTGGAATTAAATTTAGCAAATACCAATAAAGACAACTACAAACAATGTTTTAATTATGTTGGTAGCTTGAGAAATGGAAATAGGAATATCATGAAACTAGTGGAGGATGGTATCTTAATAGATGACCTGCAGGAGATGGCAGGTAGTTTTAATCAGTACTTTGCAAAATTGCTTCCAATCACAGGTGATCTACTTTCAAGAGAGAATTTCCAACATCCTGAAGAGCCCAAACAAAGTAAAATAATTAGTAGAAAAGAAGGGTATGATAAACTGAGGAAAGTAAACAAACACAAGTCCAGTGAACGCAACGGGATCCATCCCTATTTCCTAAATGAAATAGCCAAGGAGCTGGCTGGCCTAATATCAACCCTTTTTAATATATCCCTGGTAACAGGAGAGGTCCTGGATGGGTCGAAACAAGCTAATATCACACCCATATTAAAAAAAGGAGATAAGACAGATGTACAAAACTATAGACCTATTTGTGTTACATCAGTGATGGGAAAGCTGATGGAGGGTTTTGTTAAGGAACGAATAGAAGCAAATTTACAAGAATTGGGTCATGTGGATGTCATGCAACATGGTTTTGTTGAAGGGAGATCTTGCACCACCAATCTGCTTAGTTTTTTCATGGCAGTGAGTCAGGCCCTCAATGGTGGGTTAACTGTAGCTGTTGTCTGTCTTGACTACTCTAAGGTTTTTGACTCTGTTGATAATAAAATATTAGTTAACATCATGAAGGAACTAGGGATGGATCCCATCCTAGTAAACTGGACCACTGCGTGGCTAATCAGGCGAAACCAGAGGGTGGGCATTCATGGTAACTGGTCGGACTGGGTTGAGGTGAGCAGGGGAGTGCCCCAGGGATTGATCCTGGGTCCACTCCTGTTTAAAATATTTGTATCATCAATGCAGGTACAAAAGGAAGCATGGTTAATTAAATATGCAGACGATGCCAAAATAGGAACAAAAGTAAATGACGAGGCCTCTATAAAAAAGTTTCAGGCACAATTACGGAGGATTGAAGATTGGGCAACAGATAAGAAACTGCTGTTCAATGGTGAAAAGTGTAAAGTGATGCATCTCAGGTATAACAATCTGAGAGCAGTCTATAAATTTAACAGCATGACACTATAGGTTACCGAGTATGAGAAAGATTTAGGGGTATAGATCACAGATTCCATGGGTTTTTGTAAACATATTTCAGAATGTGTAAAGAGAGCTAACAGACTAACAGGAAATATCTTGAAAAACATAAGGAGTAGAGAGGAGAAAGTCTTGATGACCTTGTTCTGTTCCCTGGTGAGACCACTGTTAGAATATGGTGTTCCAATAAATAAGCCACAGGATATTAAGGGTTCAGTTGCTGTTGAGAGAGTTCAGCAGAAAATCACAAAGAAAGTTAGAGGTCTAAGGGCAATGTATGCAACTGCGGGCTGGCAGTACAACCTAGAGGTTAGAGGAACGAGATGTAAACAAGCTTGATACATCCAGCAGACCAGACCTGAGTTTGATTCTCACAACCTCCACTTGCATACTGTGTGACTCTGAGCAAGTCACTTAACTGCCCAGTGCTCCCTGGTCGCCCCTGAAAACAGGCACTTGTGCCTAGTGGTCTTTATACAGTTACCAAAGACTAAAGTAAATAAATAAATAAATAAATATAATGTCCTATAAGGCTAGATTGAACAGACCAAACTTATATTCTATGACGTATAGAAAATTGAGGGGAGATTTCATTTGTTTATAAAGCATTTAAAGATGAATTGATATTATAACATCAGGGCTTGTTAAAAAGGAGCGGTCAAATAGGAGTACATGTAGACATCCATACTAGCTAAGAGGAGAAATATATAGAACAAATAAAAGAGGAAAATGGTTCAGCCAAAGAGTTGTGGAATCATGGAACATGTTACCAGATTGGGTAGTTTTGACACCAAGTGTTACAGCTTTTAAACTACAATTGGACTTATATGTAGGGGACAAGAAGTTAGCATACATCCACTGTTAGTGGCAAGTTACTATATGGCTATCTGGCTAAAAGACTTGTAGCCATCTATGAATCTATGAAACCCCAGAATGCCCTGAGGCAAGGATATTTACTTTGTTTTTGTTAACCGGGTGAATGCACTAGCCAAAAAATGACTGTTTTCAGGCACGACCCGGGAGGTTACAAAGTTAAACTGAACAAGGAATACAACAACAGAGCATGAGGTACAAGGAGAAAACATTTCACAATGATTGGTAGAACCAAGTTACAGTAAATATACAGCAATGAACAGGAATACAAGTTACAACAAGAAGCATCAGGTGAGTTAAGATAGTAGTTATAATAAGAATAGCTACAGTATAAAAATATATGTGCTGGAGTCAGGGAGAAATATCAAACAATACAAGGCAACATTTTATGTTGAGGGGAAAATGCAACAAACCTAGGCAATACAAGGTAATCAAATATAAAGTTAGGACTCGTAAGTAGGTAGGGGACTTAAATTCAATGCCTAACCAGGAAGAGAAAATGGGAGGAAAGGAAGGGAGGATATGGAAAAGGAGAAGTACAATGGCATGTGGAAGGTCAGGGAGAGTCAAAGCAAGTTCAGAGGTCAGATATGGGCAGGAAGCGATGAAGATTCTTCTTGAAAATAGCATGAGAAGGTGACAGGTGGACAGCTAGAGAAAAGGAGTTCCAAAACTGCGGAGCATAATGGTAGAAGGCATATGTTCCTTTAGTGGTTTTGCATCTGGGGATATGGAGGAGAGACTTTTCAGCAGAACGTAGGCCATAGGAAGTGGGTTGAGGAGTCAGCTTAGTAGCCAGAGCTAATGGAACCTCTGACCTGATCACATTATTCACCAATGATCTGAAAGCGAGAGGTCTGACAGTGAAGGGAGAGAGCCAGTTGAGAAGATCGGCATATAGCAGGCAGTGGTGTTTAAGCCTGTGAGACAATGAAGCATATCGGCAGATATTATTATAGGTGGTGTTCCACTTGTAGTAGTAGTAGTAGTAAAAATATTTTTATTTATACAGGCAAAAACAATTTGACAATGCAAAAAGTTTACACCATAGGTCTTATACAAGGCCTGTTTTCATGGTGATCCTGTTACTGATGTTTATGTACAATCTACAAAAGGTTCCAAACATTTTAAATATTGCTCATATTACATAAGATACAAATATTATATCATACTAAAAAGGAAAATTTTATAGCAACAACACACAGACATATTAATGACAAACTAGTACACATCACACATGATAACAACATGTTTATGTAAAAAGCAATATGATCCGATATCCTATGTCTTATATTAATCTAGTAACCCCTCATTTATCTGTTGGGAACTACCAACAACAAGGTGTTACTCCAAACATACATACATATTCAAGGTCCTGTTTAATTCTTTGTCTGAATTTGTTTATTGTTAAGTTCATTTCTCTTAAATCCTTCAATAATCTATTCCAAGAACTAGCAGCTCTATATTTAAATTTAAATGTGCTGTATTTATTTTGAATCCTAGGTAATTTTAGTGTACTATCCATATTTCTCAAACAATAATTATAATTCACTCATTCTAATTGTTTCACAAGTCTTTCA
Source organism: Neoceratodus forsteri (assembly GCA_016271365.2). NCBI lineage: Eukaryota > Metazoa > Chordata > Ceratodontiformes > Ceratodontidae > Neoceratodus > Neoceratodus forsteri. The sequence goes on from CM057449.1 coordinate 916,613,459, forward strand.
GGCATTTCCAATTTCATAATTATATACAATAAGATATTCCATGCTATTTCTCTTTTATGATACAATGGGATCCAGGACAAAGCATCATACAGGGAGCAGTGATGGACTGTGGGACTAGATCGTAATACATATCTAGCTATTTTATGACATAATACATCCAGTTTATGTAGAGATTTTTTTTGTAGAAAAACAATAAACATGTGATCCATACTCCAAATTAGGAATGATCAACTGATTTGCTACCAACTTATGATCATTTTTAGTCATATAAAAAGTAAGCCTTCTTAAGGCCCCCAATTTCATTTTAGTTTTCTTTATTATACTATCTATGTGTTGATTAAAGGTAAGGCCAGAATCAGTTTCACCTCCCAGATATTTATATATATATCTGCCTGTGCCAATATCTGCCCATCTATAGTCAAGATCTGCATAGCACTATCCAAGCTTTTATTTTTAGATTTAGAAGTTTTAAACAACATTGTTTGTGTTTTTTTGGTATTCATCAATAAATGTTTAGTCTTAAACCAAATTTGCATGGCTTCAAAATCAGACTGGAGCTTTTCTTCTACTTCCTGCCTGTTTATCCCATCTGTGATTAACATTGTATCATCAGCATATAATATGATGTTTGAATGTTTTATACAATTTGGTAGGGCATTCATATAAACAAGAAACATCAAGGGGCCCTGTATTGAGCCCTATGGAACAGCACATTTCACAGGGACCAAATCTGAGCTAACACCGGCACTGGAAACCAGCTGAGTACAATCTTTTAAATATGATGTAAACCATTTCAATGACTGATTAGTGACACCTATATTTTCAAGGGATTCCCACATCAAAAGGTGGTCCACCAAATCAAAGTCCTTTGGCAAGTCCATGAAGACCGTGCTCATGGACTTCCCATCCCCTAAAGGAGAAACTATTAAATCCAGGAGGTCTGTAAGCGCAGTCTCCGTGGACTGCCCCTTCCTGAACCCATACTGAACTGGAGTAAGTTTTTTATATTTTTCCAAGTATAACATTAATTGACAATGAACCAAATGTCCCATTAACTTGGAAATAACTGATAGAAGAGCTATAGGCATATAATTTGTTGAAAGTGAAGCATCCCCACCCTTGAATATTGGAATCACCTTAGCTCTTTTCCAGATACTTGGAAATTTACCCTGACTTAAACTCAAATTTAATGTGGAGTGTAGACTTAGGTACTGCTACATAGGTGGGAATGCCATAGGTCAGAGTTGGGAGAAGGATGCCTCAGGCTATGGCCATTCTAGCAGAGGAGGTTAATACATAGCCCATCTTATAGGCTATGCCAAGTTTAGAGTTAACCAACTTGCATACATACTGGATGTGGAGATCAAAGTCAAGGGAATGGTCTAGAACAACACCCAAGTATTTAAATGAGAAGACATTCTCAATAGGAGAGCCATCTGAGCTGGATACCAAGAGCTGGTCTTGATAGGGTCTAAGTTTGTTGGCAGTGCCAAAGAACATAGCCTGGGTTTTGCTAGCATTTAGGACAAGTTTGTGCTTATATAGCCAGGACTGAATAGCAATGAAATCAGAAAAGAGTTGTTAGTTAATGGCAGATATAGTTTGAGAGCTGTTGTACAAAATAATATCATCAGCATATAGGAGGATGGAACAGAAGGAGGTGCCTGAGGTGATGCTGTTGATGAAAACCAAGAAGAGGAAGGGCCCCAGGATGGAACCCTGTAGGACTCCAATGTTAATGGTAGTTGATGGCACACTGATGAGTCCTAACAAGGATGAAACACATTCCTGCGTCTGCTGTTCTCAGCCTTTGCTAGTTGCATTGCAAGGTCCGTTGGCACCACACAATTCTGCTTAAAGTTGAGCTAGTCCAAATTCCTTTATGGGCATTTGCATGTGCTTCCCATAATGCATTGGATTATTGGGGTATGTGCAATTGTGTTTCTCTTTGAAATTTGGCTGTATGGTCAGAGCTCTTCCAGAGTAATCCTTTCCTCAGGGCATTTGCTCTGGGGTACTTGTGTTTTGTATTCATCTTATTTGACTACATACTTTCTTTTTTTTATACTTTCTATTTATTTGGCTCCCTGCTGCCTGTGCTCTGCCTCTTTGGGACTGCCTGGCATCTGCCTCAGTTCCTTCCTGCCTGGAGCCCCACAGTGGTCCCCCCATGAAGCCTTGGATTTCCCTCAGGCGGGGACGAGGTGGGGCCCTTACCCTCCGAACTAATAGCACTTTGTCGGGGCTGCCACATGGGACAGACAGGGGACCATTGAGGTCTGTGCTGGTGTTCCATCTTCCAGGAGCACAGGAGGTGATTTTCCCTTTTCTCCTGGGCGTACCATGCACCCTGACATCAAGGCGGAGATCCGCCGATGTCTGGCACGCTCAACTCTTCTCTTGCATGGCTGAGCACTTACTGTACCCCAGGCCTCCACATGGGGTCAGTCGAGCACCGGACCTCATCCTCCCTCCCTCCCCAGAGAAGGTGAGTGGTTCATGGATGCTCAGCTTTCTCCCCCCAGCTGGCCCTCCAACTCCCTGGGCTCATTCCTGAACCCGGGTCACCAGCGTCGTGAGTAGCCACGCTACTGCTGCACTGGTTGGCTGGCTTCTACATACTTTCTTATATCAAACATAATTCCAGTCCCTCTCTAATACCATTGACAGGACAGCCATGGCCTTCCTTATCCCCTGGTGAACTCCTCTCCTCTTACAATCTGGCTGCAGCCTTTTCCTAGTCTACTGTGGCCCATGACACCAACCTGTCTCTGCCATTGTGCTTTTCAACCTACACAGCAACAAAGGCAAAGCTCAGGACAACATCCTTGATGTGTTTGAGCAGTGTCAACTGCACGCAATGAGTGGAGGATACAGCATGTTATAGACCCTGCATGGCATGTGCTGTATGGTGATGGAAGTACCCTATAGTCATCTAGACCACAGAAAAGCATGGCTATCTTACTACGAAAACTGATATCCAGAGACATAACCGGGGATTCCTGACTAGAGCAGCCACAATACAGATACAGTACATGCACCACAGTGAGCACAAGAGAAGTATAACAAAATGGTGATTCAGATCTCAAGGAAAAAAGACACATGCTCTGCCTTAAAAGCTATTTTTGGCAAGGTTCAGGAGAGGGTACTGGCAATACAGTAGAAGGAGAAATAACAAGAGGGGATGCTATAGGAAGGAGTGAGAGGAAACCTACTACCATTTTGTAGGAGGCTTCCTGCCCAGAGACACTACTGCATGCACCCAAAGCAGTAATTGCAGACCACATGTGAAACCAGTCAGACAAGCATAATCAGCAAAGAACAAGTCTATACAGGGACGTGGAATGCAGCACAGAAACACACAGTAAAAAGGTATGGGGCCTCATATGTATTTATGTATTTTATTTGGTTTTTATAACCAGGTAAGTGCACTAGACAACAATATGCCTATTGTAAGTTTCTAGTCATGACCTGGTAGAGTACAGTTACAGGTAACAATGAAATACAGAAACACAGTAAACAGTCATTACATAAGAAGTACACAGTATCTCAGTACAAGTACGAGGCACGGTACATAGTATTGATATGTAAGGAGTAGGCATAAGGTGCATCAGCATAAATAAGCAGGTAGGCAAATACACCAGACAATTTCCAGAACAAATAACATACATACTAGGTGGGCCAAGCGGTCCTTATCTGCCGTCAAATTCTATGTTTCTATGTTTCTATCACACGTGAGGCAGCATAGATCACCTAAGCGTGGGAAGTATAAATAGAAGCCAGCAACTTGGAAACATAGAAACATAGACTTTGATGGCAGATAAGGACCGCTTGGCCCGCCTAGTCTGCCCATTTCCCTACCTAAAGGATAAGTTGCAGATCCTATTTAACCAACAGCCTATTTCTTCCTACCCCCCATAAAAATTGCCTTATATCTGTCCCATACATTCTTGAATTCTCCCACAGTTTTAGACCCCACAACCTCCTCAGGAAGGCTGTTCCATGCATCCACCACCCTCTCTGTGAAAAAATACCTCCTCACATTGCCCCTGAGCCGTCCCCCCTCTATCTTCAAATTGTGTCCCTTTGTTCTTGCACATCTCTTTTTCTGAAAGATGCTACCCTCTTGGACTTTGTTGATTCCACTGAGGTACTTAAATGTTTATATTACATCCCCCCTCTCCCTCCTTTCCTCAAGAGTATACATGTTAAGCTCCTTTAGCCTCTCCTCGTATGACTTCTCTTGCAGACCCTGCACCATTTTAGTTGCCCTCCTCTGAACTGCCTCCATCCTGCCTATGTCCTTGTGGAGATGGGGTCTCCAGAACTTGCCGTAACAATTCAGGGAAACAGAAAACAGGAACAGGAGTCAGAAGCCTTTAGATGGTGGTAAAACTCCATTTTATAACAAGCATGGGATGGGGGGGTGAGCTGGAGGGCAACTGGGATGGAGTTCCAACTGGGATGGAGTTCCAACTGGAATGGAGTTCCAGTGAACTGGTGCAAAGTGGGAGAAAGCTCGACTCCCCATATTGCTGTTTTGACATGAATGTGTGGCTGCCGTTACATGGCTGCTTGTTTTACAGCAGCATGGGAGGAGGTGACCCACTGGGATTAAAGCAGCAGTATTCGTTAGTCAGCAAACAATTTCATCACATAATATTTTAGCAAAAATGTATTTTGGATATCCTAAGATTAATGCTCAATATATTTTATGTTTTCTCAGATGTTGTTATACCATTTTTTTTCCATTATTACTTTGTGCTCTTATGCTCCTGGCCAGCCCTTTGTGAACAGGCCCCGCCCCAGGCCACACTGCCGTTCCAGGAATTACCCCTTTGTCTTCACAGCAGGTTGTTCTGAGTCACCTGTGTGGGGCTGGGAGTCACATCACTATCCTGCAGGAAGAAGGGTTTTCCCTCCATTTTTCTTTCCCTGTTTCCCCCACATCTGTCTACACGCAATGGAGTAAGGTGAGCTCTGCCTCCGTGGAGATGTCCTCAAACACTTGTGTTAGCTGACTATGTGTGTGTGTGCCTGAAGCTGCGCTACCACATGGACACCTCCAGGTGGTAGGCAAGCAATGGGTCACACAACCCCCTCTCCCTCGAGAGAGGAGAGTAGTCCCATGGGATGCTCAATCCTCCCTCTTGAGCCAGCCCTGAATGACCTGACTCCGCTCCTGAATTGGATCACCGGTGTGGCAGGATGTAAGGCACTAGTGCCTCAGCCCACCACACCACTGGGCTAGCCTGTTAAAACAGCTTTTTCAGCTAATTTTGTAATTATTGACTCATGTCATTAAAGATGGCTGCCACTCCAATTTTTAAATTCTCTTCTGATGAGGTTACCTGTTGAATGTAAGACACAGGCAAAGCAAGGCAAGGCACATTTTATTTAAAAAGGCACCGATCCCGGAGGCTCTGGGCGCCATACATTAATCAATAAATACAACACATCACAATAATAATCAATTAAATACAATAATCTGAACAAATTAAAACAAAATTTGCTACCCTCAACTTCAGCAGCATTTAAAGTCTCTAAGACTAAATTAACATCAGATTAATCTTTATTAAAAAGACAGGTAAGGAACTATAAAACATAACCCGGGAAGATCTGATTGTACAAAAAGGCCTAGAGGCAGGCCTTAAAAACCTCAATAGACAGGGCCTCCTTAACAGCTAGAGGAAGCAAATTCCACAGAACGGGGTGGCAACACTAAATGTTCTATTACCAGCAGTTCTTAACCTCGTCCTGGGAATTGCTAGGAGGCCCTAGAGGAGCAGAGGGAGTGGACTGAGACAGCAGGTGCAAGAAGGTCCTTCAGGTGGCCGGGGCCCAGGCCGTGTAGGGCCTTAAAAGTGAGCAAACCCACCTTAAAGAGTACCCTCCACCTAACCGGCAGCCAGTGCAGTTGACGCAGCACTGGGGTAATATGACAATATTTAGACTGTCCTGTCAACAGCCTTGCTGCTGCATTCTGCACCAGCTGCAGTCGGTGCAGGGTACCCCCAGAGACCCCAAGATAGAGTGCATTGCAGTAGTCAAGCCTGGATGTCACGAAGGCATGCACCAAAGTGTGGAGGCCCAGCCAGTGGCAGAACTAGGGGCTTTATCCTGGCGATATTCCTCAGATGATAAAAGCTGGTATGGACAACGGACGCCACCTGAAACTCAAGTGTCAAACCACTGTCAAGAATAACACCAAGATCACACACCCTAGAGGAGGCCATCAATGGTACAGAGCCAAGACAAAGTCCTGTCTCTGCACTAGAGGACAATCTATCATACCCTCTGTTCGACTCCACCACCAGTACCTCCGTCTTACTGGGGTTCAGTCACAACCAGCTGGAGGCCATCCAGTCATTGATTTCAACTAGGCAGCTGTTAAGCACTTCTACTGCACAAGATGTTCCAGGGGCAAAGGAGAGGTACAGTTGGGTACATCAGCATAGCAGTGAAAACCCAGACTGTACTTCCTAATGATCTCTCTCCCAGGGGTAGAATGTACACGGCAAACAACATCGGTGACAAGACTGAACCCTGGGGAACTCCACACGACAGGTTGACAGGGGAGGAGGAGAAATTCCCCATCACTACCCTCTGCTTCACATTAGATAAAAAAGACTCAAACCAGCAGATAACGGTGCCAGGAAGTCCACAGAATTCCCTTAGGCGGTCAAGTAACACCCGGTTGTCCACCGTGTCAAGTGCTGAAGAGAGATCGAGGAGAACAAGAATTGTCCCCTCCCCTCAATCTCTAGCCCTAAGGAGGTCATTATGCACCTAAACTAGTGCAGTTTCAGTGCTATGCCTCACACGAAACCCAGACTGGAGTGTCTCATATAAATCATGGGCCACAAGATGCTCCTCCAGCTGAAGCGCCACCAACTTCTCAACAATCTTACTCAAAAATGGGAGATTGGTAATTTGCCTTGACGTCAGGGTCCAATGACGGTTTTTTCAGAAGGGGTCTCACCAATGCCACCTTCAAGACATTAGGAAAGACTCCTTCTGACAGGGAACACTAGACAATCAAGGCAAACACCGGGCCAACGGAGTCAACACATCTCATTAAGAAATGAGTTGGCACCGGGTCCAGTTCACAGAAGGTGTGCCGGAGCTTGGAAGCAATCTCACTGACCTCAGCCACCTCCACCAGTCTAAACTCACCCCAACCAGGTGGAGTGCTCTCCAGTCACCCATAGTGACCACTGTCGGCCAGATTCTGGTCCACTGGCGGAACCTCCTGCCTGATGGCAGACACCCAGTCCAAGAAGAACCAAGCAAACTCCTCGCATAATGCGCTTGAAAAAGCTACCTTTGGTTGTAGACAGGAAAGAAGAAGAAGCCTGTCCACAGTCCAAAAGAGCACAGTTGGTCGGTTCCTCCCAACGGCAATCTCCCTGGACAGGAATTCTGCCTTCTTACGGTTGATTGCCTCCTGGTATGCACAATAGTGTGCACACAGGGCCAGTTTGTCCACCTCCAGGCTGGACTTCTGCCAGCAGCGCTCTAATCTCCAACCCAAGGTCTTCATCACCTTGAGCTCCCCATCATACCAAGGGGACCTCAAGTGAGAAGACCTGGGTCATACACGGACTGGTGCGAGGGAGTCGAGTGCACCAGAAAGCTCCTTATTATAGGTGTCCACTGCTGCGCACACACCCCCAATGCATGCACTGTCCACACTAGATAGGTCAGTCACCACCAAAAAACCCTCAGGGGTCAACCCCTCAAAGGGCGATAACTGAATATCTCTGCAGGGGCCGGGCTACCGGGGGGGCCCCGAACCAGAACTTCACCGTGCAATGATCGGACCAAACGACCCCATCAATACTGAAACTATTTATCTCAAGCCCCAGTGAGAACACCAAATCCAACATGTGGCCACCCTGATGGGTTGCGGAAGAAACTTCCTGCGCAAAGCCCAGAGATGACATCATCTGAAGGAAGTTATAACCAAACCGAGAGGATTCATCCTCAGCCCAAGCATTGAAGTCCCCCAACACCAAACATCTGGGGGCCTCCAATGTTTCCCCAATGTTGAATCGGTCACTTCCTGCAAGAAATCTCCCACCACCCCAGTGGGGTGGTAAATCAGGAGAATCAAGCAGCCTGCACCCGGACCCCCACGAATGGCCACACATTCAAATGAATATGGTGCTCTCACTGGGTGCACGATGAAGCCCAGCTCAGATCTAAAACAGATAGCTACCCCCCACCCCTGCGTTCCACTCTGGGGCAGTGCCCTACGGTGTATCCAGATGGGATGGCAGCCTCTAAAACTGGGCCAGCATCATCACCAATCCAGGTCTCCGTAATGCAAGCCAGATCGGCTGAAGAAACCAAGTCCGCTATAATTGCAGTCTTGTTTCTGACCGATCTAGCATTGCAAAGCACCACCCTCATGGGATTGGTGGACAGTGCAGCCCCTCTGGCTGTCTGCCCACTCAGTCTGGTGGGAACCCTGGTGATGGGAACTAAACACATTGGGCCTCTCCCTAAGTCCTGTCTAATCCTAGGGCACCTTCTGCACCCCACTACCTCGATTCTACCACCACCCGCTGTGCAAGGGGTACCCCTTCCTGATCAAATCCTATGACTCCTCCTTATTCCAACCTCCCTGCAGCTCCTTGCTGTAGTATCTGACACAGGGAAGCTGAAAAAAGGCTGCAGGTCAAACAGCTGGGATGCCCCATACACTATACTGGCCCGCCCTAGGCCCATATACCTTCCCAGACACATCCCCCTGGCTACGTAATCCCAAAACCAAACAAGACCCACTAACACACACTCCACACACACACACACACACACACACACACACACACACACACACACACACTCGTAATTAAATAAACACTAACCCACCCCCCAAATAACCCCTTAAAAACAAAACTCAGAATTAAATCCCCAAATACAGCTCAGGAGAGCAGACTGCAAATCACAGACAAAATACAAATATTCAAGATTACACAAAATAAAAATAAAACAATAATCTATAAGAATCTAAGAAAAATATCGATCCATAGCCTAGACTACTTTAAGGCAAAGGGCCCTCTCACTGCTCCAGTCATTATGTAGTCAGATTTTCTGGAGACAGTTTAAAAATATAACCAGAAATATGCTCCCCAGGAAGCCCCAGCATCGCTCTCACCAACTACTGGGACCCCTAGGAGAATACCAGAGTACGGAGATCTATTTGGCCCACTAGGAGATAAATCCACGGGGGTCCAAGGCCAAGTCCCAAGAAACAAATCCTCCACTCCGTATAAGCCAACTGCTCAAATCCACAGGCAGCCCAGAGTCCAGAGAAGAAGCCTTTCCACTGCTCATACCAGGGGACAATTGCCCCGTGCAAAGGAATCGCAACTATGGCTAGGGACCATTAAAAGAAAGACCCCCCCAAGAGACCAAGAGGCTGCCGATAACACATCCACTCTTCACTAGATGTGCATTGGCGCCTCCCACCGTGGCCCCAATACACAAACAGGTGCCCCCCCAAAAGCAAGCACACAGAGGCACACCAAGTGTCCAAATTAACCCCAACTCAGCAGGGCAGCGATAATCCAAGAGCCTGCACACTCCACCTGCAGCCTTGTTCCTTCTTCTCCTCCTCTCCAACAATTCCAGATAATAGCAGAGTTCATAGTCAAACACAGGCAATGGAGTGCAACTGCAGGAGTAATTAACAGGCTCTCACCCTGCACACTCCATCTGCAGCCTTGTTCCTTCTTCTTCTCCTCTCAAACAATTCCAGATAATAGCAGAGTTCACAGTCAAACACACCGTTTACATGTACATATGACAGTCCTACTGTGGATGTATTAGGATGGGGCTACCACATGTTTCTGACGGTAAACAGCATAACATTGTACCATGGTGACAATCTCTTAGTCATAGTTCATGCAGGGGTAAACAACATCTTGAATCAAAATACACAGAGTATCAAGAAGGAATATGTAGCATTAACTAACACACTATCCGACATGGGATGCAATATTGCACTTTCTGAAATACCCCCATTCCCAAATCAGACCTAGTAACTGAATCTAAAATTAAATCAATGAATAACTGGCCAAAGTCTTGGTGACCTAAGCAAATGCTGGGTTGTATCACACACTGGAAAGAATTTTGTGATAAAAGGCACCTTACAGCTAGGGATGGTCTTCATCCAAGCAGGCAGGATTCAGCCTTGCTGGGTAATCACATTAATACCTACACAGATAGGTTTTTAAACTAAGATTTGTGGGGCGGGGGGGGGCAACAATGCCTTAACTGAGGTCCAACTCTTATATTCCTGCAACATGTACCCAGGCAGAGGGACAGACACAGACTGTGTTATTGCCCAATACTCTTAGTTTAGAGATAAAGATTTTATTAATCAATGCCAGAAGTTTAAATAACAAAATGGATGAACTGCAGTATGTCCTTCATAATGATAACATAGACATCTGTGGAATCACAGAAACATGGTTCAATGATTCCTCTTGAGGACATGATATACCCAGCTACACTTCTGTAATTAAAAACAGATCAGCGAATAAAGGAGGAGGAGTTGCTTTATACATTAAAGATAACCTGAATAGTTAGGAAATTACTGATGATAACACTCAGGAATCAGATGCTGAGATTATCTGGGCAAACATTAGGCTACATAAAAGAGACATAACTATTGGTCTCTGCTATTGCTCCCCTAGCCTGGACACAACCAGTAATAATACTTTTTTGGAAGGAATCCAAAATTTAAACCACATAGATGATCTCATACTTATGGGGGACTTCAATCTCTCAAATATCTGTGGGGAAACTCTGGAAGGGAAAATGCCCTTGATAAAAGATTTCTGGATATCATATTAGAACATGACCTTGAACAACTGGTTCCTCATCCAACAAGGCTAAATAATATTTTAGATTTAACATTAACCAATATTCAACTCAAGGGATCCCCCAAAGTGCTTGATCCACTCGGTCATAACAATCACTGCATGGTGTCTTGGTCATTCAAATATTATATAGCCTCTGATAAAGGTATTACTAAAACCAAAAATTTATTTAAAGCAAATTACAATAAGATCAATGAATACCTCAGTAAATGGAACTGGGAAGAGGAACTTGAACATGACTCCGAAAAAATGTAGAAAATAATTAAAAACAAACTGGAACATTGTATTGAACATTGGGTGCCTGACCAGATTAAGTATAATAATAATAGGAAACTCTCCTTATGGTACACAAAAAAACATTAAGAGACTAATCAGGAATAAAAAAGGCATTTAATAAACACAAAAAAAACAAAATACTGAACAAAACTGGAATAGGTTTAAGAGTAAGGCAGACAAGGCTGAAAAGCCCATCAGAGAAGCAAAAAAAAACCAAAAAAAAAAAACATGGAATACAGATTGGCAACAATCACAAAGGACAATAAAGATATTTTTTTAATTACATAGGTTCCATTAAAGGAAATGGGAACAAGATTGGTCCTATACATGGCGATAATGAAATCATAGCAGATGAACAACGTATGGTAGATAAATTTAACTCCTACTTCATTAGTGTTTTTAAACCTAAAGAACCTATCATTCAACATGAACAACATAACTTAAGGGATACTTTAATCCTGTTGGAAAGAAAGGACATAACTGCTGCTATATGTCAATTAAAAACAAACTCTTCAGCAGGACCTGATAACATCCCTCCAAAATTCATTAAAGAGACAGAACACGAATTATCGGGTATATTAACACATTTGTGTAACACATCCATTAGGGAAGGTGTAACTATCTCTGACTGGAAAGTCATTACGGTTGTCCCAATCCATAAAGGAGGGTCAAAACAAAAAGTATGTAATTATCGACCTATAAGTCTAACATCTTGCATTGGCAAGATTATGGAAAGACTTTTAGCAGAGAAAATTAATACACACATCTATGCAAATGGTCATAACAACATCTCTCAATATGGTTTTACCCAAGGGAGATCCTGTCAGAGTAATCTGATAAACTTTTCTGAGCTGATCAGTAGAGCAATAGATGTGGACCTACCCGTGGATGTTATTTTCTTAGATTAAGAAAAGGTGTTTGATTCTGTTGTACGTGAGATCTTAGTTGAACAACTGGAACAAATAAATCTACAACCTAATATTATCAGTTGGATTAAGTCTTGATTAACAGAGTTTAATAGGTCAATATCAGAGGGCATAGGTCATATTGGGGCAAGGTTATGAGCGGAGTACCTCAGAGCTCTGTATTGGGCCCCGTATTATTCAATATTTTGATAGCTTCCATGCAAACTAACAATAGGGTATGGAATAACAAATATGCCATTTGCAATCAGTTACATCTCTTCAAACAAACCTGAATAACCTAGCCTTATGGGCTACTAAGAATAAGTTAATGTTTAATACATCTAAATGCAAGATTATGCATATTGGGAAAAATAATAGGTCAGCTATATAACTATATGAATAATACTCAACTTCAGGAAGTTACATCAGAAAGACACTTAGGGGTTTATATCAGTAACAGCTTAAAATGTACTGCTTGTACTAGTAAAATTATTAAGAAATGCCATAGTATGATTTCTTGTATATTAAAAAATATAAAGAGTCGGGAACCAGAGGTGCTTATGCCTCTTTATTCAAGTTTGGTTAGATCCCATTTGGATTTTTGTGCCCCATTTTGTGCCACAACATCTTTAGTGACAAAGATGCAGTTGAGAAAATCCAAAGGAGACTAACCAGGAATATTTCCGGTGTACAGGAACTTAGCTATGATAACAGACTAAAGCCTTTAGGACTTTACCCACTTGAACAGTGGTCATTATGTTGTGACCTCTGCCTAGTATTCAGGGCAACCCAGAACCAAGCACTGTTTGAAACAATTTGCTTGGAATGGTACACTATTCCCTGTTCCACCAGGTCCCATAAATTAAAATTAAAAACAAATATCAATAGAACTAACAAGAGAAACAAGTTTATTACCCAAAGGGTTGCACTAATTTGGAATTTCCTGCCTCAGTATGTGGTTACAAGTACTAACCTGGAACAGTTCAAAGTTAACCTTGACAATTATAAGGGTGATAAAAATATCACTTCCACCAGTAGGACAATTGGTGGCAAGTTCATTTTGGGCATGCTCCCCCGAACTCATACTTTCCTATGAACCTATGGCGGGCATGGCATGTGAGTGGAAACTTTTAAAAACTTCAAAAATCCCATATCTTTTTTCAGGAATGAAAAAAAAACTGAAAGAAAATGTGTATCTTGATATTTTTACAGGATGAAAATTGTTGCTGAAAAAAATGATTACTATCAAATACTGCTGTTTTAATATAGGTAAGTTTTAAATCCAGTTATGGGGCCTAGAAGCTCATATGGTGCCTATACTGGCTCTGATCTATGTAAGGTAGTGCACTGAAGGCTACATTAGTACAACGTAGGCCCTTCAAAATAGATTTTGAAAATTACCTAAACATATTGCATTGGGCTGACAGTGGCCCCACTAGGTTAAAATGTTTCCCATATCATCCCACTTTGTCTCCAGCCACATACCCCAGTTACAGTTTTCATAATATGCCCTGTTTTTCTACTTGTTTTTTTCCTTTTTGCCAGGTGTGTGCTGTTTACTGTAAGCTATGATGCCATTTCTGCTCACAGCATTGCTCCAAGATGACTAACAGCAGGATCAGCCAGATAAAGCTTTTTTTTGTTAAATTTAATGGCAGGATCAACCAAATAGATATATAAATGGTTATGGGAAGGTGCAGTCTTGTTGTGGCAACTCCTCGCTGAGATATGGAGCCACCACGTTTGAGGAACTATTGAGTCTGCCCACATAGAGTTCAAGAGCCAATGATGGAGCGCTTGATTTTGAGTTACAGAGCTCATGTTCACCGTAATAATTCATGAGCTATTATGGTGAATATCAACTGGCTGAGCCCATAGAAAAATTGCTCACCAGTAATTATAAACTATTATCGATATACTTCTTAAACTGTTATTAATACACTTTGAAACATACAAGCATACAGTAGGTAAATACCAGCAGATACAGGCCTATCAGTCTGTCTAGTCTGCTCGAGTGTGCAGCACTTCAATCTTTCAGACTGCAGCTGCCCCTCCTCCCCTTGCTCCCCCCACTGATTGTGCCCGTGTATACTTCACTCCCATCTCCCCCCCCATGGTTTGAACCCTCCCTCTAAACCTGTCCCACCCCCTTTTGAAGCCATCCACCATCTGCAGTGATATCACCTCCTTTGGTAGCATGTTCCACCCTGCTACTACCCTTTCAGTGAAATAGTGCCTCCTCATTTCCCTTCTGAATCTGCCTCCTAAAACTGTATTGATGTACCTTAAAACTGTGGCAACAGTATTGTAATATATTGATACATGTAAAATATACTGATAGTGTCAACATCAAGTTTTCAGTTAAAAAAATATGTTTCTAGTCCTAAAGGTGTCAAAGAGGTAAAACATTTCAAATAAATTGTTTTAAAAAAAGATTACCTTTGGAACCATTAAATCTAAAAACTTGTGTTTTTAAATGAAAGCTTGGAGACAGGCTAACACAAATATGTTTTATTTATACAGTACCATATACACTGATATAGTAAAGAAATGTTGATACCGTGTGGAAAAGTGACAATTTCCTTAATACCTGGTATCAAGTAAGCAGAAGATGCCAGCGTTATTCTATTAAAGAGAATGTCAACCTTTTTCTGATATTTTTATTATATTTATACAAATTGTATTTATTTATTTATGTGTGTTTGGTAACCGGGCAAGTGCCCTGATCCAAAGGACCGTTTTCAGTCATGATCCGGGTCTTCAGCCACGAATAGGGCATTCAAAACAAATACATTTTTAAATTTTGAGTTCCACAATTTTATAAAACAGTAACTGTTTTTTTTTTTGTTAAATCTGGTAAAACCTTGGGCCAAGGACCATTTTCAAGGGTGATCAGAACAGTTAAAAAATATACAAAACATAAATAAAACAAATAATAAGACAATGTAAATGTACAATTGCACAAACAGATCAGTCTAACCAGTGAAACATCTATTTTGGCTGTTGGTGAAAAGGTAGTTTTTTAAGTAGATGCCTGAAACAGGTTATAGAGTTGTTGGCACCAAATAAAGATACAGGTAATGCATTAAAAAAGGTTGGTAAAGTATAAAACATGTTTTTTTTGGCCAGTGGAGGTTCTCATCTTGGGAACTAAAAGTTGGAAAGGCAAAAAAGGCTGGGTAGAGACAGTGCTGGGATTTTGTTTATAGATGGACTGAAATAAATTGGGAACAGAATCCATGATAACCTTTTTCACAAGGATACCTATTTATAATAAATACTTCTGTTATAACTGTACTTTCTTATCACAGAAACATATGCATTATCATCAGACAAAAGACCACTGGTCCATTCAGTCTGTCCAATTAAAATTTCCCTGCCTCACTCAGTGACCTACTGTCCTGCTAGGGTTTCATCCCCCTCCACCCATCTCTTTCTTTGTACTAGTTTCCCTCAGTGTAAATATCTGACTCCTTACTCTGTCCAGCCATGCTTTAGACCCTTTAGTAGTCTTTGTTCCTACCATCTCTGCTGTTAAGCTGTTACACTGCTCAACAACCCTCTTCATGATGTAAAACTTCCTCATGTCCCTCCTAAACCTAACTCCTGCCAGCTGCTATTCATGGCCCCTCATTACTCATAATTCCTACTGAATAGGTTCTCACAGTTCTCCTCATTCATTCCTCTTAGGAACTTGTAGATCTCAATCATGTGTCACCCCTCTCTCTTCTGGCTGCAGTGACTACATGATCAGGACCTCTAGCCACTTCTAATAGATCTGCCTCACAACTCCGATCATTTGAAACAAAAAGTAATCCTTTATTTGGTGCAAAAGGTGCCATAAAGTGCTGACGAGAGTAAAAACAAATTCTGGTCAGAGCCCATAGGGCTGCACATGATAAATATGGTGTACAAAACATTGAAAATTACCAAAGTTATGAGCCTTCTTTAGGAAAATGTAACATACTGCAGGCTCCTAAATTTGTTGTTTTGTAATAGTTATACACCAAATTTTCAACATAGCTTTGTTATGACCCTACCTCATGGAAAATGTTAGAGTAAATGCTCAACTCTTGGCCGAAATGTGATTTCACACAGGGACTGCAGAATCAACTTTCAGGACTTAAAAAACACATGTTGGGCAGGAGTTGAAAAATGACAGCTGTCACATTCATTAGGTGCTGTAAAGAAATGGCTATGTTGAACATTTGGGTAAAACGTTTGCATATTATCAGAGTTATGTGCCAGAATCAACATGGCCTCATAACTCTGTGTTTTTTCAATATTTGGGCACCTGTATTTACTAAGCCTCTTGACATTACTATTGTCAGTCCCTGTCCTGGATCATTTGATGCTTGTTTTCCTGTCTTGCATCCATCTTATCACTGAACTATCCCCTCCCCAATCAAGTCTAGCCACCAAGCATTTGTATAACAATGCCTTTCCAGTACTATATTGTAATATCAGAGCAATGCGTTGAATTGTTAGCACCCCTGTCTCTTCCCATTTAGTGTTGCTTTCGGAGGTGCTGGGAGAAAGGCCCACAACCATCCTTGATGGTCATGATGATCTCACCTTCCGAGATGATAGGCGTGCATTGCATGCACACCTGCTTCTTGGTAAAAACTCTCTCTCTCTCACTCTTTTGCTCATGTCCCCCCAGCCCCCACACATGCACACAGACATTTTATTTTTGTAGGACAATATGTAACCTCAACCAATGCAACAGACTTGTTTTCTGTATAAATTATTTTTTTTGTCTGGAATGTGTTATGTTTGTTCGTGCAATGGTCATGTGTATGAATCTGTCCAGTACCCAAAAGTTTCTATGTAACTAATTCCAGGTCGCCCCTGAAAAAGGGACCTCTTTGGCCCAGTGGGCCTACCTGGTGAACAAAATTAAATAAATAATCAGAACTAAGACAAAGTGTTGTACTTTTTTACTTGTTTCTATTACATTTTATCATTTTAAGGTATTACAGTTTTCTGCAACATTTAGAGGAAAGCTAGAAAATATTTTTTTCTACTATAAGGTCAGGACATGTACTGTATTTTTCATGTTTTTTTGCAGGACACAACTGCGCAAATCAGGACAGGTGGTAACCCCCACCACCACCCCCCCACACACACCCATACATATATTATATATATGGTTAGCAATTTAAAACTATGCTACCTTTTCCTGTTTTTCAAATAGTACATGAATCGTTACAGTAATCATGATATTTTGTATGTGGGAGGAGGTGAATGGGTGTGTGTGCGGAGGGTGGGGGGGTGGTAGCTATGGGTAAATTGAAAGCAACTTATTTCTTTGTATCTGTTGCCCAAAATACTGAGCTAAATCACAATTCCCCTTCCCTTTTTTATTTCATTTCCATTTGAAAAAAAAAATACTTTTTAGCCAGGTCTTATACAATGTTTTCAAAGTTAAGTTAAAACTAATTTGTATAAAATATTTGTTCTGTTAATAAACTGAGCACAAAGAACAAGGAGTGACCATCTACAATATTACAAGAAGTGTATCATTATGCATTTCTACACTTCATTCTCCACATTAACACTGTCATTTCAATACAGGTAATGGGAAGGGGAAACTTGGGAGGGGGCGGCAGCAGAATGGATTGCCATGTATGCATTTATTAAGCTATCATTTAACATTATAACTCATAGAAAATGGAGATCACTCTGATTTACAGGACATCTTTACATATCTCATCTATCCAGAACAATTATCTATCAGAATCCTTTGTGGTTTCCATGCATAAAATGATTGCCACATTAGTATTTAATATTTATATTTCATTCTTATTCCACTGATAAACATGTAAAAGCCTGGTTGTCTCCATTGAGTCTTAAAAAGTACAGCTAACATACTAAAATACCTGCAGAATAGGCCTAATGGTCTCTCAAGTCTGCCCGATTTTCAGCACCTACACTGAGGGTCGATTTTGGTGTCCCCCCTCCCCCTTGAGTTATATTGTCCCCAGTCCCAGATGTTCCACCTGTACTGGGCCTGGTCAGATTTACTCTCCCCCTGTACTTGTCCCATTCCCATTTAAACCCATCCACAGTCTTTACCTCTACCAGCTCTCTGAGCAGTGTATTCCATGGCTCCACCACCCTTTCAGTGAAATAACATCTCCTCCTCTCCCCTCTGAGCCTGCCCCCTTCCAGCTTACACCCAGTGGCGGAGCCAGGTTTGGGAGTGTTTGGAAGCCAGGGGGGCCATTCAGTCAATCACGGGCTCCATAATGGGCACCAAACAGTGAATAAAGATGGTGGCAGGGTGCCACTACTCACACTGGGGCAGCCAGGAGGGGTTACCACCCCCTAGCCCCCCCAGCTCCGCCACAGCTTACACCCATGACCTCTCATTGCCCCACCCTCCTTCCTTTGGAAAACCCTGACTAGGCCTCCTTTATTGATCCCTTTCATGTACTTAAAGACCTCTATCATGTCCCCCCCGTCCCTCCTCTCCTCCAGGGTGTACATGTCAAGTTCCTTGAGCCTCTCCTCATAGGTCCTTTCCCCCAGGCCCCAGATAATTTTGGTTGCCCTCCTTTGGACCCTCTCTAGGAGTGTAATGTTCCTTTTTAAATGTGGTCTCCAAAACTGCACACAATACTCATGGTATGGCTTAACCAAGCAGTTGTACAGTGGAAGGATCACGTATGCCTTTCTGGAGGTAATCCCCCTGGTGATGCATCCCAGCATCCTATTTGCCTTTGCCACTGCCCCTCTACAGGTCTCTGAGTTGTTCATTTTGACATCTACCACTACCCCCAGGTCCCTCTCACCCTCCTTGACTTGAATTATGTCTCTTCCCAGGGTATACCCCTAGCCTGGATTTCTGACTCCCAGGTGCAGAACCTTGCACTTTCCCACATTGAATTCTAGTTTCCATTTTCCTGACCACCTTTCCAGAGCCTCCGGGTCCTCCTGCAAGACCACCCTCCCCTTCTACTCATCCACCACTGCACCCAGCTTTGAGTCATCTACAAAGAGACTCATCTCACTCCTGATCCCACTCCTGCTGTCCAAGACATAGGTGTTGAACAGGTGTAATATTACTTTCCCTCTGTGTAATTATATTTGACTAGAGCCATAAAAATTCAAATTTAGCAAGTCAATATCATGTTGCTGTCCCATTCTTTACCAGTTAAAAACATGCATGATCTATGATTCATTGCTGCTCCCAAAATTCATCAAATGTGCAATTTTACTATGAAATGAACTTATGGATTTTCCAGTGTTATGGTATTCCATTATGTAATTTCAGTTAACTATTTTTGTGCACAAATAAAAAGAATAAGTGGTACTCAATTTCCCCATACACTTCTCCCTTCCCTCCGCACCCCCACATTCACCCCATGCCCATACCAAAAATTATGATTGCAATAAAGATTTATGTGCGACAGTATTTGAAAAACTGGAAAATGTACTAGTTATAGTTTCATCTAATTTTTAAAGCTGACGTTGTATATAGCACTGTGACCTCAATTATAGTTTAATTTTATGGAATTAAGCTTATGGCTAGATATAACTAAACCAAACATACATATAAGGCTAGCAGTTTAAAACCACTGTATAACTTGTACATTTTTCAGTTTTTCAAACAGTATATGAATCTGTATAGTATGCGGAAGCAGGGTGAATGGGTTGGGGAGGGGGTTGGTTAATTTGTGTGTGATTAATGTAACGTAAAAATAAGTATCACTCCCAATTATTACAATTAGCACAGGAACCTTTACGGTAATTGGCAATCACTGTTGGAGAGGGGGAAGATCAAAGATAGGCGGTACAATGTGTGGGGAAGGGGACTAACCGGGTGGTTCAGCACGCACATTTTGAAGTACATTTAAAATAAATATAACATTAGTCCCCGTACCACCATATGAAGGTG
This sequence comes from Neoceratodus forsteri, assembly GCA_016271365.2. NCBI lineage: Eukaryota > Metazoa > Chordata > Ceratodontiformes > Ceratodontidae > Neoceratodus > Neoceratodus forsteri. The sequence goes on from CM057449.1 coordinate 916,633,435, forward strand.
CTAGTTTTTCCTTAAACAAACTGTATTGTTAAGCAGAAAGCATTTACAGTTTTCTTATCTTAAGGGAAGGAAGAAAAAAATATAAGTGAAAACTTTGGATAAGGTGGAGCTATCTATATTTTTTTATTTGGCAGAGTGCAATAAATGACAGTGTAATACATGTAAATGTGGAGTTTTATTTCTCCCCACACCTCCCTGATAAACGAAAGAACATATAACTGTGGGAGCAGATAGTGATGCACTGTAGTTTTAGAAAACTATTGTTCCAATAGAAAGTTGTTTTCCCCATTGTTTCACCTACTTTTTAAGAGATTGAAATTACAATAAATCTTCAAATTGCCCTTTACATTATACGGGACTCTAATATGAAGTGAATATAAATTGAAGTGCTGAATTTCCTGTAGTTCTTCCGAACAGTCTCCATTGGACTGAGGATATAGAATGAAGTATGGTAGTTAAGATCACACTCTATTTTATTGCTACGGGTATAGTAATATTGAAACAACAACAAGTATTACTCCCAGGGGCCTTTTACAGAAATTGACTATTACAGAGGGAAGGGGGAGGATCAAAGGTGGGAGGTATAATGGGGGAAGGTGAGAAAACTTACAGGGTGTCTCAGTATGCAAATTCTGAAGTACTTTTAAAATAAAATTAATATCAGTTACAGTTCCACCATATGAAGGTACTAGTTTTTTCTTCAACAAACTGTTAAGTACAAACTGTTAAGTTACATTTCACAGACAGAGATAGTGTACCTGCTACTGTATACATGTTAATTGGGACAAACCCATTACAATCATTGGACGTTTACTTGTTAGTAGAATCTTTACATTTACAGGCATTCATGTGGGAAGAAAGAAAAAATAAAGGTGAAAATACTGGATTTTTTATGCTTGGCAGAGTGCAATAACAGTAGCATTTGAGCCGGGCATGGTACAGAGCCCTCCATGCTGCAATCTGAATGGCAGAAAAAAGGTATCCACAAAACTCTGTTCCTAAAACTCTGCTGCTGAGGCATACACAGACTATTCCACCAGACAACAGTGATGCAAAGAGATTGTAAACAGCAACCCAAAATCCAGACTGAATGTTGAATACACCCGTTTAGATTCCTGCATTCATTTGTTTTAGTTGTCAGAAATATTTTTCTGGGCACCCAAAATCAGTACACTGTTGCTGCCACAGTAACTCAAAAACAAGCAAGCAATGTCTGGGGCTCCTGCAGAACGTTTTTTAGAATGACAAAAATGGCACATTTAGCAAAGAATGGTCAGGCAGATAGCTCAGTGACCCGACCACAATTGTGCATTTAGACTTGTTTGTGTAATCGAGAAGGATTGTGCTGGGCGTCAACTATACTTGATTGCCTACAAAGTAAAAATGCTAACCTTAGATTAACTCACTCTGTTGTCCTGTCTAAGCTAAAATAACAAAAACTGAAGCTAAACTAACACAGACAACTTAGGGGAAAAAAAAGAAAGAAAATGAAAAAAACTAAAAATAAACTAAATGCTCAGCCTAGCAGGCATTCTTAGGATTGTCAGCCCAGTAACCCAATCCACGGGGGTTTGGTTGTGAGACTTCTAATATTTTCAGGAAGATTGGTCAGGGGCAGGGACTCCTCAGAAAGTCAGCATCAAGTTGTTGAATATTAGTGATCATCGTGCAAGAGGGGGTTGAAGACAGCCATGGCAATTCTCTTGCCATAGCCGACTTTTTTTAAAAAATGAATCACTTGATTTCCAGATCACGTTAGATGGCCATTTATACTGGTTTTTCTCTCACCAGAAGCCAAGAGGAGGAAAGTCGCAAAAGGCCCAACAACCAATCCAGAGTGCAAAGTTGTTTTCTCTCACCTGATCAGCTCTTCCACCCACCGTACATGCCACAACCATGGCCTCACTGCAACTGCCTGAAAATGCCAAATGCTTACCAAATAAGGATAAAAGAACACATCAATCCACTTCTGCACACATTTCATCTGTGAGGCTAATAATCTGACTTGAGGCATCATCACTGACACCATTTTTCCTTTCCCGACAAATATACAAATCACGTAAAGGCTCATACATTTTTTGAAACATTTAAATGCTGAAGCACACACAGACTATCCACTCAGACAGCAGAGATGCTATGGGATTGCAAACAGCAACTCAAAGTCCAGACTAAACATTGAGTACACCCATTTAGCTAGATTCTTTTGTTTGTTTGTCTTAGTTGGCAACAATATTTTTCTGGGCACCCAAAACCAATAGACAGATGCCATACCTCTCAACTGCTATAAATTTTGCATAGTGCTATGATTTTTTCACTCAAATTTATCTTTGCTGTGATAACACCTGGAATCCATAGGCACACAGGATCCAAGACAGCATGGGTTTACAACAGGAAGGTCCTGTCAAACTAATCTCATAGATTTCTTTGACTGGGTAACCAGAGTGGTGGACTGAGGGGGTGCAGTTGAGGTTGCCTACCTTGACTTCAGCAAAGCTTTTGACACTGTTCCACATAGAAGATTGATTAATAAGCTGGGTAGGCTCAGGTGGGTCAGAGGTTGGTCAACTGGGTGGCAAACTGGTTGGTGGGCAGAAAACAGAGTGGTGGTAAATTGTATACAGTCAGAAAAGATGCAAGTCACAAGTGGGGTACCTCAGGGAATCAGTCCTGGGGCTAGTCCTCTTCAATATCTTCATTGGTGACATTGCAGATGGACTGGAGGGTAAGATTTGTCTGTTTGCAGATGACACCAAGATCTGCAACAGAGTAGATGATCCAGATGGGGTGGGCACAATGAGAAGAGATCTGGATAAACTGGCAAAATGGTCTGAATAGTGGCTACTGGGGTTTAACGCAAAGAAGTGCAAGATCATGCACATAAGGAAGAGAAACCCTGAAGTCACCTATAGGTTGGGAGGGGAGTTGCTGGCAATCACAAGGGAAGAAAGAGACCTGGGCATCATCAGCACAGATGACCTGAAATCATCCAAGCAGACCACTAAAGCAGTAGGTAAGGCTAGAGGGATGTCGGGGTTTATTAGTAGGGGTATCGCAAGTCATAAGAGGGAGGTAATAATCCCTCTTTACAAGACACTGGTTAGGCCCTCTCTGGAGTACTGCGTGCAGTACTGGAGGCCACACCTGCACAAGGACATCAACAAAATGGAGGCAGTCCAGAGAAGGGCAACCAAAATGGTGCAGGGACTGCATCAGAAAACAAATGAGGACAGATTAACGGAGCTCAATATGTATACCCTAGAACAAAGGAGGGAGAGAGGGGATATGATTGAAACATTCAAACATCTTAATGGCATTAACAAGGTGAAAGAGTCTAACATGTTTCAATATAAGAAATACAGCAGGACAAGAAGACACAGCATGCAATTAAAGGGAGGCTGATTAAGGTGCAATGTGAGGAAGTTCTTTTTCACAGAAAGGGTGGTGGATGCATTGTACAGCCTACCTCAGGAAGCAGTGGACATGAATACAGTGCAGGGCTTCAGACAGGCATGGAATAGGCATAAGGGAGCAATACAGATGAGTATGAATAGGTAGGCCATTGACAGAGTACAGGCCTATGGCACATTCATATAGTAGAAAAAATGGGCAGACTGGATGGGCCTTATCTGCTGTCAACTTCTATGCTTCTATGTTTCTATGTTTCCATAGTTAAAGGGGTGGCAAAAGGGGACAAGTCTTTCTTCCGGTACATGAGAGAGAAAAATAAGGCAAGGGGAGGGATAGTGAGGATAAGTAGGACAGCATAGGGTGACTGCACAGAGGAGGATCAGGAAAAAGCAGACATCCTGAACAGGTACTTCTGCTCAGTCTTCACAATGGGGGAGAGGAGGATGGACCACCAAGGAGCAACAAGAACATGGTGGAGGGGAGTGGAGGAAAGAGTCCTGAGGGATCTTGCAAACATGTACAGTGGACAAGGCCATGGGACTGGATGGGAAACATTCAAGGGTCCCGAGGGAACTCAGGGAGGTGCTTGCTGCTCCACTGAGGGCCTTATTCAACAACTCACTAGAAATAGAAGTGATTCCAGAGGACTAGAGGAATACTGATATAGTCCTGCTCCGTAAGAGCGGCAGCAGGAAGGAGGCTACCAACTATAGACCGGTCAGTCTCACATCAGTAGTGGGGAAATTAATGAAAACCCTGTTAAAAAAAGGCTAGTGGAATATCTTGAAACCAGTGAGTTACAAGACCAAAGGCAGCATGGATTCATGGTGGTGGTGGGTGGGGGGTCATGCCAGAGGAATCTGATTAATTTCTTCATCTGGGTAACCAGGGAAATAGAACAAGGAAGGGCAGTGGACTTGGCCTATTTAGAGTTCAGTGAGGCCTTCGACACTGTGCCACATAGTAGACTGATAAAGAAATTGGACAGTCCAGGGGTGGGCTCCTAAGTGGTAACTGAGTTAAAAACTAGTTATTGGATAGGTGACAGGGGATGGTGGTAAACTGAACTCACTTTAACAAAGGAAGAGTGACCAGTGGAGTGCCACTGGGCTCTGGACTAGGACTGGTTCTCTTCAATGTCTTCATAAGTGTCATTGCAGAAGAGCTGGAAAGGAATGTATGCATTTTTTGCAGATGATACCAAATTCTATAATACGATGGATACTCAAGAGGGGGTGGAAAAGATGAGTAGGGACCTTAGAAAACTGGAGGCATGGTCAAGGTACAGCAACTGGGGTTCAATGCCAAAAAGTGCAGAATCGTGCACCTAGGGCATAGAAACCAAGAAACAGAGCACAAAATAGGAGGGGGAGGTGCTGACGGTCAATAAGCAGGAAACAGACCTTGGGATTATAGTATCTGATGACCTTAAAGTGACTGGGCAGTGTGTGACAAGGCAGTGGTAGGGCCAGTGGTATGCTGCTGTGCATAGGGAGAGGTATCATCAGCAAAGGAGGGAGGTGGTGTTATATGGTGTATAGGTTGCTGATGAGACCCCACCTAGAGTACTGTGTCGAGTTCTGGAGGCCTCATCTTAGAAAGGATATAGACAAGGTGGAGGCAATCCAGAGGAGGGCAACTAAAGTGGTGCAGAGATTGCTTGTGAAGCCCGATGAGAAGAGACTGAGAAATCTTAACAAGTACACCCTGGAGGAGACCTACAAGTACCTCAAGGGGGTGAACGGGATACAGGAGGGGGTCTGCAAGAGGGCATGTGATGAAGCTGGAAGGAGTGACGTTTAAGAGGGATGTGAAAAGCACTGCTTAACTGAAAGAGTGGTGGATGCTTGTCATGTCTGAGTAATGAATAGTATTTCCTGAATACCATGAATAATGGGCAATGAGTTACTCAGGAAGAAAACTGAATAATTAGCACTATTCATGGCTATTTGGCATTTTGCTGTTTGGTGAGTGTTCAAGATCTCCTAAGACTTCCAGTCCAATCAGAGGCCACTTTGGAAGCACAATGAAGGCATGTCATGTGACCCAACATTTGCAGAAGCTTCAGGCAGGAGAGAAAAATGACTCAGCTGCTGTTTAGAAAGAATCTCCTTTTGAACTTGTCGAAATTAGACAAAAATCTGAAATCTTTCCCTCTGCATTAGAGACGGTTGATTTTTTACACTGCAGGGTGAAAATTAAGCTTTTAAGAAAGGGAACTAGAAAGGCTGTTTAGGGTTTGCTGTGAAAGACAGGCAGGCAGGACTCCAACAGTGCGTGTGCGCACACACACACACACATATGCACTTGTGCACACACACATACACAAACTGTGGGTGAGTCTTGTGTACTAAAATCACACCACATTTAAACCACATTTAAAGTTGCAGTGTAAAGTCATTTTAAACATGAACAGCTTAAAGAAGTAAGGAGGGTTTTGTAGGTGTTTATTTTGATTAGAAATTTAAGTTTTTTTTTTGTAACTTTATTGTTATCTGAAAGAAAGAACTCGGCAAGTAGCCTAACTGAAGTGCAGTTAGCTGTTAGGGACCTTTTTTTCTACTGCTGCTCATGGCTTGGTTTTGTATTTAAGAAAACATAAAAAAAAAACGTTTTCGAGAATTTAGTTAGACTTGACTATAATGAACGAGATTTGCCAGCTCAGCATTGCTGCAGTAACTGAGTGACTTGATTTCATAATAAATATAATTTAAATTTAATATCAGAAATCTTCCTGTGAGGAACCTGGGCTCAGGTTGCTCCATGGCCACTTATGCAACTGCGAGTGGTGCACCACAGCTGGAAGGGTGGGACTGGTTGGCTGACTCCCACCACTTCAGTTAGCTAATTTTCTGTTCTATGTGTGTGTGCACCACAGTGCACTATGTATGTGGCTGTATTCGTATGCCCAAGAAGAAATTTACTTTTTTCTCAGAATTTAGTCAAGCTTGACTATAATGAGTGAGACTTTTCAGCTCAGCATTGTTGCAAAGACTTGAGTGACTTGATTTCATAATAAATATGGCAATATCAGAAATCTTCTTTTGAGGAGCCCAGGCTTTTTTCCCTCCACAGCCACTTGTGCAACTGTAAGTGGTGCACCATCGCTGGTAGGGTGGGACTAGTTGGCTGACTCCCACCACTTCAGTTAGCTGGTTTTCTGTTCTGTGTGTGTGTGTGTGTGTGTGTGTGTGTGTGTGTGTGCGCCGGCATGGCTGTGCACTTAAGACATTTTTCTAAGTTTGTGACTGTGTGCCCAAAAGAAATTTAATAAATATTTTTGCACAAAGTTTGTGGCTTTCTGCCCAAGAAGAAATTTAAAAAATATTTATTTTTTAATTCTGAGAAAATTTGTGGCTTTCTGCCAAAAAATAAAAAATAAAAAAGATTTTTTTTCTGAGAATGTACTGGTCAGGCTTGACTATAAGTGAGTGAGACTTGTCAGCATTGCTGCAGTGACTTGAGTGACTATATTTCATAATAATGTAATTTAAATTTAATACAGCTTCCTGTGAGGAATACAGCTATGGCAGACAGAGAACATAGTATCAGAAAATAAGGTTGGTCCACCAGTCCCAGCAAAGGTGCAGTAGGTGTAGAGCAGCTAGCAACAGGAGTGGGTAAGTGTACTGCAGAGTGATACTCAGGGCTCTTTTGCCACACAAAAAGTATGTTTTACCCCATCAAAACCTGCAGTTTCTACTAGCACCAGTATGGCATCAACTGATACCAGGGAAAAAAGTAAAAGTATCATTCAAAGTTCTAGTAGTGTTGCTAGGAGAACTCTGTCATTAACTGCCATTGATGCTACCAAAACAAATGTGTCCTCTTCATCCCTTGCCACTGCCACCAATACCACCAGGATGAGGACATCCCCCTTAATAACCACCACTGCTCTGATCCACCACCCATACAGTGCGACTACTGGTATCCAAACTTCTACTGCAGCAGTGGCTCTGCCAGCCACTCCTGCCACTGTAACTGAGACCACTCCTGCCACTGAGACCCAGACCACTCCTGCCACTGTGACCCAGACCACTCCTTCCACTGACAGAGACCACTCCTGCTACTGTAACTGAGACCACTCCTGCTACTGAAACCCAAACCACTCCTGCAACTGTGACCCAGACCACCCCTTCCACTGTGACAGAGACCACTCCTGCTACTGTAACTGAGACCACTTCTACCACTGAGACCCAGACCACTTCTGTCACTGTGACCTAGACCACTCCTGGCACTATGAGTGGGACCATGCCTGCAACTGCTATGGTGGCATCAGCCACTACTACCACTGTGGCCACAGTCAGTTGCACAACTATTTACATTACTGTGTCCACCTCTACTATGATACCTCTTGTCTCTCAGCCTGTCTCCAGCATTGAAGGACTTGTCAGTGCAGATAAGGAATGAGGCACACTTATCCAGATCTGATTACTTTCCACTAGGAGATGAATTAGGGTTGGCAGTCTAGCCTAGAGGTTATAGAAATAAGCAGAGAATGAGCTTGGTACATCCAGCAGACCTGGGTTTGATTCCCACAACCTCTACTTGCATACTGTGCGACTCTCAGCAAGTCACTTAACCTCCCCAGTGCTCCTGGATTGCCCCTGAAAACAGGCACTTGTGCCTAGTGGGCCTTATCTATTTACCAAAAAATTAAAAATGTCCACTGATACATCATCTGAGGAGGCTAACGTAAACAGCTTAGATGATGAAACAGTGTATGGGGAGTAGCCTGACAGCCATAAAACAAGGAGGAAGAGAGATGATATGAGTGAAACATTCAAGCATCTTAAGGGGATTAACAAGGTGAAGGAGTCCAAGATGTTTCAATATGAGAAAAATAGCAGGACAAGAGGACACAGCATGAGTTAGAGGTAGGCCGATTAAGGGGTAATGTGAGGAAGTTCTTTTTCACAGAAAGGGTGGTGGATGCATGGAACAGCCTACCTCAGGAATTGGTGGATATGAATACAGTGCAGGGCTTCAAACAGGCATGAGATAGGCATAAGTGAGCAATATAGATGAGTATGAATAAATAGGCCATTGACAGAGTAAAGGCCTATGGCACATTCATAAGGTAAAAAAAATAGGCAGACTGGATGGGCCTTGCAGTCCTTATCTGCTATCATCTTCTCTGTTTCTGTGTTTGTATGTAAGATTTTCTAATGTTCTTAATAATGCAAGAGCTATTTCTGGACACACAAACTATTTACTCATTGAACTAACTTGATAGAAAAATTCCTTAACACTAAGTATATGGGCATGTTATTTTATTTATTTATTTATTAAATCTAGGATTACAAAGACCTTTGAGCCAAGGCTCTTTTACAAAGCTTCCACGTCAGAGGTAGACACAACAACAGGTAGACTCAATAAACACAGTAGGAGAACATAGTCATGGTACTGCAATATAAGGTGCAATTAGCTTGAGATAAAAAAGACACGGTAAACTGACATTTCAATTGGATAAATGTTCATGGACCACTTAGGTTCGGAGCCACGTAGCGGACCAGTTGAAGAACAGTGTGGCCTTAGAAGGAAGGCTGACAGAACAGAGAAAGGAGGAAAGACGAAGGGAGGGGACACAAAGATGCAGCCAGAGGCAGTTGTCAGAGGAGGGGGTACGGGGTAAAGGAAACACGGGTGAAAGGGAAGGAGGGGTGTGGGAAATGGTGGAGAGAGGGGAGGGGAGGGTGGTATAAAGGGGTAGATTATTCAATAAGTGCAAAATTGGTAAGAGCAGCAGGAAGGGGGAGAAAGAATAAGTGGTGGTATCAACAGCTGGACATGTCAGCTCAGGCATTGGAGAAACAGTTGCAGGAGCTCGATGCAAAAAGATGATGCTGTAAACAAGTTTTGAAGGTACCTAGAGAAGGAGCTGAGGAGATATCAGGGTTAAGGTTATTCAGCTGAAGTGGAGCCGTGTAAGCGAATGAACGTTGACCCTGAGCAGTGTGGCAGCAGGGGATTTGAAGAAGTTGTGTTTTAGACCTCCTGGTGGTCTGCGGATTTTTCTGCTGTTGTGGAGCAAGGCAGTGACTCCAGGTGGCACAAGTCCAAGGCTGATTTTCCTAGCCATTATGCAGGTCAGGTACTTTATGCAATCAGAGAGTTGGAGCCAGCGGGTTTGTGCATACAGATCACAAGTATGTGTAAGTTGGTGTGCTCCAGTGACTAGCCGACATGACTTATTGAGAGTTGTTGTGATGCATCTGAGTGTAGACCTAGTGGCAGAGCCATAGATGAGAAGGCCGTAATCAATAATTGAGACCATGGAACTCTGTATGGCAAGCTTCAGTGTTTGGGGTGTGAAATGTTGCCTGTGCCTGTAGAGGAGGCCAAGGCGGATGTTTGCTGCTTTAGCCACAGTGTCAATGTGTGCTTTGTATGAGAGGTTGGTGTCAAGCAGTATCCCAAGGTATCTGAAGGAATAGACCTGTTCGAGGATATTCCCTTGTGCAGTGGAGATGGCTAGGTGGTGGAGCTTATGTCTATTTTGAGAGCTGCAGAAGAGCATAGACTTTATTTTCTTTTGGTTAAGGATGAGCTTGTGATTAGAGAACCACTTTTCGATGGCACTAAAGCCAGCCTGGAGATTGTGTTGTAATGCCAAGGGGTCTCGTTGGGAAGAGAAGATGACTGCATTGTCTGCATAGAGGATGATTTTCTCCATGGAGGATTGTAGTAAGGAATTTAGAAAAAGGCTGAACAATAGTGGGCCAAGTATAGAACCTTGGGGAACACCAGGGTTAACTGGTAAGGCATCAGAGAGAGTATTGGCAATTTTTACCCTTTGTGTGCGGTCATCCAGGTAGCTTTTGAACCACTGTGCTGTGTCTGGAGAGAGTCCAATATTTAGAAGTTGGTTGACCAGTAGCTGATGGTGAACCGTAACAAAAGCCTTGGAGAGGTCGATGTAAACTGCACCAGTAAGAAGGCCCTTATCTAGGGAACTATGTATGGCACCAGTGAATTCAAGAAGGGCAGTGGAGGCACTATGACCTTTTCTGAATCCATGCTGTTGATCACATAATAGATTGCATGTAATGAGATGGTCAGTTAGCTGGTCTGCAACGATCTGTTCAAGTGCCTTGGACAGAGGGGGCAGAATAGAGATCGGGCGATAGTTAGCATGGTTAGTCTTTTCAGCACTTTTGTGAACTGGGAAGACTGTGGCAGCTTTCCATCTGTCAGGGAATTGGCTGAAGCAGAGAGAGAGGTTCATGATTTTAGTTAGGGGATGTAGGACTTCATCAATAGTAAGCAACAGTAACTTGAGGTCAAGGGTATCACCACTAGCTCTGGAGTTTGAGATTGCAGCTGTGATGTAGCGTCGTGCATTACTCAAGTTGATCTGCTGACAGTAGAAGTCGGGGTTTTTTGCAAGGGGGACATGGGCATTTGCAGAACAGGTGTCGTCAGAGAAGAAATCAGGGGGTAGAACTGCATTAAGGTCAGTGAATGCTGCGTTAAAGGTGTTCGCAATTGACGAGGGGTTAAGCACAGTGACATCATCGACAATCAGCATGGTTGGGTTTTTTTTAGGTTGCTTTCCTGTGATTTCCTTGATGTTGTCCCAGAAAGCACGACCATTACCCCAGGTGTTTGTGAGAGCATTGTTATAATAGGAGGTTTTTGTAAGCCAGATGGCTTTGGTACAGGCATTCCGGGCTTGTTTATATTTCTGAATATCAGATGACTGGCCCGTGGCTCTGGCCACTGCCCAGAGGTGGTCTCTGACTTTCAGTTGTGAGAGTAGCTTTGAGTTTATCCATGGGTTCTTAGAGTTTTGACTTTACATTTTTTAGCAGGTGCAAATAGGTCACAGGCATTATTAAAGGTGGCAATGAAGAAGTTGAGGGCCACATTAATGTCTGTAGCATTGTAGATAGGTTGCCAGTCTTGTAGTCTCAAGTATTGTTTGAAGTGGGAGAGCTTCCTATGTGGAAGGACCCTACTACTTATGATAGTGGGCGGAGGTTTGAGAAATTTGTTGGACCAAACACAAATGACTGAGGAGTGGTCACTGAGGGAGTCTGGGAGTACGGAGGTATGACAGACCCAGGATGGGTGAGTTGTAAGGACCCAGTCCAATAGGGTGCTTGTGCCAGTCTTGTAGTTTGTTCTAGTAGGGGTGTTAACCATCTGTGTGAGGTTGGCAGCAGCTAAGACATCTTTATGAGCCTCAACATCAAATCTGAGCCAATTTATGTTAAAGTCTCCTAAGAGGATAAGTTTGGAGTCAGGAGGTTGGGAGTTGATGAACTTGAGGACATCACTAAGGCCTTTGCCTTGGACCCGGGGTGGGATGTAAATGGTGATGATTTGGAGCACTTTGTGATTAGGACCAAGAAGTAGTTTGATGGGTAGGATCTGGGTCAAGGATTCAGGCATCAGTGTATCCAGGGGGTGAACCATTAAGGTGTCTTTGACATAGACGGCACAACCCCCACCCTTCTTAGAGACTCGATCCAGTCTAAAAATGTTATTGCCTTGGAAGGTTACTTGGTCAGGCACTTTTGGCGTCAACCAGGTTTCCACCACAGCTAGGATGTCAGGGTTGTGGTGCCTAACGAAGGTTTGAAGTGCATCAAACTTTGACAGTAGGCTGCAGATGTTTAGGGTTGCTAGGAGAAGATCACCGGCCGATATTTTGAAACTTGGGCTGCATGGTCTTGGATTTGGGTGACTGTTGCCTGAGATTAGTAGGATGAGAAGAAGCAGTTTTAAGGAGTAAAGGCATAGCTCCTTAAGGCCTAATTTATGACGCTGTTTGCTGAGGGAGTCGTTGGCATGCTCCGGTCAGTAGAAGCCAGGTGATGCAATCAGTTTTAGCATGGATAGGCAGGCCAGCCCACAGGACATTGTTTCCTTTAGCAGTAGCTAGGTATTGATCATAGGTGGGCCACTAGGAGGATGAGGCATGAAGTAGAGGGTTACCTTGGAGCAGAAGGTTGTGATGTGGCAGTAGATCATGGGGCAGTGGGCAAGGGAGGCAGGAGCTAGGGAGGGAGGAGATGGGGGGCATAACAAGGAGAAGGAGGAGAGTAGGAAACAGGGAGGAGAGTGAGCACAAGGAAGGCATAGTGTTAGCAGAGGGTGGGGAGAGGGGAGGACCATGCCTGAAACAGTTAAAGGGAGGTAAGAGGGTGGCAGAGAAAGCTACAAGGAAGGAGGAGTATGTTGTTTGGGAAAAAGGCAGGCACTGTGTGGGCCAAAAAAATCGGAGGGGTTGGCATGAATGACCTAGCAGGAGAGCGAGTTTGCTGAAGGAGAGAGAGAGGGGGTGCAGTTTAGATGTATAAATTTAAGGTAGGAGAGGGGTGAGGGTGGTTGAAAAACTACGGCAAAGTCCAATGGATTTCTATGGGTGCAGAGCCCAGTGAGCAGAGCAAAAGGCAGATTGAGATGGCAGCCAATCAGGAGCAGCGTAGTCAGCGGGAGTCCAATCAGGGAGCGAGGCAGCAAATGCTAGACCAATGATGGCTGCCCACACTTCCCCGACCCCAGGCAGGAATCTTACCCGAAGTGGTGGAGCTGTAAGGTGGGTTGGTGGTGGCGGCTTGGGCGGCTAACTTCAGGAGCCATGGCCATGCCAATGAATGGACCCGTCGGCCCGGTCAAGGTCTGGAATCTAAAGGGGAGAGGGAGGAAAGGTGGGAATTAGATAAGGCAGTGCAAGAACAAAGGCAGGTGACGTAGGGAAGGAGGCTAAATCGGAGGGCGTGGGGTGAGAGATAAGTTAGGCAGATTGCAATAGAAGCGGGGGGGGGAGGGCGGCTACTGTTTGGAACAATGGAGTATTCCAGAACCTGGCACCAGGAGACAGTGAGAGCGAGAGAGAGAAAGAGACAGTAGCAGCAGGTCTAGTGAGGCAGGAAGGTTTAAAAAAAAATTCAGTGTCCTCAGGAGACTGAAAACTAAAGAAAAGTAGGGAGAGGGGGGACCAGATTGCAATAATCAGGACAAAGTTTAACACACAGTTTTTAAACACCAGGAATAATGGCTGTAACTACACAATCTAATATAACAGTTCTTAAAATGACTGTAAAACACTGTAGAGTAACACAACAGTTATGGCATAGGAAAGTGGGCAAAAACTACGGCAAAGTCCAATGGATTTCTATGGGCGCAGAGCTCAGCGAGTAGAGCAAAAGGCAGAGAGACACGGGAGCCAATCAGGAGCAGCCTAGTCAGTGGGAGTCCAATCGGGGAGCGAGGCAGCCAAACGCTAGACCAATGGTGGCTGCCCGCACTTTCCTGACCCCAGGCAGGAATCTTACCCAAAGTATTGGAGCTGTAAGGCTGGCTGGTGGTGGCAGCTTGGGCAGCTAACTTCAGGAGCTGTGGCCACGCCGACGAATGGAGCCGGCGGCCCGGTCAAGGGCTAGAATCCGAAGTGGTGGAGCTATAAGGTGGGCTGGTGGTGGTGGCTTGGGTGGCTAACTTCAGGAGCCGCAGCCACACTGATGAATGAGCCCAGCGGCCCAGTCAAGGGCTGGAATCTGAAGTGGTGGATCTGTAAGACGGGCTGGTGGTGGCGGCTTGGGCGGCTAACTTCAGGAGCCGTGGCCATGCCAACGAATGGATCCGGGGGCCCGGTCAAGGGCTGGAATCCGAAGTGGTGGAGCTGTAAGGCGGGCTGGTGGTGGTTGCTTGGGTGGCTAACTTCAGGAGCCACGGCCATGCCGACGAATGGACCCGGCGGCCTGGTCAAGGGCTGGAATCTGAAGTGGTGGAGCTGTAAGGTGGGCTGGTGGTGGCGGCTTGGGTGGCTAACTTCAGGAGCTGCAGCCACACTGATGAATGGACCCGCCGGCCTGGTCAAGGACTGGAATCTGAAGTGGTGGAGCTGTAAGGTGGGCTGGTGGTGGTGGCTTGGGAAGCTAACTTCAGGAGCCACGGCCACGCTGATGAATGGACCCAGCGGCCTGGTCAAGGGCTGGAATCTGAAGTGGTGGAGCTGTAAGGCAGGCTGGTGGTGGTGGCTTGGGCGCCTAACTTCAGGAGCCATGGCCACGCCAACAAATGGACCCAGTCAAGGGCTGGAATTCAAAGTGGTAGAGCTGTAAGGCGGGCTGGTGGTGACGGCTTGGGCGGCTAACTTCAGAAGCCATGGCCCCACCGATGAATGGACCCGGTGGCCCGGTCAACAGCTGGAATCGGAAGTGGTGGAGCTGTAAGGCAGGCTGGTGGTGGCGGCTTGCGTGGCTAACATTAGGACCCACAGCTATGCCGATGAATGGCCCCGGCTGCTCGGTCAAGGGCTGGAATCTGAAGTGGGGTAGCTGTAAGGTGGGCTGGTGGTGGTGGCTTGGGCGGCTAACTTCAGGAGCTGTGGCCCCACCGATGAATGGACCTGGTGGCCCGGTCAACAGCTGGAATCTGAAGTGGTGGAGCTGTAAGGTGGGCTGGTGGTGGCGGCTTGCGTGTCTAACATTAGGACCCACAGCTATGCCGATGAATGGCCCCAGCTGCTCGGTCAAGGGCTGGAATCTGAAGTGGGGGAGCTGTAAGGTGGGCTGGTGGTGGTGGCTTGGGCGGCTAACTTCAGGAGCTGTGGCCACACTGAAGAATGGACCCGGCAGCCTGGTCAAGGGCTGGAATCTGAAGTCGTGGAGCTGTAAGGCGGGCTGGTGGTGGTGGCTTGGGCTGCTAATTTCAGGAGCCACGCCGACGAATGGACCCGGTGGCCCGGTCAAGGGCTGGAATCTGAAGTGGTGGAGTTGTAAGGCAGGCTGGTGGTGGCAGCTTGGGTGGCTAACTTTAGGAGCTGTGGCCATGCCAATGAATGGACCCTGGCGGCCCTGTCAAGGGCTGGAATCTGAAGTGGTGGAGTTGTAAGGTGGGCTGGTGGTGGCGGCTTGGGTGGCTAA
Source organism: Neoceratodus forsteri (assembly GCA_016271365.2). NCBI lineage: Eukaryota > Metazoa > Chordata > Ceratodontiformes > Ceratodontidae > Neoceratodus > Neoceratodus forsteri. The sequence goes on from CM057449.1 coordinate 916,648,722, forward strand.
CTTTAGGAGATGTGGCCACACTGACGAATGGACCCTGACGGCCCTGTCAAGGGCTGGAATACAAAGTGGTGGAGCTGTAAGGTGGGCTGGTGGTGGCGGCTTGGGTGGTTAACTTCAGGAGCTGTGGCCATGCCGATGAATGACCCTGGTGGCCTGGTCAAGGGCTGGAATCCAAAGTGGTCATAGATTAACTATTTAATGTAGAGATCCAACTTTTTGGGTCAGTTATAGTCAGTTGCATATTCTGGTTGCTGGTGGTCAAGTAGTGCTAGTGCTGAGCCAGAGGAGGTGACTTTTGTCACCTCTTAAGGTTGTTCACTTGCAAGCTGCTTTTTTACTAGTCCTCGCAAGAGGACTGCAGGGCTCCACCCACATAGCCCAAATTACAAGCAAGGCAGTGGACCTCTGGCCTCCTGACAAGTTTTGCATTAGAGCAATGCTTTATCAAAGGTTCTTAAACATTTGAACAACAATGATTCCATCACAATAAAACCAGCAGATGATAGGGGCAGTGTGGTGGTTTTGAATACAAAAGACTACATTGCTGAAATAAAAAGACAGCTGGCAAACGTACATTTTGCAAGAAGACAGGTCTCTGACTCAACTTTATGTTTCAAGAAAGCAATAGCTGTAGAGGTAGTAGAAATAACTTTTGAGAATGTCCATATCCCCCAAAACAAGAGACTTTTTTTAAAATTACAGAGCTCCCAATAAAAACAACCATTGACGCATTATCTAAGGTGTATAGATCCTTAATAATCCTCCAGATAACCCAATAATCAGTGGCATTGGCTCTATTACAGAGCCATTGTCCAAGTACAGTGATCAATGCTTAAAACCATATATCATGCAACAGAGGTCCTTTATCAGGGATACTACTGATACATTGCGCATCCTGGAAAATACAGATCTGGTGAAAAAATAATTAATCTGTAACAATGGATATTGCATCCTTGTATATAAATATCCCCCATGAGGGGGTGCTAGAAGTCATTGAGTTATTTTTTAATAAGAAACCTGAATGTTCACAACCACCTACATTATTTTAGTCCTTTTAGTAGAGTTTGTCCTGAAGTTCAATTGTTTCTCATTTCTCAGGCAGACTTACTTACAAGTAAAGGGTACAGCCATGGCGCAACATTTGCACCGATGTGGCAAATTTGTATGTCACTTGGTGAGAGAGTGAATTTGTGTATGATGCCAATTACAGTAATTTTCTGGGCAAAATTATTCTCTGGAGATGGTATATTGACAATGCGCTCACTGTGCAGTGTGGGAGCACTGATGAGTTTGGCAGTCTTGTTGAATATCTACATTTAACGCGCACCTCAATCTCATGCTTTCAGTGCATTTACTTTCAAATAAGATAAACTTTCTGGATCTCCAACTTGAAAGAGGCCCATAAGGAAATATCAACAGTGGCATTTACAGATGTAAACACATTGTTCCTGTCCTGTAGCTGCCACCCATGCCAAACAGCAAACAACATCCCCAACATCCCCAAAAGCCAGTTTCTCTGCGCCAGGAGAAATTGTAATTCTGATGATGATTTTAAGAAGGGTGCAGATTAGAAAAGTTAAGTGCAATACTAAAAGAGAAGGGTACAGTGAGAGAAGTGCATCAGCAAAGCAATCACCTTTGCTTTGATTACTTGCAGTGCCCATGCTAGTCATATGTTAGCAATCATAAGGGACAATGGGCATAGCCTTAAGATTAGACCCCTACCTAGGTAACATCCCCAGTAATCCTCCAAGTATGGTCTATATAATATCTAATACCTTAAAATACTGCCTAGTACATGTCAGATATAAAATACAATTTTCTGGAAACTGGATTTCATATTCACCAAAATACCATTTAAGATGTTATAATGTAAGTTCTGCCCTGTTATGGGGAACTCCAGAATATTTAGAAATGTGAAAACAGGTAAATAAATGTACGTAAGGAGCTACATTGCTTGTGATACTGAGTGGGTCATTTACCTGGCTGTTTCCAAGTGTGTTTTCTACATTGGCAAAACTGTTAAAGTATGTATAGGGAGAACAGTGTTGCACCATCTATAACAAGAACTTAGATTATGCCACAGCTGAACAAAATACAAAAGCTACATGGGGAAGAGCATGGATTTAAATTTGTGGAAATTGAAAAAGGTCTTGCTGGACCCTTGGGTTGGGGACTATTACAACAAAAAGCCAGAAAGAGGCTTTTTGGATTTTCACCTTTGGGTGATGGGAATGGGCAGGCTTGATTAGCCAATCTGAATTGACCCATTCCTCATTAATTAGTGTATGATAATCTAGTGTTCATTTTTTGAATAATAAAATTGCTTGTTTTCTCTTCTCTAATAGCACATAGGGGCCTAGTCATGAAGTCCCAGCTGCAGGTGCATGGCACATAAATGAAGTACACAACAGTATACAACAGTGTACCATGCATGCTATGCCATGGCAGCATTCATGAATGAGAGTGTTCCCTGTGCAGGGAGGGCAGACACTTAGCTATATGCCACACATAGTTTGTGCGTGCCTGGGGTGTGTGGCTGTGTAGCAGTGTGCACATGGTTCTGTATGCACATGCACTTCCAGAACCATGTCAACAAGGCGTGTGGACCAGGACATGCAGAAATACTCAGGGTGGAAGCAATCCGTAAACTCCAGGTGTGTAACACAAGCACGAAAGGTGCACAAGGGAATTGCCAATGTGCACAGCCCCACAGACACAGCACCAGACAGATGCCACTGTTAGCACACCCCACAGCATTCAGGATGCAGGGTAATACCCCGGTAGGCCACCCAGTGGCATACACTGGCACTGGGGAATGTGCAGGACATTAGGCACAACACTATAGTGGAACAGACAGATACAGAAGATGATACCCACAGTATGGCATATCACTCATTGGAAAGCATTGGGGACCATCACAGGGGGTGCCATGTACACTGTGTGATGGCCACACAGAGGTGCCAGCACCCATTGGAGTGGGTGGCCATCCTCCACCTATCTGTGTGCCTGGGCAGTGCCCCTGGAATGCAGGGTGGGTGGAAGATGGGAAACCATGGATGCAGGTGCCCCCCAAGACTCAACCACCAACACAGGGGTATGGACCATGCACAGACCCAGAACAGAGCCCCTGCATGCCACTGCCACACATGGGGAGTGCCAAGAAAATCACAGACACACTCCGTGGCACTGACAGGTGCCCCACCATAGGGACCACGACTGCAAGCCAATACCATGACCATGGCACAGACTACAGTGATGGATGCAGGGCCAGTGCACCCCCCTGCAACACATCCACACACCTCCCAGGCAGCACCAGGTGCAGTGGGCTGCCAGTAGAGATGTATAATTCCCCCTCCAAACCCTGATGGCAGACACACAGTGTCACAAGCTAGCCAACTGCCAATCATCATTTGCAACCTATATTTCTGTTATATATTATTTTATGTGATTTCTGTGTATGTCCATGCCAGTGTTAATTCAGGGGATGGAGAAGGACTGTATTTTTGTTTAAACTGAAGGCCACTTGCTTTCCAGGAATTGAGATTTCATCTCAGGGCCTTTTTTTAACAGAGATGTGCCAAAAGCCATTTACTTGCCATAAACATGCACTGCAGAAGGAAAATGCTTTTGATCTCCCAGAACTAATAAAGTGTATCACATTTTATGAGGGAACAGGATGCTTAGCCAGGAATTGAATGGCAGATGACCATTCTAGCAGTACTGTGTGAAATTCACTTCCAGTGTGTTACTGTTAGAAACTGAGACTTCAAAGGGGTTAATTCTGAACTGTCATAAACCATACTCTGTTAGGGGGTCACTGGTGGGGAAATAGACTGGTTTCCTTATGACTCAAAAAATTGATGACACTGCAGTTTTCAGAAGGGTATTTAAGCTCTTCAGCACAGACACTCAGGTCCATTTTGCCATTCTTTTACACCTTTTCATTTGGACTCCACCTGACACACAGGAGCCACACTTTCTCCTGACCACAAGGCTGCTACAGACAAGACAAATATTTTGGCAACCAGTGATTCTCTGGACTTTGAAAATCTTCCTACATAAGGTAGGCTTTAGCTAACAGTCCATGGTGTTTTATTCTATATATCCATTTTCATTTGTTTTATGCTGTAACCAAAACTTTTCTAACACCCTTTGAGCTGTAACTGTATTTATTTAATTATTTTAGTAAAACATTTGTTTTCCTAAAGAAATTCTGACTACGTGAGAGTTCTTATATTGTATGTGTGACTGTAGATGGTTTATTAATAATCTGTGACAACTGTTACTTGCTTAGAGGGGCCACTGGAAGCAACCAAATTGAGAAGGTCTGTAGGGACATCTGGAAGGATAGGAAAATACCAGAGTCTCATATGAGTCTGCAGAGACTGAACCAGGCTGTTGCATGTCCCTTAGGATAAAGGCCAAATCAGGTGTCATGCTGCTGCCCCGAAGAGAGTGTAATGCCTAGGTCTCCCTACTTTGTGTAATAGCCAAGGAAAGGTTCATATTTGGCCACAAGACTCAAGACTGGTATTGTGCCTGTATCCAGAGCTAGAGGTATGGGTTGGGATCCTCGTGGCAGAGGTGCAGTAGTGACCTTGGCGAGCATTCAGAAAGGATGAGGAGAGTATTCCTGTTCCCCCCATCACAGATTTCACTTAAGGGTAGGCACGGTGAGTTCAGTGGTCCTGACTCCTGGAGTGGGTTCATGACACACCTCAACACCGAGAATGATTAGGACACCAGTGTATGCAGAACAGACATCTTTAATGATGGCAAAGGCCCATAGAACATCACAGGAGCCACACAGGCTGACATAATCACAGGGAACAGTGTCCCCAGTCCTACTCATCCTCAGAGTCCCTGCTGGAGCCTGGAGGGGTGATGTCAGTGTATCCTCAGAGGTGCAGCTTTAGGTGCTGCAGTGATCCATGACACCCCTGGAAAACAAAGGTGAGAAGACAGCCATGAGTGATGGGGACTGTGACGTAGACAGCCAGCTCTGAGTGCTCGAGTGCTGTATTAATTTTTGTTATTACATATAAAATATGTGAAGGGAAGGGTCAGTTCAAGGAAAAGGCTGTCTTACTGGAACTGACACATCAAGACCCCCCGGGGATAAGTTCAAAGGACAGGAGGTATTTTAAACTGCAGAGATCTGGGGGTGCAATTACCTTGTCAATTCGCTTTCATCCCAGGAAATAAGATTAGCCATTCATAATGCCCTCAGGGAGATCCTTTGACTTGCATATTTGCCAGGAAGGACTTGCGGGGAGGAGCGTCGGAGAAAGGCCAGAACGGACATTGAAGAGGTTTGATGTTTGAGCCAGGGAGGACTCAGATGGATTTGGAAGGTCCAAAATACATTCCAGGGGAACTCTTGAATTACGTCAGAAAGACCTGAGGTATAGATTCCAAGGTCCAGATGAGATTAAAGAGGCCAATACACTTTTGCTTTGAATACAGTGACTTAGATCAAAGAAACTTTTGAGATATATGTGTAGCAGAACAAAAACCAGTTCTGACCAGTTAACCTGTGGAGAGGAAAGTCAGTGAGGTCATCTCATATTTTTTTTTATATTTTATTTGGAGACCCTGTATTGTAAAATATAGAGTTTGATACACCAAGGCGGAGTTAGTGACCTCATGAGAAGGCCGGCTCAGAAGTGTGTTTAAGTGCTGAAAGAACCTGACAGAGACACACAAGAAAATATTTCTGACTGACACAAGAGAATATTATCTGACTGAGGGAGAATTATCACAGCACTGAAAAAGAGTAAGATTAGACCAGTCTAAATGAATGTATTGTAGGAACTGTACTTTTTCCTGTTTGTTTTAAGGCTGTATGTGTTGTGATATATATAATTTGTTTTGTAATAGTTGTTCTGTTTTGATATTTTTAAAGTAAAGATATTTTTTTACAAACAAAACTGCTGGAGTGCCTTGACAGTTCTTTTTATTTTAAGTGGAGCTTTTAAAGGTTATAAGTACACTGTGTATGGGCTTATTGTATACCAAACTGGGAAATGGATAGAATTCTCTAAAAGTCTTGCGTTGAGTTCTAAGGGTTCATTTGAAAGACCTGGTTGGGTGCCCGTAGGCAAAGATATCTGGCCGCCCGAAGACAGAATTATCTGAGCCTGATAATTGGGTACGCTAACAAGAGGTTATCAGTTTGAATCCCTTCAGAGCTTGAGACTAAGGTGACTTGAACCCACAAAACAGACAAGAGGGTTACCTTGTCTGTTCACTGTTCACAAATCATATGCTCAGAGGTTGGCACTTTGGGAGTAGAGGGCTGACTGGATGAGCGAGATTGTGACAGGGACACATTGAGGTGATGCTGTGTATAGCAGACACATACATCCCCCACATTCTCTGGCACAGCATACCTTGGAGGGTTCAGTGATGGCTCACATATCCCCCACCTCATCCTTGCAGTGGATGTCAGACATGCCCACCCTCCAGGAAGGTGGCATGTAAGGTTGAGGGGTACTCTGTGCCACTGTGGCACCATCACAAGTGATGCAGCCCCATCTAGCTGCATCCACCACTCCAGGATGATGAGGTCCAGCCACCCCTGGAAGTCCTGCAGAGACACAAAGGAAGAGAAAAAGGTTAGCAGCACAGCACAAAACACCCTGGATGCACATGGACACCACCCATGGGGCAACACACAGGACGTAGCACACAGGGGCACCTGTAGTGGACTGCACAAGATGTACAACACAGGTAGGTGTGCAACGAGTAGAAGGTGTATACCCCATGGGGACTCCATATGTCCATGACTCAAGGGACATGGACAGAACAGTAGCACACAGTGGGATAAGAACACATCCACTCACCTCCCCAGGCTCTGCTGCCTCCCAGAGGGTCCCACCCTGGAGGTCATCATTATATGTGCATGTGGACACATGCCACAGTTTGCAGGGGTACACCCCCAGGCACCTGACTTTGGGTGCAGACATGCCCTCATAGTGGGGAGCACTTGCAGCTGCCATGTCGAGATGCAGAATGGCAAGGCAAGTCAAGGCAAATTTTATTTAAAGATGCCTAATTCCTGAGGCTCTGGGTGCCGTACATAAAAACAGACCAGCAAAAGGAAACACATCAATAAATAACAATAAAACTATAATAAAAAAGCAGAGCACACACAAACCAACATATACAAGGGCACCACGCTCATAGAATATAAAATATCTAATTACCCCTTTCGGATGAGAAAGGATGTGTGGACATCCAAAAAGCTTCAGGCTGTCTGTTGCCTCCTTTATGTTTTGTAATTAAGTATTTTTTATTTTATGAGACTGGTGCCCTTGTATATGTTGGTTTGTGTGTGCTCTGCTTTTTTGTTTATTACAGTTTATTACATTGGAACATCCAATGTGGTGGAAGTATTAAACAACTGCCTGGCAGAGATAAATGACAGGATGGCTGCCAGCTGGTTGTGACTGAACCCCGATAAGATGGAGGTACTGGTGGTGGAGTCGAACAGGAGGCGTGAAGGGTTGCCCTCTAAGGCAGATTCTGGACTTGTCCTAGGGTCTGTCCCATTGATGGCTTCCTCTAAGGTGCATAATCTTGGCGTGATGTTTGACAGCGGTTTGTCGATGGAATATCAGGTGTCTGCCGTTGTCAAGGTGAGCTTTCTTCATCTGAGAAACATCACCAGGATTAAGCACCTGATTGCACCCCTGGACCTCCCCACCTTGGTACATGCATTTCTAACATCTAGGCTTGATTACTGTACTGCGCTCTACCTCGGGGTCTCTGGAGGCACCGTCCGTCGACTGCAGATAGTGCAGAATGCAGCTGCCAGGTTGTTGACTGGTCAGTCAAAATACTGTCATGTCACCCCGGTGCTGCGGGAACTGCACTGACTGCCAGTTTGATGGAGGGTGCTTTTTAAGGTGGGTTTGCTCACCTACAAGGCCCTACATGGACTGATCCCTTGCTACCTGGCTGACCTTCTTACTCCCACTGCCTCGGTTCTTCCCCTCCAGTCCTCCTCAAGGGGCCCCCTGGCGATTCCCAGGACAAGATTGAAAACAGCCGGCAATCAAGCTTTTAGTGTCGCTGGTCCTGTCATGTGGAATTCGCTTCCACCATTGGTCAGGGAGGCCCCGTCGGTGAAGGCTTTTAAGGCACGCCTGAAGTCTTATCCGTTTAGTCAGGCCTTCTCAGATTCTGTATGATACCATTGTTATCGATCCTTTTTAATACTAAAGAGGGGTTTATTTATATATAGTGACTGGGTTTGTATGGTAGAATATTTTTTATATATGCATTTGTAAATTAAATCTTTGTGTTTTATACGGTGCCCAGAGCCTCTGGGATTGGGAGCCAGAAAAATAAAATGTGCCTTGCCTTTAGTTTTTTAGCATAGCAGCACCATTGTCCTTGTGCCTACTCCCATCCATGCTGTTTATTTAATATTTAAAACTACAATAATAAATAAAGACTCAGTAGATAAATAAAAAGCAGCCAGGGACACGCAATATATATAGTCAGAACAGGACGATATATATACAACAGGATCAGGGAAAGCCTGCATAAACAGGGAGGCCTTGAGGTGTGCCTTGAATACCTCCACTGAGAGGGCCTCTCTTACAGATTGAAGGAGCAAATTCCACAGGACGGGGCCGATGACACTAAAGGCTCTGTCGTCAGCTGTTTTTAGCATCGCCCTGGGAATCCAAGGAGGCCCCTTGAGGAGGAACAGAGGGAGCAGACCGAGGTAGCAGGTGTAAGAATGTCTGCCAGGTAACCAGGGCCTAGGCCATGTAGGGCCTTAACATAGAAACATAGAAACATAGAATTTAACGGCAGATAAGGACCGCTTGGCCCACCCAGTCTACCCATTTCCCTACCTACTGGATAAGCTGCAGATCCTAGTTAACCAGCAGCCTACTTCTTCCTACCCCCACCCCCCAGAATTGCCTTATGACTATCCCATGCAGGGTAAAGGACAGCAAGCCCACCTTAAAGAGGACCCTCCACCTGACTGGCAGCCAGTGCAGTTCACACAGCACTGGGGTGATGTGACAATACTTAGGCTGCCCCATCAACAACCTGGCAGCTGCATTCTGCACTAGCTGAAGCCAGTGGAGGATACCTCCTGAGACTCCAAAGTAGAGCGCATTACAATAATCAAGCCTTGATATCACTAAGGTATGCACTAAGGTAGGGAGGCCCAGGGGTGGAACTAGGGGCTTAATCCGGGTGATATTCCTCAAATGGTAAAAACTGGTATGGACAATGGCCAACACCTTAGCCTCAAGTGTCAGTCCACTGTCCAGAATAACACCCAGGTCACACACCCTAGAGGAGGCCTTCAAAGGCATAGATCCCAGGACAAGTTCTGTCTCTGTGCCCGAGGTCATCCTATCACGTCCTCAGTTCGACTCCTCTGCCAGTACCTCTATCTTATCAGGGTTCAGTCGTACCCAGCTGGAGGCCATCTAGTCATTGATTAGATCAAGGCAGTTATTTAACACATCCACTGCATTGGATGTCACAGAGGCAAAGGAAAGATACAGCTGGGTATCATCAGCATAGCAATGAAAACCCAAGCTATACTTCCTAATGAGCCTTCCAAGGGGCAGCATGTATACAGCGAACAACATTGGTGACAAGACCGAACCCTGAGGTACTCCACAAGACAGGAGGCTAGGGGAGGAGGAGAAATTCCCCATCACTACCCTTTGCCTCCTGTTTGTGAGAAAGGACTCAAACCACCAGATGACCGTGCCTCAAGTCTACAAAATTCCCTCAGATGGTCAAGTAACACACAATGGTCCACTGTGTCAAAAGCTGAAGAGAGAGAGAGATCAATGAACCCTCCCCTCGATCTCTTGCTCTGAGAAGGTCATTATGCACCTGAACAAATGCAGGTTCTGTGCTATGCCTTGCCTGAAACCCAGACTGGAGAGACTCATATACATCAAAGGCCACAAGGTGCTCCTCAAGCTCAAGCGCCACAGACTTCTCAACAAACTTACCCAAGAATGGAAGGTTGGAGATAGGATGGTAATTTGCCTTGATGTCAGGGTCCAAAGATGGTTTCTTCAGAAGGAGTCTCAACAGTCCCTCCTTCAAGGCATCTGGGAAGACCCCCCTCTGACAAGGAGCACCGGACAATCAAGGCAAACATCAGGCTGACGGAATTGACACATCTCATCAAGAAATGCGTTGGCACTGGGTCCAGTTCACAATATGTGTGAATCAGCTTGGAAGTGACCTCAATGACCTCAGCCACCTCCACTGGTCTAAAGTCACCCCAACCAGACAGCATGCTCTCCAGCTGCCCAAGGCGATCACTGTTGGCCAAAGATTGGCTGACTGGCGGAATGCTCTACCTGATGGCGGAGACAAGAACTGAGCAAACTCTTCGCATAATGCATTAGAAAAGGCCTTTTTCAGCAGCAGATAGGCCAGGTTTAGCAGCCTGTCTATAGTCCAAAAGAGCATAGTTGGTCGATTCTTCCCAGCAGCAATCTCCATGGACAGGGACTCTGCCTTTTTATGGTTGATTGCCCCCTGGTAATCACCATAGTGAGCATGCAGGGCCAGGTTGTCCACCTTAAGGCCAGTCCTCCACCAGCAGTGCTCTAACCTCTGACCCAAAATCTTCATCACCTTAAGCTCGCCATCACGGGGACCTCAAGTGAGAAGATTTGGGTCATATACGGACCGGTGCGAGGGAGTCGAGCACGTCAGACATCACCTTATTATAGGTGGCAACTGCAGTGCATGTACCCTCAACTCATGCTTTGCCCACATTAGATAGGTCAGCCACCACCAGAAAACCTTTGGGATCAAATCCCTCAAAGGGCAGTAGCTTACCATCTCAGCAGGGGGAGAGCTTGGGGGGGGCCCTGAATGAGAACTCCACTGTGCAGTGATCAAATCAAATGACCCGATCAGTCTTGAGATTATTTATCTCAAGCCCCAGCGAGAAGACCAAGTCCAACATGTGACCGACTTGATGGGTCATGGAGGAAACTTCCTGTGACAGACTCAGAGATTACATAATCTGGAGGAGGTTGTAACCAAGCCCAGATGATTCATCGTTGACTCAAACATTGAAGTCCTCCAGAATTAGACATCTGGGGGCCTCAAATGTTTTGCCAGTGATGAAGTCAGCTACCTCCTACCTGTTGAGTACCTAGAGGCTAGTGGGGTACAGGACCCAAGGCAGCATGGGTTCACAGCAGGAAGGTCATGTCAGATGAATCTAATTGATTTATTTGACTGGGTGACCAAAGTAGTAGACCAGGGAGGGGCTGTGGACATGGCCTACCTAGACTTTAGCAAGGCATTTGACATAGTCCCACACAAAAGATTAATAATCAAATTAACCAGCCTGGGAGTGGATCCCAGGGTGGCAGCCTGGGTAAAACATTGGCAGGACAACAGGACACAGAAGGTAATTATAAATGGAGTCCACGCTGAAGAAAGAGGGGTTACTAGTGGGGTACCGTGGGGTTCAGTACTGGGACCAGTCCTTTTTAATGTCTTTATAAGTGACATTGCAGAGGGACTGGAAGGAAAAGTATGCCTCTTTGCAGATGATACAAAGATCTGCAACAGGGTTGATACACAAGGAGTCGTGAAAAGGATGAGAAGGGACTTGGCAAGGTTGGAGGAATGATCAGAAGTATGGCAGCTTGTGTTCAATGCAAAGAAGTACAAAATAATGCACCTGGGAAACAACAACCCAGGGGAAGATTACACCATGGGGGGATGGTAGTAACAACAACAAAAATGGAAAGGGACCTGGGGGTAATTATATCAGATGACCTTAAGGTTACCAAGCAATGTGAGAAGGCAGTAGGGAGGGCTGGGGGGATACTGGGATGTATAGGGAGAGGCATCACCAGCAGAAAACAGGAGGTTGTAATCCCTCTGTACAGACAGTTGGTGAGACCCCATCTGGAGTACTGCATCCAGTTCTGGAGACCCCATCTCTGCAAGGACATAGACAGGATTGAGGAAGCCCAGAGGAGGGCAACTAAAATGGTGCAGGGTCTGCAAGAGAAGCCATACAAGAAGAAACTAAAGGAGCTTAATATGTATACCCTTGAGGAAAGGAGGAAGGGGGGGACATGATAGAAAAAGAGATGTGCAAGAACAAGGAGACACAATTTGAAGATGGGGGGGACGGCTCAGGGACAACGTGAGGAAGCATGTTTTCACAGAGAGGGTGGTGGATGCATGGAACAGCCTTCCTGAGGAGGTTGTGGGGTCTAAAACTGTGGGAGAATTCAAGAAAGCATGGGACAGACATAAGGCAAATCTTGTGGGGGGTAGGAAGAAATTAGCTGTTGGTTAACTAGGATCTGCAGCTTATCCTGTAGGTAGAGAAATGGGCAGACTAGGTGGGCCAAGTGGTCCTTATCTGCCATCAAAGTCTATGTTTCTATGTTTCCTGCAGAAATTCTCCTGCCGCCCGGGGGGTAAATTAAGAGAATTCTGTAGCCTGTGCCCGGACCCCCATGAATGACCACATATTGAAAGGAACCTGATCTTCTCACTGGGTGCACGGTGAATCCCAGGTCACATCTAAAACAGATGGCCACTCCCATGACCCTGCATTCCATTCTGGGGCAGTGTACTACAGAGTACCTGTAGAAGATGGCAGCCCCTAAAACCAAGCCAGCATCATCACCCACCCAAGTCTCAGTAATGCAAGCCAGATCGACTGCTGAAACCAAGTCTGCTATAATTGCGGTCTTGTTTCTGATTGATCTGGGATTGCAAAGCACTGCCCAGTGGGAATTGGTGGACAATGCAGCCTCTCTGGCTACCTGCCCACTCAGTCTGGTGGGAACTCTGGGAATGGGCACCAAACACATCTGGCCTCTCCCATGGGCCCGACAAACCCCACGGTGCCTCTGCATCTGACCACCCCATCTTGCCCCCTACCAGCATGCATGAGGCACCCCATCAATCAATGTGGTTCCTTCTTATTCTGACCTCCCGACAACGACGATCCATAGTGATGGAAACTGGGAGGTCAGAGAAGGGCTGAAGATCGAACAGCTGGGACACCCCGTGCACGATCCTATCATGCCCCAGGCCTTCACCCTTCCCTAAGCACATCCTGTCTGACTATGATGTCCTCAAACAAACACAATTCTAACTAAATTCACAAACACACTCCACTCACACATCTAGCCACACACTAATACAAGAACTAGCCTAACCCATCCACACTACATACACAGACTAGCTTAAAAAATCCCAAACCCCACCAATACCCCCACCACCCCTCACCCACAACCAAGAAGAGCAAAAGTAAGCCCGAGATCAGAATCCCTGGAAACAAGGAGAGCACTTTCCACATCTCAATAGTAAGTCCTACAAAACCAGACAACTCAGTACAGTTTAAAGTACAAAGATATCAACATGCAAATAAAAGTCACAGCCCACTGCTTAGAGGCTTTGGGCCCTCACACCACCTCCAGTGTCTGCAGAAAGATGACCTGGCTGAGCAAAAGTCACAAATGTTAACCAGAGGGACTGGAAGGAAAAATATGTCTCTTTGCAGATGACACAAAGATCTGCAACAGAGTTGATGCATGAGGTGGGGTGGAAAGGATAAGAAGGGACTTGGCAAGGTTAGAGGAATGGTCAAATGTATGGCAGCTTAGATTCAATGCTAAGAAGTGCAAGGTAATGCACCTGGGAAACAAAAACCAAGGGGAAAGAGTACACAATGGGGGGTGAGATGCTAACAACAACAAAAATGGAAAGGGACCTGGGGGTAGTCATATCAGATGGGGCAAGCAATGTGAGAGGGCAGCAAGGAGGGCTGGGGGGATCCTGGGATGCATAGGGAGAGGCATCACCAGTAGAAAACAGGAATTTATTATCCCTCTGTACAGACAGCTGGTCAGACCCCATCTGGAGTACTGCGTGCAGTTCTGGAGACCCAATCTCTGCAAAGACATAGACAGGATGGAAGCTGTCCAGAGGAGGGCAACTAAAATGGTGCAGGGTCTGCACCGGAAGACATATGAAGAAACACTAAAGGAGCTTTATATGTATAGCCTCGAGGAAAGGAGGGAGAGCGGGGACATGATAGAAACTTTCAAGTACCTCAAGGGAATCAGCAAAGTCCAAGAGGGTAGCATCTTTCAAAAAAAGAGGTGTGGAAGAACAAGGGGGCACAATTTGAAGATAGAGGGGGTGGCTCAGAGGTAATTTAAGGAAGTATTTTTTCACTGAGAGGGTTGTGAATGCATGGAACGGCCTTCCAGAGGAGGTTGTGGAGTCAAAAACAGTGGTGGACTTCAAGCATGTATGGGACAGTCATAAGGCCATTCTAGGGGGTGGGGGTAGGAAGAAGTAGGCTGCTGGTTAACTAGGATCTGCAGCTTATCCAGTAGGTAGGGAAATGGGCAGACTGGGTGGGCCAAGTGGTCCTTATCTGCCATCAAATTCTATGTTTCTATGTTTCTATGTTTCATGCAGGATAAACTCCCAGGATATTCTCAGAGCTACTCCCAAAAGTTCTGGAATCCAGGGAAATGTTACCAAGTCTGGCAACCAGCCCTCAACTGATGATCCAATGGAGCAATGCAATCAGGTCCACAGAGTCTTACTCCCCTGTACAGCCACAGAGATAAACGGACAGCACACTATCAACCAAATGCCAAAATTGTGCAGAAGTCAGCAAGATCACCCGCTTATGCCCTGGGAGACACAAACACAGAAGCACCCTCAGCACCGTGCTCTCCCAGGAATGCAGTCCGGGCTGCAACCAGAATCCACACCATGCCATTGGCCCTCTCACGTGGTGTTTAGAGAAGCAATTCAGGGAGTCGTGGGTCCAAAAATGACCACCTGTTCGACAAGCGGTAGAGGCAAGCATCGGTCCAGACAACTCAAGGGTTCTTCAGTAATCAGCCCCTCTGTTATGGAAAGCACCTCAACATGAAGTGCAGCTCAGCAGAGTTCAGTCCAAAAATCTGACGATGGTGGTTGTCACAAATGCACTCCACAGGCCAGGCCCTCTGCTCCCACAGTGCCAAACCTCGATGAGCAATATGTGAACAGGAGACAAACAGGGTAACCCTCCTGTCTGTTTTGGTTCCAAATCACCTACTAGCCTCGAGTCCTGGGGTAAAATATGAACCCTTTTTTGCTAGCACACCCAGTTAACAGGCTCAGATATCACACTCTCTTTGGGGGATGCAGTGCAATACTTCACCCAGTGGGCACCAGCCTGGTTCACAATTTTACCCTTTTAACTCAATTTGAGACCTAGTTATCTTCTTACCTTAGCAAGATAGTAACACACTTTTAAGCCTGTAACAGTTTTTGTCAGATCTTACCCAATACTGTTTCAGCCTCCACACGCAAAAGAAACTGAGAAAGGCACAGGCAGAATTTTGAGAAAAATAAAGTTTACTAAAAAGTAAAAAAATAGATAAAATACAAAATGCAGAACATGTAAAATTGGGCTTACAGTCTTTTAAAGTAAATGGATAATTATACAGAAACAACACCTTATTACTGAATTTCTACTACCCTATGTTTCAAGTAATAAACAGATGGATTAATTTATCCAAAGTGCTGTGAGAGATTTCAGGAGTCCCACCTCAAAATCAGAGGCAAAAATGTACAAAGCCAAAAATCAAATGCAATGTTTTTCTCCCAGCTGGCAGGTAATATGTCTATTTCAAACTCCTCCTCTCTGATGACACAGCTCACAGATGCTGGCTGTGAGGTCACTCAAACCTGAGAACTTGAATTCATTTTTCAGTCACATGTCTCAGCCCACTGCTAGAACATTCCAAAAAAATATATATATTTCTTCTTAATTAGTGAGGCTTTATGACAGATAGAATTATCCTTTTGATCTCTCCACATGCTTCCTGGCCTTCAAAGTAATTGCAGTTTTACAAGCTAACAGGAATCCGTTAAAATTGCCTTTTCCTCAGAGGTCATAAAATGCATGCTTTGTCCCTGTAGTTTCAAAGTAGGAAGATGGTTTATGACTGTTATAACCTGACATAAAGGAAGTCCTGCAACTATGTGTCAAAACAAAGAAGGAAGCTGGTTATCTAGCTATTGTGGCAACTGTTTTGCGGTCAAAAGGTCAGGCCCCTTTAAAAGCTGATGACTGACATTTCCCTAAGCAGACATTCACATAAACATATATTTATATCACAAATACAAATATAACTAGTAGAGGGTTAATCATGTTACACTCCTCCCTCCTAAACTGAAATTGGGGAGATCTATTCCTAGCATGGGATGAGTTCCCCAAATTCAGTTTACTTCTCAAACTGATGTGATAACCCATCAATGTTTTCATTTGCTGCCCCTGCCATGTGTGAGACAGTCATGTCATAACCTTGCAAGGTAAGGCTCCGTGTTAACAGCCTATCATTTCTTTTACCCATTTGTGCCAGCCAAACCAGTGGGTTGTGATCTGTATGTACCTCAAAATGCCACCCATATAGGTATTGCCTTAACTTCTTTAGTGCCCACATGATGGCAAGACATTCTTTTTACACTGTGGAGTAAGCCTGCTCCCTGGAAAGTAACTTCTTACTGAGGTACGCTACTGGGTGGTCTTTCGCTTGGTTAGACATTTGACTAAGCACTTCCCCAATACCCACATCTGAGGCATCAGTCTGGACTACAAAGGGTTTACTGTAGTCTGGACTTGCTAATACAGGAGCACTGCATAGCACCTTTTTTATTCGTGTAAAGGCTTGCTCACAGGCTGGTTCCCAGTTAATCCTTTTTGGCATCCTTTTCTTTAACAGGCCAGATAGGGGAGCGGCCAGGGCACTGTAGTTTGGTACAAATTTCCTATAGTACCCTGCTGTCCCTAGAAAACTCCAAACCTGCTTTTGTGTTTCAGGTCTGGCCATGCCTTGATTGCCTCAATTTTTGCTTGGTTAGGATGAAGCTGTCCCTGCCCTACTACATGCCTGAGGTATGCCACCTTAGCCATGGCCACATGGCACTTCTCAGCTTTTACAGTGAGCCTGCCCCTCTGTTTTCTGCTCAGAACTTTCCTAAGGTGGGACAGGTGTTCCTCCCAGCTGGTTCTAAAGATAGCAATGTCATCCAGGTACACCACGGTGTACTCATCAGCACCATTTAACACCTGGTTCACCAACCTTTGGAAGGTGGAAGGGGCATTGTTCATTTTGAAAGGCATGACATTAAACTCAAATAACCTTATTGGAGTGATGAAGGCCGACCTCTCCCTAGCTCTGGCAGTTAACTCTACCTGTCAATACCCTTTTGTCAGGTCAATAGTCGTAAGGTATGTTGCCCCTTCCAACTTGTCCAGGAGTTCATCTGTCCATGGCATTGGGTGGATGCCCGATTTCATGACTGCATTCAGGCCATGACAGGTCACACAAAAATGAGTAGACCCATCTGGCTTGGGAACAAGGACTACGGGTGAGGCCCAGGGGCTGTGGGATTTCTGGATTACCCTAAATCCAGCATTTCCTCCACCTCCCCCAATTTTTTTTTGGATGGCCTCTGACACCTGATATGCCATCCATGGTATGGGTGCTTGTGTCTCTGTCTCCATATCGTGTGCCGCTAAGCAGGTTAGTCCAGGCTTGGCACTAAACAATGGAGCAAAGTCTGCTAAAATCTCCCTTACTTCCTATATCTGGTCCGGGGTCAACTGGGGCAACATTTTAATTGCCTCCACAGAGGACTACCACTTGCATTCTTCCAGCAAGTCCAGAAGAGGTCTCCTTCATCTGTTCCCTCCCCAGGACTACACTGCAAACACCATGTCAGTCCTATTAGCATATGGCTTCATCACGTTGACATGGTAAATTCTTTGTGTATGTCTCCTGTCAGGTAGTTCTATAATGTAATTTATGTCATTCACCTGTTTGACTACCTTGTATGGTCCTGCCTACTCAGCCTGCAGCTTGTCTTTCCGGACCAGGAATAGGACCATGACTTCCTGACCCACAGTGTACAAGTGAGCTCTGGCTCTGCAGTCGTACCACACCTTTTGTTTTTGTTGAGCAGCTGCCAGGTTGCTCTGGCTGTTCCCATAAGCTCCTTCAGCTTTTCCCTAAATTTAAGGACACAATCCACTATGGGAGTTCCCTGGGAGGTGTGCTTGCCTTCCCAGTCTTCCCAGATCAAGTCTAGGGGCCCACGTACCCAGCGTCCATATAAGAGCTATAAGGGGGAAAACCCTGTTGACTCTTGGGGCACCTCCCTGTATGCGAACAACCGTTGGGAAAGGTATTTCTCCCAGTCCCTCCCATGCTGTTCTGCAAATGCTTGGAGCATTGATTTAAGGGTACCATCGAATCTTTCCACAAGCCCATTGACTTGTGGGTGATAAAATGTTGTGCATCTCTGCACCATCCCACACTTCTCCCACAAACATTTCATTAGGTCCAACATGAAAGAACCCCCTCAATCGGTGATACCCTCCTGTGGAAACCCAACATGGGAGAAAATCCCTAGCAAGGCATCTGCCACTTTGTCTGTTCTCAGTGAGGATAGGGCAACTGCCTCTGGGTACCGGGTGGCATAATCCACCATGGTTAGGATAAACCTCTTCCCAGAGGAGCTGGGGGTATTCAAAAGCCCCACAATATCAATTCCTACCCTCTGGAATGGCTTCTCCACTATGGGTAAGGGAATTAGGGTGGCTTGGGTTTTTCTACCTGCCTTCCCAATTTCTTGGCACTGGTGACAAGACCTGCAATACTCCTTCACCTGCTGGGTGAAGTTGGGCCAATAGAAATTCTGGGCCAATCGCTGCATAGTGCATGCGATTCCCAGATGATCAGACATGGGAATATCATGAGCAATCTTGAGCAACTGCTCACATTACCCCTGGAGAATGACAAGCTGCCTGTCTGTCACCCCTCCCTCTGTCTTTATGTCCTGCATACACATCAGTCCATTGTCCCAGTAAACTGTATATTTCCCGTCACCGCCCTGTGCTCCATCAGAGTCTGCCCAAGCCCTCAGCTTCTCTAAACTAAGGTCATTTTTCTGAGCACCAGCAAAATCTTTACACATTCTCAAGGCATGGGACAGGTCCTCTCCAGTTCCTAAACTTGGGTCCCTAGCTCTAGCATTAGAGCATTCACTGTCACTGCCATCCCTAATCCTCTGACTACTGGCTACATCTCCTTCCACAGGGTAACCTTCTGTAGTGGTTCTGTTGACTGCTACCTGGGGATTTTCTACCCCCCTTTCATTATTCTCCATATCAGGAGACACAGGCTGGGGAACCAGCCTCCCAGTGATTTCCACAGGGGCTTCTATGGGGTCCAGGAACTACAATTTACCTTTGCTGCTTGGCTGTGGGTAACTGCACACACCATCCCCTTTTGGAGATTGTTGCCAATAATTACATCTAAAGCAGGGTTCTCTGCTACTGCAACTTTTTGCACAGTCTCTCCTGTCTCACCCCAGTCTAGGAGGACACTAGCAAGTGGAAGCATTTTCTCCTCCCCACTGAGTCCCTGTATAGTCACAAATTCATTGGGTATAAGCTGTTCAGGCTCTACCAAATCCCCTTTTACCAAAGTCAGGGATGCCCCCGTGTCCCTTAATCCATGGGTCTGTACCCTATTCACTGTAACTGGGTGTATGTGCTCCCTCATGTTTACTGGCATGCTTTCAGGGATACACAAACAATCACTTCTTTCCTAGCACCACTTTGTGCACTCTCTGCCCTTTTTGGACACTGTCTGGCAAGATGCCCAGGTTGTCTGCAAAACCAACATTAATTTCTTTTATCAGGCAAATTTTTTCTTTGTAATCTGGGGCTGCCTGGTTTTGTTGGAGGCAGGGAGGTTTTAAGCTGCCTTGAAGGCATGCTTTTCCCTTTCTGCACTGCCACAACTGCCCCATTCCCTCTTAGAGCAGGTCTGTTCCTGGCATAGCGGTCCGAGAGTTCAGCAACCTCCTGCACTGTTTTTGGATCTTGGTCCTCTAGCCAGGTTTTCAGCTCTGCTAGGCATGCCCCCAAAAACTGCTCTAATGGTACATTTTCAATTTTCTCTACAGAGTCTGCTTCAATCCTTTCCCACCAACATTTTAAAAACTGACATTGTTTAGTGGCTAGCTTCTCGCAGCTCATGTCAGGGCTTCTCCTGAGCTTACAGAATTTAACTCTGTATGCCTCTGCTGTTAAATCATATTTCTTTAAGAGTGCAGCTTTAAGTTTGCTATAATCATTACTGTTCTGATTGTCCATTTGACCCAATGCATACTGAGCTTTCCAGGTAAGTAGCAGGGATAGCTGGAAGCTCCAGGACTCGCTGGGAATTTTTGCCTGAATACATACTCTTTCAAATGAATTTAAAAATGCATCCATATCTTCCCCCTCTTTAAATTCAGCTATCAATTTAGAATTTAATTTGTAACCCAGTCCTGGAGTTCCAATTTCACCCAGGCCACTTACCTGCTCTGGCGCTGGTCTTAGGAGTTGTAGCTTCTCCTGTTCAGATTTCTTCTGGTGCTCTCTCTCCTCTCACTCAGCCTTTTGCTGCTCTCACTCATTTCCTCACTGCTCTCGCTCAGCCTCTCTCCAATGCTGGTTTCCTTTTTCCTCGGCCTCTCACTGCTCTCGCTCAGCCTCTCACTGCTCTTGCTCAGCCTCTCTCTGATGCTGTCACTCTCTTTCCTCTGTGGCTCGCTGCTCTTGCTTCTCTTCTCTCTGGAATTCCCGCTTTCTCTGTTCAAACTCCAGCTCCATTCTCCACAGCTCTATCTGCAGCCTGATCCCTTCTGGCTCCAGAGTGTTGATGACCTTCCCCTGTTGCTGTGGCTCTTGGCTTCACTGGCCCTGCTGTCCTCCTCCCCCCTGTGTCTGGACACTGCTCTGGACTCTGGCCCTCCATGCCCAAGATTTGTTCCTTTCCAGTCACAGACTGTGAGTCGAGGTCTTGGGCATCGGCTGCCACAAGAGCCTCCACAATATGCTTTTTGGCTCACCCATTATGCTGGACTCTTCTCTCTTGACACAACTGCCTCAGGTAGTCTGCAGTGTACTCACTGTAGTTACCTTCTTCTCTATCTATGGCTACACTAGCTTACACTTGGAAAAAAAACAGGTAGGGAACTTAGACTGTAAGCAAAATGATACAGTTCTTTACTTTTTCAGTCACTGCCTTATTTTGTGTGTGAGCTGTTACAGTTATCAATCTGACATACTGGACTGTTAATGCTCATTTACCAAATACTTTTAAATCACGCCACTGCCAATTGAAGCTGTCATAAATGCACCCCGCAGGTCAGTCTCACTGCTCCCACAGTGCCAAATGTCGAAGAGCAATATGTGAACAGGAGACAAACAGGGTAACCCTCCTGTCTGTTTGGGTCCAAATCACCTACTAACCTTGAGTCCTGGGGTCAAACATGAACCCTTTTTCGCTAGCACACCCAGTTAATAGGCTCAGATATCACACTCTCTTTAGGGGATGCAGTGCAATACCTCACCCAGTGGGCACCAGCCTTGTTCACAATTTTACCCTTTTAACTCAATTTGAGACCTAGGTATCTTCTTACCTTTGCAAGATAGTAACACACTTTTAAGCCCGTAACAGTTTGTCAGATCTTACCCAATACTGTTTCAGCCTCCACATGCAAAAGAAACTGAGAAAGGCACAGGCAGAATTTTAAGTAAAATAATGTTTACTAAAAAGTAAAAATAGATAAAATACAAAATGCAGAACATATAAAATTGGGTTTACAGTCTTTTAAAGTAAATGGATAATTATACAGAAACAATGCCTTATTAGTGAATTTCTGCTACCCTATGTTTCAAGTAATAAACAGATGGTTGAATTTACCCAAAGTGCTGTGAGAGGTTTCAGGAGTCCCACCTCAAAATCAGAGGCAAAATGCTCAAAGCCAAAAATCAAATGCAATGTTTTTCTCCTAGCTGGCTGGTAATATGTCTATTTCAAACTCCTCCTCCCTGATGACACTGCTCACAGATACTGGCTGTGAGGTCACTCAAACCCGAGAACTTGAATTAATTTATCAGTCACATGTCTCAGCACACTGCTAAAACATTCCAAAAAAAACATATATCCTTTTTCTTAATTAGTGAGACTTTATGACAGATAGAATTATCCCTTTGATCTCTCCACATGCTTCCTGGCCTTCAAAGTAATTGCAGTTTTACAAGCTAACAGGAATCCGTTAAAATGACCTTTTCCTCAGAGGTCATAAAATGCATACTTTGTCCCTGTAGTTTCAAAGTAGGAAGATGGTTTACGGCTGTTATGACCTGGCATAAAGGAAGTCCTGCAACTATGTGTAAAAACAAAGAAGGAAGCTGGTTATCTAGCTACTGTGACAACTGTTTTGGTGTTAAAAGGTCAGGCCCCTTTAAAAGCTGATGGCTGTCATTTCCTTAAGCAGACATTCACATAAACATACATTTATATCACTAGTATAAATATAACTAGTAGAGGGTTAATCATGTTACAGTGGTAAACGTCGGGTGTATGGGGAAGGTAAATCAAAGTGAAAGTCATTGGGTCACAGGCAACACAAAAATCCTCCAGGGCAATTGGAAAGGTAGGTGAGCTACAGTTATAGTTGCTGTCTAAAAAGCAAAAAATCTGACTCACTAGGCTAGCTCACTCCCCTGCCCTGCCTCACACTAAAAACCCTAACTATCTCCCTAACTGCCAACTGTTGTACTAAACAATTTTGGGACTCTGGTCGACAAAAAGCGACCAGAAAACAAGCATTTTTTGATTTTAGTAGCTCTCCTAGAGAAATAGCAAAATAAGAAGCAGTCGGGGGGGGGCAAGTGCTCACTGCAAGGTGCTCACAAGCTGCAGCTTAGCATTGCTACCATCTTAATCCTTGCTCCAGCCTCCTCTTACTGCTTTCCAGGTCTTCCCAGGGACATGAATAGCATGTTGGGCAGTGATGCCCAACAATGTGTGTGTAACCCCACAGGCATGTCAGGTCACATTCCACTTAAAGCTGCTGAAGATGTGGTTCCATTGCCTGGACCACACCAATGGCATGATGATGTTGGCCCCTGGGAAGGCTTGCAGAGTGATCACAGCATGTGTCATACTGCACAACATGGCCATCTGCAAACAACTATCCATGCCTGATCAGCAGGGTTCTGTCTCACAGGGCAATAGGGAGTGGGATGACCCACAGCATCATTGCACTAAGACACTGTCTGGCTGGGTATTGGGACCTTCATTTCATCTATGAGATATTGACTGTGGCTCCATTTGAGCCTGTTGCAGCCTGTGAGATGTGTTTCCTTTCATGGAACATGCTGTTTCTTGTCGCTATCACTTTGGCTCATTGAATTTCCAAGTTTCAGGCTCTCATACACGAGCCTCCTTACAATATTTGATTTTTCACAAGGACAGAGTGTCTTTGGGGACCAATACTCATTTCTTAACGAAGGTTGTTTCTGATTTCACATTCATTCATACCATACACCTTCCTATGAATTATCCTGAGCATACTAACAAAGGCGAGGCACTGTTCCATACACTTGATGTACATAGAACACTACATTTTGACCTCGATCACACTAAGGACTGTATAAAGCCATCTCAGCTTTTTGTTTCATTTGCCCCTGATAAGGATGTCACCCCTGTGACTAACCAGTGCCTGTCCAAATGGCTGGCCAACTGTATTATGTTTTGTTATGGGAAGTATGGTAAGGACTTCTTGGTGCTGTCCATTGCCACTCCACACGTGGTACAGCCACTTCTGTTGCCTGCTTTCAGAATGTTTCTCTAGCAGATACATGTACTGCTGCCATGTGGAGCACTGTGCATTCTTTCACTAAGCATTATAGTCCAGACATCACCTCTAGCAGATATGCTGGTTTTGGTCTAGTGGTACTGAAAGGCATTCTGTTATAATGTCATATCAGACTTTGCCATTCTCCCTGGGTACCTTGTGTAGTGCATGTGAATCGTTCCAAAGTTGTGGCCCAATGGAAGATATATCCATGATAGAGATAGAACAGTTACTTCCTGTAATAGTTCCAGGCTGTATTATTTGGTCCAAAGACTCTGGGTCTGGACAGGGCTGACATGCTGTCTCTCTCTTTCTTTCTAATGGGCAGGAATCAAAGTAGTTGAAGCCATAAAGTACCTTGGAGTCACCATAGACCAGGGCTGTAATTTTAAGACTCACATTGACCTAGCTAGAGATATAGATTGATGTTACATTGTTGAATGTGCCTCTGAGTGAGGTGACACTGATTTTACCTGTGATATACCTTAAAATTGTGGTACACCTTTTTATTTTTTGTAAATTCTGTTGCCTAAAAGAAAAGGGTACCTTCCCTTCTACTGCACTTGTTTGTAGGCAGCAAGGGATTGTGGGGTACTGGAGGACTTACACCTTAGCCTCCAGTGCTCAGCCTTCTTCTTAGGCTGGTAAAAACATCTTGTTGTACCTTTTAGGTACTTCCGTACCATCTCCTGCCCTATTTTAATAGGGTAAGCCTTTTTAAAGGCTTTTTTCTAACGTTTGGCACACAACTCGCAGCGCAAAACCGGAAGTAGTGCGATTAGCGCTTCCAGTTGGCCCTGCATTAAAAGAGCTGCTCTAGCGAGTGAGAAGCAGATATAGATTGCTGTTACATTGTTGAATGTGCCTCTGAGTGAGGTGACACTGATTTTACCTGTGATATACCTTAAAATTGTGATACTCCTTTTTATTTTTTGTAAATTCTGTTGCCTAAAGGAAAAGGGTACTTTCCCTTCTGCTGCACTTGTTTGTAGGTAGCAAGGGATTGTGGGGTACTGGAGGACTTAGACCTTAGCCACCAGTACTCAACCTTCTAGTTAGGCTGGTAAAAACTTCTTCTTGTATCTTTTAGGTACTTCTGCTCCATCTCCTGCCCTATTTTAATAGGGTAAGCCTTTTTAAAGGCTTTTTTCTAACATTTGGCACACAACTTGCAGTGCAAAACTGGAAGTAGCGCGATTAGCACTTCCGGTTGGCCCTGCATTAAAAAAGCTGCTCTAGCGAGTGGGGCGAGCGTGCTCGGGGCTGCACACGGAGACGCGCGCAAAGACACACACGTCTTAGCGCGTGTCTATCGTGTCCATCGGGGACAAAGGGACAAGAAGGCAAATGCTAAGGCTCTGATTGGCATAAAATACAACAGGTAAACTATTATATTGTGCTTCCTAGTAGTACTTGCAGTATCCACTTTCAAAATGAAAAAAGCTAATAAATACTGCTCAACATGTAAGATGTATGCCTCTGGTAAAATAACACCTAACTACATCTGTGAAAAGTGTATTTTGGTTGGTGATTTACAAACAGAAATTATTTGATTACAGCCCAAAATGTCTTAAAAATCTGAAATAAAAGCACTAAAAGATTATATCGACCAAATGTTTATTTTGGTAGAAACCAACACATCTCCAACTAAAAGTGTGGATGATGCTAACTATCAGGAACGTCATTTAGATATACCACATGTCCCTGTATTAAAACACCAAATCATTACATCCACTCCCTTAACCATGGCTGCTAGTTGGCAACAGTTAAATACAACTAAAGTTGATCCCTGGATTACAGTATCCAAAACAGGGTTAAAAAAAACACAAAAAATACCTCCCCCTTTCCACCTGTATATCAGATCCCTACACATAATTCCTTTGAACAACTGTCACAAATGATTGATGAAACTGTGACAATGAGCCCAGTATTTGGTATGAATGAAGAAAATAAAGCAAAACATAATCAAATACCTAGTGAGCAACTACTCACTGCCCAGGTCCATCTTCATAACTCCCCCCCCGTATCTACCCATGAGATAGTACCTAAAAAAGAAGTATTTGTATTGGGAAACTCCATTATAAAATATATTGATCGTGTGGTTTGTAATCCTGATAAAGAACAGCATACTTGCTCCAGTTATCGGGGGAAAGGATTTCAGATATCACCTCAATGGTTAACTCAATCCTACAACCAGCTGGAGATAATCCACTGGTGGTTGTACATGTAGGAACTAATGACATTTCTGAACTATCCTTGCAACAAATAAAACAAAATTATGTATCCTTGTGTAACTTACTAGTTGAGAGGGGTTGTGACATATGTTTATCAGAAATTCTACCAGTTCCACGAGCTACAGAATGTATTACAGCTAAAATAAAAGCCTTAAATGAATGGCTTCGTAAATGGTGTCTCAAAGTATTCCCTGTCTGACATATTGGGAAGAATTCCATCAAAGTCCATCCCTATTTTGTTGGGATGGCTTACACCTCAACAGATGGGGTAGTGCGTTACTGGGACAAAAAATTGCTACTTTTATTCATACTCATTTAAACTAATGAGAAAGCAGAAGATTGGGTTCCAACCAATTCTCTTATTACTGGGATTCATTTTTCTAATCAGCAACAATTGAACATATTGTCTCTTAACGCTCGTTCTTTAAACATTGTTAATTAGCACAGTTGGAACTTAAGGCACAACTTCTTGACTTATCATTAATAGCTATAACAGAAACTTGGGGCAATACTGATAAAACCTGGACAACTGAAATCCCAGGATTTAATCATTACTTCAAAAACAGATCAGATAATAAAATAGGTGGTGGGGTCTGCCTTTACGTCAGAGATAACATCACTTCTTATCAATCTCCATTGAATGTTCAGTCTGAGATTGTATGGGTATATGTTCAACTGAAAGGTTCTTCCCAGATACTGATCTGGACTTGTTATCGTCCACCGTCATCAGATTATAACCAAAGTTTACAGCTGGCCAGTGAAATCTCCCAGCTAGCAAAAAATGGTTCTATTTTAATTCTGGGTGACTTCAATCTTCCCAATATAAATTGGAATACTTTTAACGGGTTCAAACCATCATGAACAAAAAATTCTTGAAACCATTATTGATTTAGGACTTTACTAATTGGTTAAGGAGCCAACAAGGGGAAGTAACATCTTGGATCTCATCATAACCAACATTAATATACCTGTAAACAATACATTAATATCAGAATCACTTGGGAACAGTGACCATCTGTCCTTATTTTTTACTATCCCTTCCTCTCAACCCCCTGAAAGGAATGAGCAAAAAATTAAACAATATGAACGGGCAGATTTTCATAAAATAAACCATCATCTAGGAGCATTAAATTGGGACAACATTCTTTCCCCTCTTAATATTGATGAAGCATGGGAATTAAAAAAAAAAACAAATTCGAGAACTTGAACATCAGTTTAATCCAGAAAAACATAAATACAACAATAAAGGCAAAATCCCCCCCCCCGTTTAACAGAACTATAAAAAAACAAATTTCCCATAAACAAAAACTTTTCTCATTGCTAAAAAAATGTCCCCTTACTCAAAAAAATGAAATATTAATTAAATACAGGGAATTGGTCAAAACATTAAAAAATTCAATTTTGTTAGCTAAACATAATTTAGAATTTCATATTGCACACACTAAGGACTCTCATAAAGCTTTGTATGCTTACTTAAATAGTAAAAAAGGAAACAGCAGGAAAATTGGACCATTAAATATAAACAACACAATAATTACTTCAGACTCCAAGACTGCTACAGCTCTAAATAACTATTTTTCATCAGTTTTTGTCCAGGATCCATCTCACATTTTTTTCGATAGACACCTCCCAACTCATACAAAATTTATAATTTCACTGAATAAGGTCTATGATTTACTATCAACATGAAAGAAAACTACTAGTCCTGGTCCAGACAATATATGTACCAAATTTCTACTGGGTGTTAAAGATACTATAGCCTTACCACTTGCCATCATTTTTAATAAATCTCTCCACGAATCAAAGGTCCCTTCTGATTGGTTAACTGCAATAATGACTCCCATTTTTAAACAAGGTTCTCATTCTAAAGTAGAAAACTATCGTCCAATTAGCTTGACTTCTATCCCTTGTAAATTAATGGAAAGATTAATTAAAACTTTTCTTGAAACAGAGATGGAAACTTTGAAAATACTTGATACAACCCAGCATGGATTTAAGACTGGATTTTCTTGCACCACAAATCTGCTTTCATTTTATAATTATATTGGTATGAATCTCGATTTAAACATGCCAACTGATGTCCTTTTATTGGACTATAGCAAGGCATTTGACAAAGTATCACATGACATTTTGATTAAAAAACATTCACCTAGGATTTTCATTAACATTAGTTCCATGGATTAACAGCTGGCTGAGTAACTGCACCCAGAGAGTTCGGGTAAATGGTACCTTGTCAGACTTGGGAAGGGTAACAAGCAGAGTTCCTCAGAGTTCCGTTGGGATCCACTCTATTTGATGTTTTCATCAGTGATACGAAAATTTGTTCTTCTAATATACTCATGAAATTTTCTGATGACCCCAAATTGGGTGGCACTGTGAACAATGCTGATAATATACAAACTTTACTAGCAGACCCTGCATCTATTGAACATTGGGCTATTGAAAACAAAAAAACACTTTAATGTAACAAAATGTGCAGTCTTACATATAGGCAAAAACAACCCTAGACAGGTATACACCTTAAATAACATATCTATTAGAGAATCTACTTCAGAAAAAGATCTCGGGGTACTAGTAAATAATAAACTTTCTTCATCTTCCCATTGCAACAAAATAGCTAATCTAGCCAATGCTCTTCTTCATAGGAAATATAGTACATTTGTTTCTAAGTCAGAACAGTGTATTATGACCCTGTATAGATCTCATGTCAGACCTTACATGGATTATGGCTCCTCCTTTTGGAGTCCTTATCTAGTATCAGACATTAATAAAATTGAACAAATTCAACGCAGGGCCACAAAAATTATTCCATATTATGCTCATTTGGATTATGACACTAGATTACTGAAGACTGGCTTGTATTCACTCAAACAGAGATGAATAAGAGGCGATCTTTTACAGTTGTTTAAAATTATGAACTCTCCTAGTCTAATGGAGCAATGTGGCTTAACATTATCCAACAAAAAAATTGTTGTCAGGTTACATAATAAACAAATTGAAATCAAAAAATGCAATACAAATAAAAGACAACATTTTTTACTATTAGAACTCCTACGATATGGAATACTTTGCCACAAGATAGTGTTGATTCACCTACTATTATGATTTTCAAAAATGAAATAGACAAATGGTTATTAGAACAGTACTGCATACAATGATACACAAATGTGGAGGACAATCTCGATGGGCTATGGCCTTCTTTTGTCCTATGAACCAAGTTACCAAGTTACCAAGTCACTTAACCATGAGCTTGGATGTCTATATCACTTCACTCCCTATCTAACTCAGGACTCCTGTCGCAATATTGCGCAAGGTACCCATCTACCTACCTCTTATATGGTGCCCCTGTACTATACTCTTTAATGCACACCTACAGTAGATGAATAAACTTAGATCCCGTTGCCTTAGAATCTGCAGCTTCGCAGTTGCATAAAACATCATTGTCAGATCCAAAATGCCCTATCTTTGCCCACTTTGGAAGGGAGGCTACAATACCCTTCTCTTTGCCTGGCATACAAGCTTAGGCAAGCCAGCGCACCCCCGAGTCTTGCTAAACTGCTTACAACAAAACAGAACTGCAGGACACTAAGGTCCTTAAGCAGACAGCTACTAATGGTACCTAAAGTGAGGACTGCACTAGGGGCTTGGATTTTTTCTGCCTTTATCCCACCCCACCCCAATGGAATACCCTTCCAATGACTCTCCAGGAATGTAACTCCCTAGAATGATTCAAAAAGGGAACTTAAGTCCCATTTGTTGGAACTAAATCAATGCACTTGCTACTGTTGATATCACAGGAACTTTGCCTCTTAATCCTAATAAATTTACTAATTGTATTGCTATACCCAGATAAAGTGTTAAATGTATTAACAAATCTCAAAAAATTCTGAAGTGTAAAGAAGTGATGTACCTTTGTTGATCTGTGTACTACTGTATCTGTAACTCCTATAAATGTCTTACTCTGCAACTGTTACACTACCTATAATTAACTCTGTGTCTCCCCTGAAAAAGGGACCGCTTGTTGGACTCAGTGGGCCTTCCCGGTTACCAAAATTGAAATAAAAATAATAAATAAATAAACAGTAGATCTTTGAGAAAATCTCTGCCTTTGGGCCACAGTGCACCCACCCTCCTCTCCACTTACTGAGGTGTAAGCTGGGAGGATTGTCCTCTGACTTTTTGGGGGTGTCCATGAGTGTTGTATATTTATTCTATATTCCCGGTCCCATGCCTCTCTTTGTGTGGTTGGTCCTAGTTTGGCCTCGTGGTTTCTCCTTGTAAGATACCTTATGAGTTTGTCACCAGTGGTAAACTGAGGAGTGAGGAAGCTGCCCACGTTTTACAGGTGGTGACGTTGTACGTCATTGTGGGAGGACCCCTGCAAGCAAACACTTCTGAGAGGATCCTGATGTTGACAGCTTACAGTTCCAAAGGTGTGTGGCTCAATGGAGGAGATTTTTTGAAGATATACAGTTATGGTAAGGAACTGCATGTTGTTAACCTTGGTGATCATCTTCAAGCATGTTTAGTTTCTTCGAGAATGACTCTTTAAATTATTCCCCACTTTTCCTCCACACCCTTGACCTTAACCACTCCTATCATTTCCCCCTAATAATGTGACTCATCTGGTCAAATCTGCCTGTCTGAAACCAGAACTGCAGCTTTTGACAAGGGTTTACCTTTACCCAGGGCCAGTTCAAACCCTATGGTAGAATGGTCTTTTGAACCAGTGGTTCCCCAGTCCCCACTCTGCTTGCCATTTCTGAGTTGGTAAGCACCACATTGAGTATGTCAGATTTCCTTGTAAGTTTCCTGACCAGCTGTATCCATAGGCAGGGCTGCAGCGTGCTGAGCATGGCCCAAGTTTTGATGCATCTATTTTAGAAGAAAGTGTGGGATTGAAGTTATGGATGGTTTTCTGCTCTAGAGATTCCCAGATTTTTTTTCCTAGTTTTCTACTTGCCTTTATAACCTCATTAGTTGCCAAAGGGATCCCTGCCATATACACCATAATAACCATCTAAAGTGGATTTTCAAAATACTGTAACTTTGAGCCTGCATAGGACATTATTTACTTCAAACTGCTTTTTGAAGTTGTGGGTGATTTTCAAATATATTTGTAGGTTGTAGGGTGTGTAAAGTTTTGGGTTCTCTAAAGGCAGCTGCAAATGATAAACAAAATAGTGGAGCAAATAGATACAGCTCCTGAAATTTTGGTTTCAAACTTGTGATAGTCGATTAATCATGTGTATGTAAGCACCCCCTTCAGGGAGTGCTTACTGATGTGACCCTCTCCCCAGACTTCTTCTATGTTTGGGCATGTGGGCTGGCCGTCCACGGGCTGGGTGGAGCCAGACTGGCCCCAGGGTATTTATTTGGCTGGTTTTGGTGCATAGGGGAGGCCAGCAGGAGATAGACATGTTCTTCAGTGGGTCAGGGCTAGGCATGGTCTGGGATTTGGGCCTTGGCGTCTTGGCAATCAAGTTCTGTTTGGGAACTGGAGGGTGATGTAGGGCTCTGTGGCCATAGTAGACACTGGGTCTGTGCTAGGGGGAGCCATGGCCAGTGAAGGATTGGTAATGACCCAGCACTGGGGCAGGTTTTGGGCTCAGTTCCAGTTCTAAAGGTCTGTAGGGGAAATGGTGGGGACACCACAGTGGTGGAAACCTGCAACATGGGGCTAGGAGGTGGTGGCCGCCCTCCTGCCCCTTTTACTCGGTGTGACACTCCATTCCTGGGAAGACAGCCTTCATGGAGAAAGAAGAGAGCCCGGTACATCACCTGGATCGTCCATGTTTTGTGCTATCTCCAGGGATGCTGGAGCCCAGGTTCTGTGCCCTTAGTTGCAGGGAGAGAGGTGAAGTTAAAAGTAGAAGCTGCAGCCTGTGTTGGTCCACTGCAGTTGGGTAGTGTTCAGAGTGGATTCGGGCTTTCAGTTTGGCAGGCCACAGTGTGTTTATGTGTGTGTGGCCTGCAAATGTTGCTGCCCGAGTTAAGAGCCCCTGGGCTCTGTGAAATCCAGCTCCATGGACAGTTGAGCCTCAAGTAGGGTGCTGTGGCTCTATGGTACTCTTTCAACTGCCTGTCTCCATTCTGTGCCCCCAGGTCCTGAGAGTCATTGTATGTTTTTTTAAGTAAATTAATTATGTTTATTCTTTTAAATGAGTGGGTCTCCTACTGTTTATGAACTTTCTACTGCCTGCCAAAATTGTTTTCC
The DNA here is from genome assembly GCA_016271365.2 of Neoceratodus forsteri. Lineage (NCBI taxonomy): Eukaryota > Metazoa > Chordata > Ceratodontiformes > Ceratodontidae > Neoceratodus > Neoceratodus forsteri. The sequence goes on from CM057449.1 coordinate 916,680,942, forward strand.
CCCTACAGTGGAGATTTGGAGTGCAGTCCTCCCCTCTGCTGGCTGCTCGGTGTGGCTAAAGTAAGAAAAAAGATGAAAATAAAGAACCCTGAGATTCATCTAACAGATACACGCAATCTGTTTATGTTATCTTCAGATGGACTGCTGCCTTGTTGGGCGACCCTCCCCATACTTTCTTCCATCAGTCCCTTAGACACGAGTGAGGAGGGGGCTTACGTATAAGCATGTATAACACCCATCCACAAGGTATGGCTAAGCCTCATTTGATATTTGGCTTAGGATTTCAGCCTTTGGATGAATGGCCAGGGATTTGATATTCTTCAGGTTCTTTCTAGTTGGTGGACGGTGACTCCACCAGTATAATTCCTTCATGCACAGAGAGGTACACGGATGCTGTCCCATGAGAATTAACAATAACAAATATGTTATACAGGACACAGAAAATCCCAACTAACACAGGCAATACTCAAAATGTTACAAACAATAGTGAAAGCACTAGTGGGAACACTTGATTGGGAAGAATATGCTTAGGGAGTAGAGAAATACTGTAAATGAAAAAAGCATTAGCAAGCCATCCCAGTGGTGAAGAGGGCTGAAGCGCCTGGCATGCCTCACCATTTCCCATTTCGGCAACCCAGGTTTGGGACCAAGTTCTGGCGCTGGGGGGTTGGTGGGAGGAGGGAGAGGATTGAGCGTCCGATGGACAATTCTCCTCTCCTGGGGAGGGGAGGTCTATTGTCTCGCTTCTTGGCTGCCAGCTGCTGGAGGCAGGGTGGCAGCACCAGAGTACAAGCAATGTGGAAGGGGGGACATGGCTCTGTGGCATGTGTGAGCCTCCATGTACACATGCTTACGTGCCGCCGTGGCTGTGGACAAGGAAGAAAACAGAAAAGGGTTGGTGCTGGTTTAATGAAGCCCTGCCTGCCTGCCCCCATTCCCGCATTGCCACCAGACCACTGACCTCAGGTTCTGGATGTGAGTCATCAGTTGGGGGGAAGATGGCCTTCCCCTTCCTGACCCCGTCACAGGGGCCAATCTGTCGGGGAAACTACTAGGCAAGGTTAGTTGGGGATGGTGGATGCCGGCAGAGGATGCAGGGACAGGACATAATAGCCTGCAGGACACCAGCCCATGGGAGAAAAAGCTCTAAGGAAAAAAAAGCATTAGCATAGCTACATGCAAAGAAATGCAGGATGGGCAACTATGCACAACCAGTGTATTCTGCCACCAAGGGGTTCTGATTCCTTCTGACCTCAAGAGTGACGCTTGAGAGGTCTGTGGGAATCAGAACCCTAAGGTTGCAGAATATCCTGGTTGCGCATAGAGTTGCACATCCAGTATTTTTATCGTGTATGGTGCCCCTAAAAGTAATATAAAAAAGTTTGATCTTTTTTTTTTTTTATAAAGAAAAAAGACATTTATGCTGCTGAGTCTTATTCCAGGTTTCAAGGCTGGTTGCTTGGGTCAGTGGTGTGCTCGTTAGGGAGCAGGTGTGCCTATGTCTCTAGCTCTGGCTTCTATTGGTTGCCAATTGTGTGTAGGCAGGATTTAAACAAAACAAAAAAAAAATAAGGCGACCGTATTTCTTGCTAAGCAAGAGGAGTTACTGTGATAGATTGTTTAGGGATTTTTGTAAGCAATTTAAAATATCTTGTTGATCCTGCCCTGTATTTTTTAGTATAACTAAATAAACTTTCAATCTCCGATTTTGTGCTGGTTTTCTAATTTTATACACAAGTAAAAAGAATAAATGTCTGGCCCAGTGGCGCTGAGGGTTGAGGCGCTGGACGCCACATTTCGCGCCATGCCGGTGACTCGGGTTCGAGAATGAGCCAGGGCCGCCGGGGTCGGCAGGGGAGGGAAGAGATCAAGTATCTGTATGGACTGCTGTCTCTTCTGGGGAGGCTACGGGGTGCGCTGTCTCTTGGAGCGACCTCTGGTGGCGGCTGGAGGATCGCCGACTGCAGCAGCGTGGTGTATGCCTGGGGGCGGAGCCATGGCTCTCTGTTGCCTTGCTGGCCGGGCTCCGCTGGGGGAGACCAACTACAAGTACAAAAAAAAATCCCCTGCTCTTTGAGCAGATGACGAGGGCCCCAGTGATCTCCCTCTCATCCCAATGCCGTACCAGGCCACACCGGGGATCCACGGCCGACCTCCCAGAGGGATGGACCCTCTAATTTCAGAAAGAGCTGCCAAGGGCAGGACCTGTTCTAGGGGGTGATCCGGAGTGCTGGGAAGTTCCTCGTGGGGGGGTGAGCCGCTGTTGGATGGCCACGGTGGGAGAAGAAGGGGCAGGATTGTGTGGGCACTTCCGAAGGATACAATGGAGATAACAGGTGTATAAACAAAATTGAAAAAAATAAAAGGAATAAGAGGACTTCCATGTATTACATGTCCTATTTGCTGAGTTATGAGTGGTGCGTGAGGTCCCTGCTGAACTTATCCGAGTGATTTACATAGACTGTCGCCACCTTCCCAGTGCTTACCCTTATCTACCTTTGAAAATCGGAAACCCCCCTCGAACCAGCAGCATTTGTGGCACTGGAGCCACTTTCAAACATTTTTTACAGTTCAGAGTAGCTCAGATCATAGTTTTCCCTAACCGCGCTGTGCTGCAGAAAATATATACCTGACCTGGCAGCAGATGTCTTAGCACAAGCTTGGTGGGGGGGGGAAGCGCCTTTCCTTTATGACAGAACCATACAATGAACTGGGAGGGAGTTTGGGAGGGCATCAGAGCAGCAGAGAAGGGGAATTCAGCAGACAAAGAGCTTGAGAGAGAGACTTATATCTCAAGCTGCATGATTGATGGGGGGGGGGGCATCTGTGCACAGTAAGGGAAGACCTGATTGGTTCGTGGCTCACAGAACCCATATGGTTCCCTGGAGCAGCAAGTCTGTCTGCGTCAGTGCTATGGTATAGGGGACATTTAAAATCTCTTCAGCAGCAAAGGCCCAGGCAATTCCCACTGTCTAACCATGGGTCAAACTTGGTTTGGTTCTTTTCTTGAGTCCTCCTGACTCTCTTTTTTTATCAGTCAAAAAATAAATATTTTAGAGTAGAATGAACTAAAAGATAACAGAAAGAATCTGTGTTTTTTTCACTGAGGCATAAAAACGGAGGGCAGGGTAGGGAAGAGGAAAGAGTGAACTGAGCTTGTTAACTTGGCAGGCAGGCTGTAAATACTAATGTCCTGCTGGTGCTGCAGTTCTTAAACCAGTCAGAGGGTAATTAAAAAAAAAAAACAGCCAAAACAGTAAATTATGCAGACAGATTTTTGTTTTTAGGCAAAGTAGGATGGAAAAGTAAATAGGGCAGGGAAGACAGAGGGAGATAAGGACAGGAAGGGAGATTATGAGATCAGTGGTGCCTAATGTATCTTTTGGTTTGCGGTTGATTTATGAAAGATATTATCCTTGTATTTGGAAAGGGTTATGCCAACATAGAAAACGAATTTGACAGCAGAAAAAGACCACTTTGCCCTCCCAGTCTGCCACAGATAGTCCCTGCCTAACCTGTCTTTTCAGACCCTAACTGGTCTTCGGTGACCCTCCCTCGTAGATCTCATAAACTGTTACGAGCAAAGAAGGCCAGGGACCTATTCAGTGCTCCCCCTTTCTTCAGGGGGAGGCTCCTGACATGAAGCAGGCAAAACACTTATCTATCCTGTCTTTAAAAGCAGTTGTATTAATGCTGCTGGCCACTTCCTGCCAATTAAATAATATTCCTCTATGACTATCTCGTGCATGTTTAAAGTCCCCTACTGTTTTTGACTCCACCACTTCCGCTGGCAGTCTGTTCCAGGCATCTACCGCTCTTTCAATAAAGCAGTACTTCCTCACATCCCTCTTACCCCTTCCCCCAGGTTCATTGCATGCCCTCTGGTCCTGGTGCCCTTCCTTATGTAACCCAGATGCCATGTCCCAATAGGCTACTTACCCCTGCCTTGCAGGCCTGACCAAGGCTTTGATTTAAAACTAGTTCTTTCCCATAGATAACATTAATGCACTGTGCCTTCACCCAGAACATACTTTTCAGTAGGCTTAGATAATACCTGCTACACCCTCTGGGATGCTGTTCCCACCCACAATACCATATTGTCACCCCGCACCTGACCCAATAACCAAACCCCTGATTTCAACATTTTAGGAATTAAAGGTTCACTCTAATAATATGCTCATGACACAAGATTTATAAAAAAACAGTTAACCAACATTTATTTACAAGGGGTGAGGGTTAGGATAGGGTAATTGGATGCAGAAATTAAACAATAGGTTTGATTGGCATTGATTTAAATTGGCATTCTTGGCATTGCAATCAAAATAATCTTTTTATCATTTAAATTAAAATAACTAATACAGTGACCACTCACCAACCTTCTGATGGTTTCGGAATTAACTGAACTATCTAACTAGCTGCTCTAGATGATAGAACACATATGCCCAATGCCCACACTGGTACCAGTTCCCAGTCGGTAATAGTCTAGAACCTCACAGTTCTAAATGTTATCTGAGTACCCAGGACTAAATGATTATGTTGCAGACCTGATGCATGTGCAGCTGAGTTGGCTGGCATTGGGGCCCTTAACAGAAAATCAAGTTAGCATTCTTCATTCTTTGGCTTGCATTTTAAACTTTAAACCTGCAGGAACAGTTAACTCCCTTGCTGTACTAGGACTTGGCAAACACATTTTCAACTATTTACCGTTCTCTTTTGGTTGGCAGAGATGGCTCTGCCTACTCACAGTTTACATGTCATCATCAGTTGTAGAGAAGCTTTAGATGAGGTGCAGGCAGGAGCTTTGGCTTACCCCTCTATTTCTCTCTGCTCTTGCGGCTTGCAGGCTGGAACTCTCTCAGCTTTTGATGGTCATCCCTTCTCTCTGGGCTTGAAGTCACTTTCTGGAATAGACCAGGCTGGGACCAGGGCCGGCAGGCCTCAACCCCCACGTCTAGGCTATGCCCCTCAGGGGGAAGCGCATATGGCAGTGTATAGCTGGTGCACTACCAGGCTGACTCCAGACCAATCTTGAAATACAGCCTCTTACAGTTCATGTTAATTCAGATGCTCTTAGACACTCTTGCACTTCAACCACAACTGCCAGCATAACAGCCATGGTCCTTTCACAATAGGGTGCAGTTTAAAGACAAGAGGTGCATTCCTAACCTCAGGGAACACCCAAACTCAGGCACAGTCCATCGCAGTAAAATAATTCTCTTTCTCTCGAGCAATGCAGGAGCTTCAGGCATGACCCCCGTTTACCAAGATAACAGACGATTTAGCACAACTGCTGTTGCTTTCTCATAAGGCACAGTCTTTTAGGCAAAACTCTTTCTCCCTTCTTCCAGAGACAAGCACATTCAGAATTGCAGACAATTCACTTTTACTTTCTCAAGGTTATCACAAGCAGAATAAACAGTTCCATGGCCAGCTGGCATCTTGCAGCTCCAAAAAGAACAGTTGCAAATCAAAAAGTCCTCACAGGCAATTTCAGGAAAAACTCCTACTTCAGGATACTCCCCTTCCATTCCTGTAGGCACATTAGTCAGTCACATCAGGCATTCTCAAAACTAGACCCTCCATGGTCACTCAGTAAGAAGGAGTCCACCCTATACCAGGTGCTGCTCAGACGCAGGGTGGAGACAAACATTAGGTACTTCTGGGCTCCTTGTCCCCACAAAAATCTCAGAGTCACTTGCTCATTTTAGTAGAAGTTTACTCACTCAGGATCTAGCACTGTAGCTTTCTTTCATCTGAAGTCACAGATTTCATCAGCACTCTCATTGTTGAGGCAGAAGAATTTCTTTCATCTCTCTCACAGCTGCAGACAAATGTCCTTTGTAGATCTCTCACAGCTAGAAATTGAGTCAGGGTTTCTTCCCCACATTTTCCCCAAAATGTGGAAAGGCAAATGCTAGCCCTGGGAGACAATATCTGGCAACCCTCAGGCCAACGACTTCAGTGCCTTGCAGCCACATTTCTTATTAGCAGATGTCAGAGCCCCCCTCACCTGTGGAGGGTCTCCCACTGAACTGATTAAACCCATTTTCTCTAGCTAGGGGCTGGTGCCACCCTCCCTGTGGAGGTGCTCATGCCAAACTGAACCCCGGCAGAAAAGTCATTGGTTTTTGGGAGCTCTCTGAAGCTCCTGATTGGCTGATTCCAATTGTCTCTCGTGGAAATGAATATCCATTAGGCCTTCTCAGCGCCTAATTGGCTTCTTGTTTAGGTGCCTAAATTTAGTCGCTGCTTTTCCTCCACAAGTCCTGGCACAGTCCCAAAAGTCTTTGTTCAAACATTATTGGCTTTCTGCATGGCTGCAGATAGGCCAAAGGCTGCAATATGTCTACAAACATATACAATCCCCAAGCAGTCCATCAACGTCCCCAAATTCGGAGTCTTGGTGCAGCCAGAAACATTACTTTTTATTTACAAATGCCCCCTGTTCAATAGCCCCTTTAGTGCCCTGATAAGCCCTCACCATATCTGACATTTTTGCACTGCTGAAATATGCAGTCCCCAGGCAGCAAGCGGGCTCCCTTGTGAATATTAATGCCAAACCTTTCATCACTATTCATGAAGGAGCCAGTAAAAGACAACGCGACTAATGCTCTTTAATTAAAATGAAGACAGGATTCTTACCAGCCTTATGCAGGTCACCAGTCCCTGGCTTGTACCAAGCAGGGACCTGGACCCTTGATAAGGAATTCATTTGACGCAGTTGTGGTCAGAAGATGGCAGGTACTTCTGTGCATAGGTGGCCAGCCGCCAGATGGCCTGAACGTGTAGTGTGGAAATGCTGGTGGCCAACGCTCCTGCTCCTCTGGCCCCTACTGAGACCTGTAGACATGCAGGGGCCAGACAGAGACCTTTTAGGCATCTTTTGGGCACATTTGGACTCGGGCTGTGGTGGTGCCATTGGGGGAAGAATGGAAGACACCACCAGGAGACAATTGGGAGACATGGGAGAATGGGGGAAATTAAGGTAAGCCCCATAGGGGTGTTACACTTATTCGAAAGAGACTCCCACTCCTGCACCTTGTTCACCAGCATAAGGTACTTCTATGTCTCTACCTTGTCTCCTCTCGCTCTCCTCTTCTCCAGGGTGTACATGTTAAGAACCCTCAATCTCTCCTCATAGGTATTTTGGTGCAAACCCCACTCCATTTTAGTTGCTCTCCTCTGGACTGCCTCCACCATTTCTATCCTTTCTGAGGTGCGGTCTGCAGAACTGAACATAGTACTACAGGTGGGGTGTCACTACCGAGTGATACAGTGGGAGACAGTGGCAATACCACCTCCCTCCCCCTGCTGGAGATATCTCTCTTAAATTTGCATCCTAGCATTGCACTGGCCCTACTCACTGCTTTGTCACACTGCTCTGCCACTCTAAGGTCATTAGGTATGATAACCCCAAGGTCCCTTTCCTGCTTATTGACTGACAGTACCTCATAAACTTGCTGACCCCTTGATATGGCATTAGCAGTGGGTAGCACCAGCTCTACAGTTCAGTGGTTAGAGCACCTGTGTGAACCAGAATAAATATATAAATATATAGCAGACCTGTGTTTGAATTACTGAACAGTGATTTCATTTTTTTCCACATATATGTGTGGATTAAACACTATTTAAAACTATTTTTTAACATACTGTTACCCTAATGCATAAAGGTTTTGAGAAAATTCAGATAAGTATCCAACCAAACCATTGTTTCTTATCAGAACCTTTTAGAATGACAACACTTTTTGAGGTTCTCCAACCCCTAATACAAATGCAGAAATTGTAATCCAAAATTGGAAGAGTACAAGGACCCCAGCCAGCAAAGCCATCACTCACGTGACCCACAGATGCAGCAGTTCAGTCGAGGCAGGGGACAGCACACAACAACAAAGTGAGAAGCAGTCAGGAACAAGGTCCCTCTGGACTGGGGATGAAGCACTTCAGATTCCCTCAGACATTCTGCAGCAGCACAGCCCTTCTGGCTCACACCACTCAGGACACAGCCCTTCTGTCCCAGCTCTCCATCACAGGAGCACTATGCAGCGACTTTCTGGTTCTGAAGGAGCCCAGACCTCAGGAGTGACCACTAGAGTCTGACTTCCCTCCAGATCAACAGTACCCACATACTCAGGGCACATACCCTATGACTCCTTGTTCCCTGATCCACCTCACTAGATAAGGGATAGTAGGCCCCTTAACTGACTCCGGAGCAACCTGGGTAGGATGCAGACCGCTGTGCAGTACAGCTCAGCAGCTTTGGTGTGCAATGATGGCCCATAGGCTGAAGCTCTCTGGTTTCTTCCAGCCAGTACTCATCTGGTACTGTCTCTGAATGGTGTAAGCCCAGGGTAATGCTCACAATTATGTGGCAGAATGAATCCTGGTGAGGGCTCACAGGACTGTTGACCTGGCTAGGCCTCTCACTTGGTCTCACCAACAGAAGGTCTGAACATCTCAATGCCTCTCAGACTACCACAAGCTCATTGAGAGCCCAATAAATGATTTCCCTCCATTCAGCTGTTCATCAGTCCTTCTGCCCTGCCCTACCTCTGACTGGCCCTTTTAGTCCACCAGTTTATGTGGGAGGGTCCCAAACTGCATCATCCTCCTACAATCCCTTGGGGTGCTTGCCAGGCTTTCAAGCCCACTAATTGGTTGACTGGTGAAGTCAAAAGGCACAAAGATGGCTGCCTCATGTTTTGATGGAGCCCTGATACTCCAAAGACCTTTATTTATTCGATTTATTTTCCCCCTTTTTGTACAGTGGTCCCTCAGGGTTGTAGCAGCCCCTTGGGGCTGTTATCTGGTCCATCCTTTTCAGTGGTGAGATAGTGGATCCTCAGTAGAGATGTTGTGAAGTAAAACTTTGCTCGTGAATTTCACGTAAAGTGCCAAATATCTGCGGAGTTTGGGCCAACTGCAAAAATTCATGCACACGCGAATTGAGCAAATGTTGCAGTGAAAGTCTCATGTTTTTACCATGAATCATGAAATTTGTGGGTGAAGTATGATATTCATGGATGAAACTTCATGCTTTGCGGCAACATTCACCAGCCGTGGATTGCACAAATTTCAGGAAATGAGCTCCGTGAATTAGACCAAAATCTGTGAATTCATTTGCGCAGCAAATTTCATGGACTTCACACATCTCTAGTCCTTAAGTCATAGTGTGCTGGGGTCAGAAGTAGAGAGAGTACTGGGGAGGAGCTCTTTGCAACATGCCTTCTCCATTCCTCAGTTTGCTTGCCATCAATGGCAGCTGAGTGGTGCAGGAGGTATTGAAACTGAAGTGCTTCTGTTGCAGCTGGTCATCACTACCAGGATCAGGGAACCAGGAGTTGAAGGTCAAAGCAGCAGGTACAGAAGAGGAGGAGCACATGAGGTGCCAAAACTGCAGCATGACTCTGTCTCTCGCCACCCCACACCGCAGGTGAGTGAGAGAGTTATTCTAAACTTCAGCAGCAGTTGAAAGGGTGGCATCAACAGCAATCTAGGTAAGCCCCCCTGCCAAGGTGGGAGTCACATTTGGAACACTGAGCTCTTTGTGAAACAGTACACCAAAGCATTTAGAAACATTTTTTTTTTCTGTCTTCCTTGACTGAAAAACGTTTTTGTGACACAGTACACCAAGGCATTTAGAAACATTTTTCTTTCTGTCTTCCTAGGCTGAAAAACATTAATACTACTGGGGCAGGGATTAAAGAGAGCAATAACACACTACAGGGTATGCAGTATGCTAGATCACCACATGCCCCGGATGCATTGTGAGGCCCATGGTCACAAACTGAGTGCCTTCAACCACCCAGGAAGTGTGGTGATCTAACATAATGCACACCATGGAGTGTGTTTTTGCACTTATAAGATGGGCTTTTATGTTAAAATTGCTTAAGTATTAGAAAAATTATTTTCATTTCATTTCATTTTTTTATTTTATACTGAAAGGTCTGTGGGCTGAAAGCCCATTTTCACAGCTGTCCATTGGTTACAAATACAATAATGACAACAAGGACATAAATAACAAAGACAACAAAGAACAAATACAGTACATAAGATTAAAAATCATGTGAAACAATTGCAAGCAGAATTTGTCAGCATGTTAATTCTAAGAGTCATCTTAAAGGTAGATAACTTTGGACAGCTAACAATAATACTAGGTAATTTATTATATAGCTTTGTAGTAGATAAAGTTAGAGAATTTTGGGCAAACATAGTATGGTAAAAGGGAACTATAAAGGAATTTCTACATTGCATTCTTGTGTACCCTGTAGAATTGTTCCTAGGAAACAAACTACTAATACTATTAGGTAGCAAGCCCAAATAAATCTTGTGCAAAAATAATAAAGAACTGAAATTAAAATGTTCAGCCAAAGATAAACAGTTAAAAGAGTTGTAGGGATGACAATGATGTGTCAGTCTGGATTGTCCAGTAGTGAAGCGTAATATGCTATGATTAGTAGTCCAAAGTTTTGTAAACATTCTATCTGAAGTATATGAGTATACTGCAGAACCATAGTCTATAACGGATAATGACAAACTATGCGTTAAAATATGCCTAGTTTCAATTGTAAGGTTTCTCTTTATTATTTATAAAAAAAAAAAAATCTCTTATGAAGTTTGTTTATTAATTCCATGATATGTTGCTCATATGTGAGGGGTGAATCTAGGATCAAACCGAGATATTTAAATACCAAAACTTGCTTTATGGGGTTTCTTGAATTGTCAGAAAGCGATAAATCTATAGTAGGCAATTTCCTTGAACTAGAAAAGACTATGGACATTGTTTTAACAGAATTTAACACTAGTTTATGTGATTCAAACCAGTGATGTAATAAACTACTGTAAAATCAAATTGTAGAGTTTTTTGAAAAGATGATAAGTTATTCCCAGAACAACAAGCATTTGTCAATGCCGGACGTTCGCTTGCAGGTATTTGCAGTGGTGTTTGGCATGTATGGGGCTTTACCCTAATGCCCTGTGCGATTGCTGGTATTTGCACTACAAATTTTCAGCATGACCTTTTTGTTACCCCCACCTCATAAAAGCATTTGGGACCTCTGCTTATGAACAGTACCACTGTTATTTTGTTAATCTGTCCTGAACGTTGATTTCCAACAGCGACCACACCATTCTGCTCCACATGTGCAAAAACACAGTTCGGGCAGGATGTGAAAAATGACAGCTGTAGCATTCATAGGGAGGTGTGAAGGGATGGCAATGTTGAACATCTGGGTGAAAATACAACAATTTCTCGAACTTACAAGCGTACATGGAAACTGCGCAATGAACGCTCATGACACAGTCATTTTGTGGACTTTTGTCACCAAATTTTCAACATAGGCATTTTGGGACCTCTGCTCATGAACAGTGTCACTGTGATTTTCATAATCTGTCCTGAGCATTGATTTCTCACTGTGACCACACCATTGTGCGCTGGATGTGCAAAAACACATTTCAGCTGTACTGTTCATAAGGAGGTGTGAAAAAATGCCAGTGTTGAAAATCTGGAGTGAAAACATTTCAGATTCTTGAAGTTATGAGTGTTCGTGGAAACTGCGCAATGCACGCTTGTAACACAATCATTTTTTGACATTTTTTCACCAGATTTGCAACATAGGCTTTTGGGAGCCCACCTCATTAACAGTGACACTGTTGTTTAGTTAATCAATCCCAAAAGATGATTTTGTGCAGTGACCATGAAATCACCTTTGGGGACCGAATAACTCACATGACAGTAACTGAATTCATGAGGTGGGGTCCCAAGAACCCCCTGTTGAAAATGTGGTGCCAAAATTTGCAAAAATGCCCAAGATAGCCACCTAAGTTGAAAAAAAAAAATTTATGCCATTATACAGCTTACCGTCATTTCTTCAGTTTGCGTTCGGCTTTCAAGAGTGCAGATGTGTTCCCACTCCACTGAAGATCATTGCGCCAGGCTCCGGAGGTAAGTATGGGGTGAGGGAGGTGGGGTATGCAGAGGTGGGTGTGGGTTCGGGAAGGGGGCACAAGACACAGCAAGGGATGGTTTTCTGTTTTCACAGGTTTTAAAAAAACAAAAGATGTTGCAGGACAGTTTTCCCATTTACAGGGACAATGGGCATGCTGGGGTGGGCTCCCAGCATGCCACCTGGGTGTTTGTTGGGGAGAGGCCTGGAGACAATGGGGACTGGGCACTCCGTCTGCACATACAATGTGTTTGGTGGGGGCAATAACAAGGGAGCAGGGTAGTTGGCAGCAGAGGGAGGAAGTGGGAGGGATTTTATTAGCAGCCAGAGGGAAAAGGGTGATGTCAATATGTTAAATACACACATGTTATCACCGCTGATTGCAGTGGTGCTTTTCTTTTAACTGAAGACCACTGCAGCCAAACTGCTGTCATAGACAGCTCAGGCATCCATTGGTGCAGTAGGGTTGCACACGTTACACTGAGCACTGCATTGGACAGGAGGGTCACACACCTTCAAAAAGTCGTACTGTCCCAAAGGTTCCTTGCACATGCATGCAGCGAATGCAAAATAAACAAGCATTTGTCAGTGTAGAATGTTGCTTGCTTCTATGTGCTGTTTAGGTATTTGGAAGTCATTGGAGTGCAAATATTGAAAATTTGCGAACTACAGTGTCGTAGGAACTGCTTAGCTGCGCTCGGAAAACAGTCATTTTAGAATTTTTCACCAAATTTTCAACACAGCCATTTTAAGACCTCTGCTCATGAACAGTGTCACTGTGATTTTCTTAATGTGTCCCATACATTGAGTTTGCACACCGACTGCGCCATTGTGCGCTACATGGGCGGAAACACATTTTGGGCAGGATGTGAAAAATGACAGCTACTGCTCATGAGGAGGTGTGGTAAAATGGCAATGTTGAAAATCTGGAGTGAAAATATTGAAAATTTCGAACTTCCGAGCCTGCGTAGGAACTGCACAACGCACACTCGTAAAACAGTCATTTTAAGGAATTTTTTCACCAAATTTTCAACATGGCCATTTTAAGACCTCTGTTCATGAACAGTGTCACTGTGATTTTCTTAATGTGTCCCATACATTGAGTTCGCACACCGACTGTGCCATTGTGCGCTACATGGGCAGAAACATGTTTTAGGCAGGATGTGAAAAATGACAGCTATACTGCTCATGTGGAGGTGTGTTAAAATGGCAATGTTGAAAATATGGAGTGAAAATATTGAAAATTACTGAAACTTAGGCGTGCGTATGAACTGCATAGCGCTTAAGCAATAAAACAGTCATTTTAGGAATTTTGTCACCAAATTTTCAACAGAGCCATTTTAAGACCTCTGCTAATGAACAGTGTCACTGTGATTTCTTAATGTGTCCCATACATTGATTTATACGACTGCACCATTGTGCGCTACATGGGTGGAAACACGTTTTGGGTGAGATGTGAAAAGTGACAGCTATACTACTCATAAGAAGGTGTGGTAAAATGGCAATGTTGAAAATCTGGAATGAAAATATTGAAAATTCGCGAACTTACGAGCCTGCGTAGGAACTGCATAGCCTTTTCGTCAAATGGTCATTTAGGAATTTTCCACCAAATTTTCAAAATAGGCTTTTTGAGAGCCCACCTTATGAACACTGGCAGTGTCATTTCATTAATCAGGCCCAAAGGTGATTTCATGCAGTGACTGCGAAATCACCCTTCGGGCCCGAATAACGCCATGACAGTGACATCGTTCATGAGAAGGGGTCCCAAAAACCCCATGTTGAAAATTTGGTGCAAAAATTCCAAAAAATGCCTGAGATATGCAACAAAGTTGAAAAAAACCCATCTAGCCCATTATACAGCTTACCGGCATTTCCTCAGTTCGCGGTCAGCTTTGAAGAGTGCAGACATATTCTCGGTCCAGCGAAGATCGTCGTGCCGAGCTCCGGAGGTAAGTATGGGGTGAGGGGCGGTGTGGGGAGGCAGGGTGCGCAGTTGTGGGAGGGTGGGGGCAGCGATGGAAACGTTTCTTGACTACAGGTTTTTGTATTCAGACAGCGGGGCGCTTACACGCTGGGGTGGGCGCCCAGTGGCAAGCAGGAAAGCTGTTTGGGGGACATGGAGCCAATGGGGATTGGCACCCCCATCAGCCAAAACAAGATTTGCCAAGCTGGGGTGGGCTCCCAGCGTAGCACCAAAGCTTTGGGAAGGGGCGTGAGGCGCTGCCAGCTCACAGCGGTGGTTTTCTTTGAAGTGAAGACCACTGCTGTCATACACAGCACCCACATCCATTGGTGCAGGACCGTCATGCCTGCTCAACGGAGCAGTGGATTGCATAGGACAGTCACACCTCCAAACTGTCCTATTCTCCCAAGACGTTCCTTGCGCATGCTCGTAAGTGAACGTAAAAAAGGCCACCATCATCTCCATATAATATTAATTCTGTATATGTAAAAAAATCTGATAATGAGTTAAAAAAACAATAAAGGTCCAAGTAAGGATCCCTGTGGGGCTTCACACATTAAAACAGATTCTTTGGAAAAGGAGCCAGGACTAAGGTTCTCAGGTTCCTTGTGGACAGATAATTTCCAAACCAGGAGATCACATCATCTGAAAAGTGAACGCCAGTCGGTAACCATACAAACTCCCAAAACACAGCATTCCGACACGTGGATGCCAGTGCACTATCACTTGAGAGTAGTAGCATCCCAAATCCTGCCAGCCTGACTGCTGCCCGACAGGCCCCCTGTCAGGATCGCATGACAGGATGACAGGAAGGGGCCCTTTTCAAGATGTTCAGTCACCTGGTCTGATAATTTTTTTTCCAAAAGTTTAGAGAGTGGGGCTAATAATGAAATGGAACAGTAATTATTCAAGTTAGATTTTGAACCAGATTTAAAAATGGGCTCTACTGTAGCACTCTTCCACTTACTTGGGAAAATATCATGACAATGGGAGAAATTAAAGAGTTTATTTAATGGCAAGGCAAGGCAAGGCAAAGTTTATTTAAAAGACGCCCAATCCCTGAGGCTCTGGGCGCCATACAATCAATTTAAAACAAACATTTTAGCAGGATAAATATAAAGTAAACATATAAGTACAAATAATTTCAAAACTAAATGGTTAAATATAAAACTATATCAAACCATAAATTAAACTAAATTAAAAGCTTTAGAAAAGAAAAAGGTCTTTAGTTGAGCCTTAAAGCATCCACCGATGAGCCTCTCTGACCATAGTTGGTAAAGAGTTCCACAGAATAGGGCACGGGCACTAAATGCCCTATCACCAGCTGATTTCAACCTAGTTCTGGGAATGGCCAGGAGGCATTCACTGGAGGAGGCGGAGGGCGCATGGAGAGAACAGGTGACAGAAGATCTAACAAGTAACCAGGGCCCTGTCCGTGTAGGGCCTTATAGGTAAGAAGACCTACCTTAAAGAGGACTCTCCACCTAACTGGCAGCCAGTGCAATTTACATAGAACAGGTGTAATATGACAAAACTTTTGTTGCCCGGTCAACAACGGGCATGCGTTTACACCAGCTGCTGCAATCGTGGAGAGATCCTCCGGTGACGAGATAGAGCGTTACAGTAATCAAGCCTAGATGTAACTAAGGCATGTATCAAAGTAGGGAGGTCCAGAGGCGGAACAAGAGATTTAATTCTGGCAATGTTTCTGAGGTGGTAAAACAGGTACGAACCACAGAGGATATATGAGCCTCCATGGTTAGATCCTATCAAGAATCACATGAATTTCGCACGAGCGGAGGCCTTCAATGGCACAGACCCTAGGACAAGCCCAGTTTCTGTGTCAGAGGCCATCTTATCACGAACTCTGTTCGACTCCACTACTAATACCTCCGTCTTATCGGGTTCAGCCACAACCAGCTGGAGGCCATCCAGTCATTAATCTCGGTCAGACAGATATTAATCACATCCACTGCATTGGATGTTCCTGGGGCAAAGGAAAAATATAGCTGAGTATCATCAGCATAGCAATGAAAACTCAAGCCATATTTCCTAATGATCCCACCCAGAGGCAGCATGTACACTGCGAACAACATTGGAGCCAGTACTGACCCCTGGGGAACTCCACAAGGAAGCAGACCAGGTATAGAAGAGAAATTTCCCATCACAACCCGCTGCCTCCTGTTAGTAAGGAAGGACTCAAACCATTTGATGACATTACCGGTGAGTCCACATAGATCCCCAAGGTGAGCAAGCAACACACAATGGTCCACAGTGTCAAATGCTGATGAGAGATCGAGGAGAACCAGAATTGTCTTATCTCCCCGGTCTCTAGCCCTGAGAAGGTCATTCTGCACCCGAACAAGTGCAGTCTCGGTGCTATGTCTGGCACGAAAAGCTGACTGGAAGGGTTCGTATAACTCATGAGATGTGAGGTGCTCTTCCAATTGAAGCGCTACCACTTTCTCAATAACTTTTCCTAAGAATGGAAGATTAGAGATAGGACGGTAATTTGCCATGATCTCCGGGTCCAAGGATGGCTTCTTTAAGAGGGGTCTCACCAGAGCCTCCTTCAAGGCATCCGGAAAGACACCCTCAGAAAGGGAACACCGTACAATCATGGCAAACACCGGGCCAACAGAGTCGACACATCTCATCAAAAACGCGTCGACACTGGGTCCAGTTCACAAAAGGTGTGCCTCACATTGGTTGCTACCTCAATGACCTCAATATCCTCCACTGGTCTAAACTCTCCCCAACCAGGTGGAGTGCACTCAGAAACCATCCGGCGATCACTGCCAGCTGTATCATTTCTGGCTGAGGAAGCCACCCGCTGGATCATAGACACCCTGTCCGAAAAGAATCGAGCAAAATCCTCACAGTCAGTATTAGAAAAAACCTTCTCGGGCCGTAGACAGACAGGATGTAAGAGTCTATCGACGGTCTGGAAAAGTGAGGCCGGTCGATTCCTTCCGGCAGCAATCTCCCCAGACAGAAACACTGTCTTCTTACGGTCGATTGCCTTCTGGTACTCCCCATGAGTAGGTGCATGCAGGGCCAGTTGTCCACATCCAGGCGGGATCTCCTCCAGCAGCGCTCAATCTCGACCCAGTCTCTTCATCTCCTGAGCTCACCATCAAACCATGGCGACCTCAGGTAGGAAGTCCTGGGTCGTGCAGTGAGGCTGGAGTACGAGGAGTTTATGGTATCAGATAACACCTTATTATAGGCATCAACTCGACCACCACCCTCCAGCGCATGCATCACCCACCTAGATAAATTCGCTGCCATGAAACCCTCAGGGGTCAAACCCGTAAGGCGACAGCGAATCATCTCAACAGGGAAGGACTTATGGCGGGAGCCCCAAACGTGAACTGAACCATGCAGTGATCAGACCAGAGAACTGGATCGATCTTAAGATCACTAATATCAAATCCAGTGAGAACACCAGGTCCAACAATGGCCATCCCGATGCGTTGGTAGAGTAACCTCGTCAAACCAAGGGACATGACCAGAAGCTCGCAACCATGTCCATGGTCTACATCGTCAAACCAAACATTGAAATCCCCCAGGAAAACACATCTGGGGGATTCCAACGATGCAGCGGCGACAAAGTCTGCGACCTCCTGCAGGAACTCCCCCATCAACCCCGGAGGGCGATAAATAAGAAAGATCCTGCAGCCTGCATCAGGTCCTCCCCGGACAGCCACATATTCAAAAGAACCCGGGGCTCTCACCGGGTGCACGGTAAAGTTCAGGCTAGATCTAAAACAGATGGCTACACCGCCACCCCTGCGCTCCACTCTGGGACAGTGTACCACGGTATACCCAGGGGGGACAGCAGCCTCAAAAATAGGGCCCGCATCGTCACCCACCCAGGTCTCCGTGATAAAAGCCAGATCAACCGACGAAACCAAGGCAGCAATAATTGCTGTCTTATTTCTGATCGATCTGGCATTACAAAGCACTGCCATCAGGGGATTTGGGGGTGATGCAGCCCTAAAGGTTACCTGGCCATTTGATCTAATAGGCTCCCTGGGGACGGACACCAAACACATGGAGGAGCAAAGAGGTGAATAACCTTTTTAAGTATCTGGAATTCTATATTATCTATTCCAGGACCTGGTCTAGGGTTCATTTTAGATATATAATTAAATACATCTTTGGCTGATAGTAAACAAAAATAAAAACTGGGATTAGTACTTTCAACACCTCCAACTGGATTATTAATATAGGCAGATGAGTCAAAATTACCCATTTCTTCATTTTGATTTTGAAAACGTGGTCTAAACTTTTCAAAGTTAGAAAAATGTGTATTAAATGTTTCTGCAACTTAGATTGGATCAGTGATTACAGAATCTTCCACCTCTATAGCAAAGCTTTCTGCCCCTTTAGGTTTACCCATTATTAAATTAAAGGTTTTCCAGGGGCCTTTGTGTTCCCTTTCTCATTTGTCAGTTTTCATTTAATAAAAATCAGTTTTGCCAGCTTAAATGGCTGACTGACATTTATTTTGTAATTCTTTATACTTAAACTGATGGTCTAACTGTTTTGTCTTTCAATAAATCTTCCAAGCCTTGTTACGAAGTCTAATTAATTTGAGTAGCTTAGGGGTTTTCCATACATTATTATCACCCTTAACCCTAACAGTCTTCAAGGGGAGCAGCTTGTCACAGATTGTAAGAAAGTGATCACAAAAAGTAAAAAGTATCATAGGCTATATCTATATCTCTGATTTGATCTAAAAAAGACCAATATATTAATAGCATTTCATTCAAAAATTTCTGCTCATCTAGGCCTTTAAGCTGTCAATAGGCACTAGTCTTATGCACCTTCTTGGAGAATTTAGTGGACCTATCACAATATACCGCACAATGGTCTCTGATTCCATCTGGAAAAACACCCAAGGAAACAATATGCAAGGGGTTGCTGGTAATTACCCAGTCCAGCACAGTCTCATACCCTGTTCTGTAATTAATTTGGGTAGAATCAGAGATCATTTGCTGAAATCCATGGTCTGTGATTATATTCTTAATGTCAATAGCATTAGTTGAGATCAAATTCAGATTAAAACCAACAATGATTTCCTTATTGGCCAGTAATATGTGAACATTTTTTTAAAAAAGAAGGAATTTCCAATTTGGAGTTATCTGGAGGAACGTAGACATTACAAATCATTAGATTCTTATTGGAACCCAACTTAATGGAAATGCTAAGTGGCTCATAAAAAGAATCCTTGAGAATGATTGATAGCTCAGTAGTTGTAAAATGATCTGATACATAAAATAAGCAACCTCCCCCTCTCATTCCAACTCTATCTTTACTGAGTATAGAGAAACCCTGCAACTGAATGTCTTGATTTGAGATTTTATCAGTGAGCCATGTTTCGGTTAAAGCTAAAACATCTGGCTCCAGATATTCAAAGCTTTGCGCTGGGCAAAAAATATTTGCACGGGTTTAGTGCGGGATTAGTGTGAGTCTGCTATATTCAAAAGGCCAAATAGCATGGGCAAACCGTATTAGCACTGGTTATGTAAGGGGCAAAGTGAACATGAATACAGGTGCAATGAGGATATTCAGCGACTAATGCCACGCAAAGGTGTTTAGCGCGACTTAGCATGACCCATAGCACGGTACAAATTACTGCCCAGGAAAAGCTGGTCTTAACCCTGGGCAAACAGCTTTGCGTGACATTGGTGCATTGTGCGGTGTTTGCGCGGGATTTGCGTGGCTTGCGCGACCCTAACATAACGGCATGATACTTAGAAAATGGCAGACATGGAGGACACATGCTGCTCACTGATGGCACCACCATGATGCCAACGGCTGCCATCAGTCCCAGCCAAGCACAGACAGTAAGGGGTGATCCGACCCACAGGGGACATCATGGTAGTGTGGCCATACAGCACACACCTGCAGACAATACGTCTGTGGTGCCTAACAGATGCCAGCGCACACATGCAGCACTGTGGGCATGGTGGCCACTGAGGGGAGGGTGTACGGGTGGCCAGACCTCACCACAGCCTAGGTGTGGCCACAAGGCTGGGACACATCACGCAGTTCACATGGGCCAGTAGTGGGAATACGACACCACCTGTGTGCCTGTCGGATCTTACATGCCCCCTAGCCACATACCTCACAACTGTACAGATGCCACAGCACACACAGCTGGCCATGTATATTTCACTGTGTGCATCCCATGCCACAGGTGCAGCATCTGTGGATTGCACAACAGTGTAACACTACTGTCCACTGCTAGTACTTACCTGCAAGCTGGGCCTGTCACTGTGTACAGTGCAGTGGTCATCACTGCCCTACATACCATAGGCATTGCTGTGTCCCTCACACCACCAGCCCCCTTGCTACTGTAGTGTCTGCTGTGCACTGTGGCACAGTTTAACGGTTGCATGCAGCACCACCACCACCTGTGCCTATGCTATGTTGTCCCCTGGGGTACGTTATGCTATGCTATGCTGTACTGTTTTCATGTAGCCTGCAGCTATCATCATGCACTGCCTGACTGACCTACAGGTGGAGCTGCGGTTGGACCTGGCCAGCCCCTGTACTTCTAGACTGACCTACAGGTGGAGCTGTGGGACCCTGCAGTAACGCTGGGCAAACTACATGCAAATCAGGGCATGATGAGATGCTAATGTGGCTGTTTGCCCAGAGACTATCTAAGTAGGCTCATTTGCATGGCACTTTTGAATATGGCAAAGTTTAGCACTGGGCTAATGTGTTTGCACTGGGCTAACAGCTTAGCTCCGGGCTAAAGCTGCGCTAACGTGTTAGCGTGGTGCTAATGGTTCGGGGAATAATATACAGTGTAGATCGCTGTTCTTTCCCATCTGCTGCTGCCTGCAGCTGTACTGGGTCCACGCTTTTGCTGGCACACACATTGGCCACATAGTTCATCTCTACCTACCCTCACGTCGCTGTGCACTTTGTTGTTGTTGTGGTTTGCACTTCCTGGTTACTATATTCAGTGCTGTCTTATTCCAGGGCTATGTTTGCCCTGCACTCCCAGCCCAGTTTGCACAGCCTCATTCCCATGCTATGTTCAGTAGCTGTTTGCCCCGGGCTATTCCTTTTGAATATAGCTTGCTTTGTGCTTCGGGCTACGTTTGTCTGCCTGGCAGTGTTAACCTGGCCGAGGGCCAAAGATTTGAATATCTGGCTCCTAGTTTCTTTTCAATTGCCTGACATTCTAACAAAGATTTTTTTGCCATCAGACTATTAACATTTAAGTGTGCCACCCGGAGGGATGAAGCAGTAGAGTCAGAAACATGATTCAAAGGTAATGTGCTGTCAATAGGACTGGGATTTGGGTGCACAGAGCCTGACAACATCAACAACAATAGTATAATTTGTCTGTATCTGTGACCAAACACATGCTTTTTCATGATTGTTTTATGACTATTATAAAGTGCATTAGAGATAGAACCAGCGCTTACGTATTTCTAACAGTAATGCAAGTGTACAAACCAACTAACTGAATCCCCTAAGGTTAAAAACCCTTTCTTAGTCATATAATTAAACTTAACACCATGTATGTTACTGTAGTCGTAAGGTGGGGGAATCTCCCTGATTAATGTCTCTGTAGACTCAAACTGCGTATATTGAAGACCTGGGACACAGTCTAAACCTTGTTGACTGTTAATACAGAAGTACTCAAAGGATGAATAATTAGTCCCCCCCAAAATAAATAGTAAGACGCATTAAACATTAAACCTTCTGAGCACCATTTCTAACCTTCCTATTATAGGCTAATGCAAAAGTAAAACAAAAGAAACAATATTTTTTACAGCAGCCTCCCTCTAGACTCCCGCTGGTGAATTCTGCCACTCCAGCAGGAGCACACTCAAGCAGAGAGTCGCACCATGGAGAGTTGCTGGAGCAGCTCTGGTTTTAAAGGTCTGGACCCTGCTTCTTTACCACGTCACCTCCATGCCCCCAACTACTGGCTCCTGCCACCAGAAAGGAAATGGGAATTTAAGAATTATAAAAGTTATAGTTAATGTGGGATTTTCATATAAAATATTCTTTCTCCCTGCTTGGACTTCTTTGTATTTACAGGTTTGACTTGGGTGTTTTCTCCCAATGGAGTATCCGTAGTTGTAGTTTTTTCAACAGTGTTACCTACTGTATATTACTAAGAGGTACCATACTTACTGGAAGGGTCTGTGTGTGAAAACTGTGTTACTGGCTGGAAGGCTCCGTGTGTGAAGACCGTCTTTCGGGAGATACATCAGGCAACAATTACTCGAGAGACTGAGTGAGAGTGAGCTGGACATTTTCAGGTATCGGCTCAGAGGGTTTGTGGCAGCAGCAATGTAAGGCCACATTTAATAATATAGTTCAGGAAGACCATGACCGAAGCTGGGAGCCCCCCCACCTGCAGCACCACCAGGGTCAGAGAGGATTGTAAATAACAGGTTACTTTTTTTTTCAAATTGGTATGTTAACAATAGACATCAGAAGCAGGACTGAAGGAGTACTGCTCTTTAAAGTGCAAGTGGGAGCGCAAGGGAAATGACAGCCGAAACAGCACTTTAAACAATTTATTAAACTGAGCTGTGTATCAGTCTGTGGCTGATAGTAATCATGGAGAAAAAAAATATTTATTTCAGATATGTTGACTTTTGTTTTCATTGGTGGGGGACACTGCATTTTAAACACATTTACTGTGAGTAGCCACTTTGAAAACTACAGTGACTGCTTAGTGGGGGGAAACACAATGGCTGCCAAACAAGTTTTTTAAAATGATGTGGCGTAGGGATTTGTGATATGTTTAGGTACCAGGATGATCATGCAGTGAGCTAGATCACCACACGGTCGTGTGATGGATGCCAGCCAATCAGAAGTGTTTATATAAGGTGCCCATTTTAAAGGATCACATAGTAACTCCTATTTTAAGAGGGTTATTCCACTTACTGTACTTGTCTTTAGTCAACAAGATTCCCTATTGCTCTTATTACTCTCAGGCCAGGGGTATAGCCAGGAATTTTAAACTTGTACTCGAGAGTTGACTGAAATGTTGCCCCCTTCTGTAAACACAAACCAACAGATGTGCTGCCCTGCCACACAAACATTGCCTCACCCCTATTTCAGTCAACAATATGTAGTGTGCCTGCTGGCACTCATGTTTCAGACCTTGCTGCTCCTTTGGAAGCTGACTGTCGCACCCTCATTGATTATCTCATCCACTCTGTGGGTATCTCAAGGATTGTTCTGGCCTAGTTTAAGTTTTATCTGACCAACTGCTCTTGCTTGAGAAAGCTTGCTAAAATAACACAAACTGGTTAAATGCTGCAAATGTTTTGTTTCTCAGCTGCTGACAGTGTGATTTTACATCGTCTCTCAGCTGCCTGCAGCTTGATTGTACAGTAAATTGCACAATATCTGCGTC
Source organism: Neoceratodus forsteri (assembly GCA_016271365.2). Classification (NCBI taxonomy): domain Eukaryota; kingdom Metazoa; phylum Chordata; order Ceratodontiformes; family Ceratodontidae; genus Neoceratodus; species Neoceratodus forsteri. Next base: position 916,704,256 of record CM057449.1, read on the forward strand.
ATTGATTAACCATGGTTATTTGTGCTTGCTTGACTCTTTTCCTTTAAAAAGGCAATAGGTTTCCCTGTTTTATACAGACACCACAGCATGACATGGGGCAAGGTAAGGTCGAAACTCTTTTCTGTAGTTAAATGCTTTTATATAGTCATAATTTCAGATTTTTCTGATTATACAGTAGGAGAAGTCCAGAAGTTAGGAAGCCAGACACTAGTTTCATGGTATCAGGGGGTAACAAAAACAAAGTATTTTAGGGAGCAGGTCACTAACAGTAGGATGTCTAACTTGCCAATAACAATTACATATCATGCTGCCAGATTTTTGAATTAGTGCATTAGTGGCCATTTTCACCATTAAAGACTGATGGCAACAAAAATTTCCTCCCAACCTTACCAAGCACCTTCCCTACTCCTAGTGTCCTCAGACAGCTTGTACCCTGTGGTGTGGCCCTCTGCGAGGAGTCCCTTTAATTTTTTTATTGTAAGCCACCCCTCCACCTGAGTCTAGGGGCCTGATGTTAGCAAGGCAAAGGGGGGGGGCTCAACTAGAGAAGTTCATCCTGATAGCAAAGAAAAGATGGCACATACCTTTTATGGCTGGAGTAGTAGGGTTCTGAGCCATAAAATCTGGAAGGCTGAAGACAGTCTCAGCAGTACTGGGGAAGACTTGAACTTGGGGGCCCGATTTTCAAAGACATCATAGAGAGATGTAACTTGTTTCCCTCTAAGGGTTGCGGCAAACCCAAGGTGTGCCAGGGACCTTGCGCCAGATTTTATAATCTGCAAGGTCCCCGCACCCAACACCAAGGTTTGCTGCAGACCACAAGATGCGCCAAAGAGTAGGCCGCATCTGTGGGATTTGCTGCATGTCTGCAGCAGCCCCCCCCCCACCCGGGGCAACACTAGAGAGGCCAGGATGGTGGGGTGGTGAAGAATTACAGTGCTAGAATGGGCCCTGGGGCATAGGGGCAAATGAGAAAGCAGTAGGGGTGTAGGGGCACAGATGTGCAGGTCATGCGGCTATGTGGTACAGAGTGGTGTGTCATTGTAATGTGCCATCATAACAGTCACAATTTACATATGAATCCCCAGTCCCACAGTGCCCCCCTCACTGATCCCCACAGTGGGTAATCACAAGTACCCATGTGCTCTAGCGCCCCCCCCACAGTCCCAATCACACTGCAAATCATTGCGTGAATAATCCCTGGCAGTCTAGTGGACCTCCCCGCTGCATAAGTGGTGTGTTGTCATTATGCACATGTATACTGCATAGAGCATGCACATAACACATTCTGCGGCTCACAGTGGTAATGTGTGGAAGGTAGTGCTGGTCACAGGATCAGAGTAGGGAATGGGGGGGGGAGCGAGGAGGTTTGGCAATGACTGAAGGATTGGGGAGGGTGAGTCCACTAGACCACCAGGGATTATTCATGCAATGCTTTCCGGTGTGATCGGGGGACTGGGGAGGTGGCACTAGTGCACAGGGGCACTTGTGATTACCTACACGAAGGAGATCAAGGATCAGTGGGGGGGCACTACGGGACTAGGGACTTGTATGCAAAGTTTGACTGGGGGGCAGCACACTATTGGGACAGTACACATACAGTACAGGCACCAGTTTATATTTACATGTTACGATCTAGCCAAGACCTTTGACTCCATATCCCACGTCCTCCTTCTGTCAAAATTAGAAGCAAAATGCTTTGCTCCCATCACCATGAAGTGTTCAGTTCCTACCTCTCCAGCAGGTCACAGCCTGTCAAAATCACTGATGTCTCATCCTCCCCTCTCCATTCTAGCAGGTGTTCCACAAGGATCTGTCCTTAGGCCCATCTTCTTCTCCCTTTTCATAAACAACCTCCCCTCCTCCTGCACTAAATCCAGCATATACATGTATAAGGATGACACTATCCTTTTTACCTCTGGCCCATCTATACAAGAAGTTCAAGCTACCTTCCAATGTGACTTTAACAATATTCAACATTGGTTCAGACTAAACCAATTAAAACAAAACACTTCCAAAACTATATCCATATTATTTGGCACAGCACAGAAACTTTACAGACCCCCCTCCCCCAACACTTTCCTGGATGGTGCCCCTCTAGACCAGGTCAGTAATTAGAAGTAACTGGGTGTCTGGCTAGACCCCCACTTATCTTTCTCGTGTCACATAGATGCAACCATCTCTAAATTATGCCCAAAACTGGGTATGCTATACTGGCACATAGACTCCCTCCCACTTCCCGCTAGACATCAAATCAACTAAAATGATCCTCCCCATTTTCGATTATGAAGATGTGGTTTTCGGCCCTGCTCTGGAAACCACCCTATCCAAGCTAGACACCCTTCTAAACTCTTTTTGCTGTTTCGCTATCAACTCACCCCTTGGAACCCATCACTGTGATCTTTACTCCCTCCTAGGAATAAACCCACTGTCCCACAGGTACTATATTCACTGTTTTAACTTTATATCTAAATACTCGTTTAACATGCTACCCCCCCTACCTGGAGGATTGTCACTTCCTGGCCTCAGACACCCCTTGTCTACTGAGGCACAGAAATCATACATCTTTTCATATACCTCGCCCATCCTCATCATCTGGCAAAGCTGCTTTCTCCTACCAGCTCCTCAGTTTGTGGAACAAGCTTGCCCCTCCATTAGAAGCTCCTCCTCTTACCTCACTTGCAAGGCACAACTACGCCTCCTACCAACTCCTCCCTGCCACTGTCCCAGGTGATCTATCTCCACTCTACAGCACTTACAAGACCTAGCCAATGCTTCATGCACTTACTGTTGTGATTCTTGTTTTCCAAGTTGTCTCATGTCTGGAAATATTTTTTTAAGTTTTACATTTTCTGTTAACATTAAATTATTGCTGTAACTGTTGTCAGTTTGTCACAAAGACCCAATATGTTTTTCAAACTCTGTTGGATCTGTCTGTTTTCAAATTACTGCCATAAATTATGTTATTTTTGTGAAAATTGTATGTACTCCAATTCCCAATCCCCCGGGTTGCACCTGAAAATGAGCCTCGGCTCAGTGTGCCTATCCCAGTCAACAAATGTTTAAAAAAAATAAAAATAAAATGATGGCACATTACAACGGCACACCACTCTGTGCCACATAGCTGTATCACCTACACATCTGTGCCCCTACACCCCCACTGCCTCCTCCCATATGTCTCTGTGTGCTCCTACTGTACCCTGCACCACCCCATCCCAGAGGGGCAACCACTTAGACCACCTCCTGGCTGGTCTAAGTGGTGCCCCCTACTGCGTCCATGGTGGGGCTTTGAAAATACAAGAAAAGGGGATGTGGCAGCCCCACCATGGTGCAAGCCCACTTGCCACTGCCGCTCTGGGTTGCTGGACGCAACCCTGGTGCAAGTGTGTTTCAACACAGCTGTGTCTGGAACAGACATAGGTCACATTAGAAAATCCCATTTGATGCAAGTTGTGACGCAAATCACAACTTGTGTCAAACACCTTTGACCAAGTCCATTGCGACTGTCACAATGGACTGAAAATCAGGCCCGGAGACTCAGCTGGGGAGCAATTCTTGTTAGCACAAGCAGAGTAATTCCTCACTTGAGAGTCACACTCAATTAAAATAAACAAATTAATTTATTTTAAAAACAGAAGAACAGATCCCAGGAGCTGGAGGGCACAACCGGAGACAGGCACATACACAGTGGCTAGCAACCACGGCACTTTACTTAGAGCTGAACTGGCCCATAGCTGAACTTCACAATGAAGCCAGGGGGCTCACAGATTCAAGCTGCAGCAAACACTATGAGGCCGCAGATACTATACTTCACCAACTGCAGCCTACTCTCTCGGCAGCTCATGTTTCACCCCTTTCCAATGCTGGAACACTACAAGGTAGCAGCTTCCCATTTCCCTTTCACTCATAATCATTCCTGCAGCTTAGGGAATGGGCCCTGGACCCCTAGCATCCTGGAGCAGTCTCAACATGGGCAAATGCCAGGGGAAACTCACCAGGCCCCAAATCTCTTCCTGCAGGCTGTCTACACAGGAGACGGAGTGCCACATGGGTAACAGGACTGGAGGGCTGCCACCACCTCCGAGCCCATGCTACAGTAATGCCACTATGAGTATTTATGTAACCACTGTATTATGAAATGTACAAAATATATGTAACAATGTCTGTATACTACTGTGTAAAATCTGTGTAAATCTGTATGTCAACCCACTGTAATATTGTAACACTGTTGTCCTCTCTGTGATGAGGTACCTTTGTAAACGAGTCTCTGGCTCAAAGATTGCAAATCTGATTGTACAAATATATAAATAAACTACTGTGGCATCCCCACAGTCTTCTTCAACCCTCAGGCTCATGGAAACCAGGCCCCACACCCGTCCTGGTGCTGTGGAGTATGAGTCAGGCCCCATACTTCTCCCCAGGCCATGGCTCCCAATGTTTTTCACAGACCCAGTCCCCAAATGGCCACACATCCTGCACACCTCCTAGTTCCTGAGTGGAACACATATCACCGAGTTGCCAAGGCCTGAACTCCTGGACCAGGGAGCAAACGCCTACTTTAAACATGTCTCTCTCCCACCGGCCTCTCTGATCACCAGACACCCCAGCCTAATATAGACAGGACCAGCTGAAAACTCCACCCAGAGGCAGGTGCATAATCTCCCAGGCTCACATATGGAAAAAGAGGGAGGAGAGGGTCATTATAGTAAGCCTTCCCAAGAGGAGGGGCTTACACTATACAGTCTGAATGCAGAGCGTGGGGTTTGTGACTGCACATGCCATTTTCCTAGCACTTGCCATGTCAGCCCTGAGTTGCCCATGATCCAACCCTCCCATCTCCTTGACAGTGTCACAGAAGTCAGTGTTGTCTTGGGTGCATGGTGCATGTTTTAATCCCACACAGAGAAGGAAGCTCCCGGCCTACTGCAGGGACACTGTACACCCTTGGAGTGCCTGCTGTTGTGCGCCCCATCATTAGGGCACCAAACCTGAAAGTCGTTGCCCCCTCCCAGAGGTCTGCCCCCGGGTTAGAATCCTAAGTAAGGGACTACAAACCACTGAAAAACCTTAAATTTATCAAAATTTCCATCAGAATGCCACCAGGAGGTTCTAAGAATGACAGAGGGGACAAATTTCACCAGAAAGCAGCAAATAAGAAGCCCTATGGCACCAGATCAAAAGATAAACCACAGGCCCACAGCCGGAGTGTGTCTCCTTCCAGCCCACATGACTCCGACTATGATACAGAGGGTGAGTTGGAGATTCTGTCCAGGTCTTATTTCGAGATACTCCTGAAGGAGATTCAAGACTCCCGCACTGACAATAAGAGGGAGTTTCACATCCTGTCACAGAAATTCAATAAAATGGAACAGCAAATTGAACTGGTGGAGCAGAGAATAGCCCACACTGAAAGCACTGGGGAGCTCCTGGGCCAGGTGGTGGGCTCACTGTATCAGCATACCCTGGTCTCACAAGAGAAGTGCACCAATTTAGAAAGCAGATCCAGGAGGGATAAACTCTGCCTCACAACTGGTGGAGGGTGCCGAGATTCAACCCATGGCTTCCTTTATTGTGGACCTACTAAGGGACATACTTGGACTCCCAGAGGGCTATCAGATTTGCGTTGAGCGAGCCCACAGATCCCGGGTGCCTCGACCCTTGGACCCTGCCACCAGACCCTAGTCTATAATTATGAAATTTTCTAGCTACAGGGTCATGGAGGATATCCTTAAGCGTGGATGGCAGATAAAAGATTTAAAACACCTCGACTCCCAGCTGACGTTGGACCAGGACTACCCCGAGATTCAACGGACCAGACAATGCCTGGTCCCTTTCTTCCTTATCCTCCGAGAACATCAGCTCCGCTTTCAGACTCCTTACCCTGCAAGGATCTGGATTCTCTGGGCAGAGGGAGCGAGACTCTACAACTCACCTGACAAAGTGATCACAGCATTGGAGAAAAAAGGCATTCCCCCTCCACAGATTGAACTGGAACGCTTGAAGCGGAAGCAGCTGGTGAACACGGACTGGCTTCTCATTGCAAGTTGGAAGAAAACAAGATCTGCACTAGAGTCTGCTCGAGTAATTCTCGAACAAGTAACTGCTCTGCAAAGGAAAAAAGAACAGGGCCCACAGCACGACTCCCCGATAGCATTGAGCTGAGATGCTACTTCAGAGGTATCTGTGGACTATTTTCTTTTACTCCGCATTCTGCCCTGTTGTTGGAGAAATGTCTCAGACTTCGCTCCTCTTCCTGCACAGAGGAGGCAGATCTCATGAAAACTCGGCCTCACTAACATGTGGGTTACTTTGTGTTCCCCCCCCTTGTTTTCTACTGACGAGAGCTTTCCATGCTGAAGTAAATACGGACGGGATGGACTACACATTGAGGTACTGTTTAACCAAATGACTACCGCAGGTTGATTGGTTTAAACGCCTGATCCACACCATCCTGGCTAGTTTGGGCCTTTGTGATTTGTCTTCTTTACTTGCTGCAACTCGATTACTATGTGTTCCCCGGCTGGAAATTCACTCCCCCCCAGTTTTAAGAGGTGGGGGGGTTCTCTTCCCTTCCTGGTTGAATTAATATACAGTGTCATCCTGCTATGGGAGTCACACGGATCACGGTCGAGGGGAGGGGGGATCATGTGGCTGATTGCCTGGCTAGGTCTGGAACCACATGTACTGTTCCAAAAAAGAAGGATTCCATGTAACATACAGCCTGTACTACGCGAGGGGCGATGAGTCCTGGCTTGGAACTTGGACACTGGTTGTATTGGAAGGAAGGGAGAAATAGAACATGTTGGAAGGGTGGAGGACAAGGGCTGTTATATGGGGCAGCTAGACTTGGGGATGGGAGGGGTGACCGGAAGGGGTGGGGGTCATGGGGATGTTGTGTTAGTCTGCTCTAATAAGCTGTATAGATGTGGATACACCTTTGTCTTAGTTATTCCCCTTTGTAGAATTCATTATAAGTGGAAAAGGAAAATTCTCGGGGGGGGGGGGAACGACTAGGTACTGCTGCTTTGCCTTAGATGGAGGTTGCCGTGACACAAGCTAGTGATTTAACTGGAGGTCATGAGTGACACCTACGACCTCAGGGGAGAGCCCCATTCACATGGGGCATTCTAACATCTCCTCTTCTCACCCCCCCACCTGAAAGGATGGGGGTGGAGAACAGAAACCAGATATTTCAGGTTTCCTACCTTGGAACCGAACAATGCATTTTTCTTATACAGTTATAGTTACTGCCCTGTTGACAGAATGTTCTATGTGTTCACAAGGTCAAGAGCTAATGAGTGAGTTGCATGCTGGTCGATGTCTCCTATGTGGGGGCACTGGAATTTCTTTTTTTTTTTTATCTTCCTACTATTTATTCTCCTTTGGCAGAGCGGCTCTGCACGATCTCCGACCACCGACTCTGCACACCCCCAGACCCAGTCGTGGGCCACAAGAACCCGCTCCCCCAATGGACTGGCCATTATCGCTCATGCACCCACTGGGTACTCGCCCCTCTCGGATCTCTCCGGGGGCGCAAGGCACAGCCATCATCTGCGAAGATCGCCCTCCACATTTTCCCCTTTTTCTCCCAATGGGGAGCTGGATGTGCAATGGTGTCCAAGCATGCTGGTGCCTGCTGCGCTCTCCCCCCCCTTGCTATTGCATGCCACTTGTAGTGCAGCTGGCCTCCGCCAGTCACCGCTACAGGGCGATGCAAGCCCCACTACCCACCCCAGAGAGAGGAGAGCAGTCGTCGTATGCTCAATCCTCCCTCTCCCCTGCCAGCCCCAGGCGACCCGAGTCCGTTCCCGAACCTGGGTCACCGGCATGGCACGAGGTGTGGTGTCCAGCGCCTCAACCATCAGTGCCACCGGGCCAACTGGAGCACTGGAATTTCTATTTGGGCTAATCAGGGGAAGGGAAACAGAGTGACATTTAGAGATTACACAGATGTCTAGATGCATGAAGTTTTGCTCATATAATGTCCATAGGCTAGCTAGCCCAGTTAAACATAGTGAAATCCTGAGTTACATGAGGAAGATAGTAGTGGACTTTATATTTCTTCAGGAGACCCATTTGTCCCCCCAAGAACATTCTAAGTTGGGTTCCATGGGCTTTGGTAGTACTGCTACAGCCTCTTGCAAAAAGGGCGCCGAAGAGGTGTTGCAATTCTGGTCCCCAGACATGTCCCGTTCGAAAAAACAGCTGAGTTAGTTGACTGGGAGGGAAGGTATGTCCTGATGAAGGGGATTTTTCAGGGTAGGCCAATGACCCTGGCATCTGTATATTCCCCCTTGGGTCGGACTCGGCCTTATATTTAACATTTTTAACAACCTTACAAGAGTGAGCACAAGGGGAAGTGATATGGGGAGGTGACCTAAATCTGACCCCAAATTCTACTTTGTATTCTACTGTGTAGACCCCTTGCAGAGAACACCACACGGCCAAAAGAGTTAAGAGAATGTTGGTGGAATTAGGATATGTTGACATTTGGTGCCACCTAGAGGGTAAAAAGAGGGATTATACATTCTATTCAGTGGTACACCAAACCTACACCAGATTGGATTATTTTTTGGTCCCCAAAGAACTGGTGGGTCATGTACAAGAGGTGTCGATTGGGGACTTTGTGCTATCTGATCATGCCCCAATTTTTTTGACCATGAGGCTGAGGGAGGTTAAGAAAAATACCTTCTGGAGGCTAAACCTCTCACTGCTCCAAGAAAGGGAAGTGATAGCCTCAAAACAACAAACTGTCGAATATACAGTGAAGGACAATGACCTTCCTGGGACTTCTCCAGCCATCCCCTGGGATACCACTAGGTGGTCATTAGAGAGAAGTTCATAGAGTGGTCAGTCAGGAGGAAAAGAGAGAGGGAGGCTAAGAAGTCAGAACTAATGATCCAAATACAACAACAAGAGGCACAGCAAAAACTTAAGATAGATAAGGAGAGAACAAGGACCCTAAAACAATGAAAAGCCAAACTCTCTACTATGTTGGACTATGCAGTAGAACAAAAACTTCTGTTCCTAAAACAGAAGTACTATGAAGGTGGTCCGAGATCCTTGCAGCTTTTAGCAGGGAGGTTGAGGGCTCAATGAAGTAGGGCAACCATCCAGGCTGTACACCACCCAGCTTCACACAAGATAGAGAAAGGGATAAGGGGAATTGCCGAGGCCTTCTGGGAATACTATACCACCTTATACAAACAGAGTCCACAACCCTCTAGAGATTATATTAAGGACTTCCTCAGGGATCTACATCTCCCCTCACTTTCAAAGGAGCAGGTTGCCCACCTAAACTGTCCCATAGGGGATGGAGAAACTGATACTACTACTATTAAAGGGTTAAAGTTCCTCAAATGCCCTGGCACCGATGGACTACCAGGGGAATTTTACAAGAAATTCCACCCAGATCTTGTTCCCCTATTTGGTAGAGTGTTCCGAGCTTTACAGGGTGAGGAAGGACAGGTGCCCCCCTCATGGACACATGCCATTATCTCTGTAATCCCCAAATCGGAGAAAGACCCTCTTTTTTGTTCTTCATACTGTCCCGTCTCAATACTAAATATAGATTACAAAATACTGACCTCAATTATGACTAAAAGGCGTCAAGTAGTAATTCCAAATTTGGTCAACCTGGACCAGACGGGCTTCATCCCGGGGTGTCAAGCTCAGGACAACCTCAGGAAGACCATCCATATAATTGACCATCTAAAATCTACCAAAAAACCTGCCCTTCTGGTCAGCACTGACGCAGAAAAAGCATTTGATAAGGTGTTTTGGACTTTTTTGGAGGAGACCTTGTCCTGTTTTGGATTGGGGACTCCCTTTCTATCCTTGATGTCCAAAATATATAAAACACCGATGGCCTATATCCGGGCAAATGGACATCATGCACCGGGTTTCACTTGGAGCGAGGAACCAGGCAAGGGTGTCCTTTGTCACCCCTCCTATTTGCCTTATACATTGAACCCCTAGCCCAGTGTATTAGACAAGACGAGGGAATTAAGGGTGTGCAGATTGCTGGGCGTCAGCACAAGATTTCCTTATATGCTGACGCTATATATTACTATACCTGGAGGACTCTACGAAATCCTTGGTCCACACAATAAACAAACTAACACAATTCTCCACCCTGGCTGGTTATTCTTTAAACACCTCCAAAACAGAGATATTATTTTTCTGTTATACCCCCCACCCCCACCCGAGGGCTGCTTATCCCATGAGATGGGATTTAAAGCAGATTAAATACTTAGGGATTCATATAGGTAATTCACCCTCACAGTTATATTAACAATTTTATACCCTTATTACATCAGTTGAAGTTGGATATCCAAAGATGGAGTGTCCTACCACTCCCACTCCATGCCCAAATATAAGCAGTGAAGATGAATGCACTGCTTCGTTTCCTATATCTTTTCCAGGGTGCCCCATGTACTATTTCAAAGAAAGACTTAGAAACCTGGGAAAGAATATGCATGAGATACATATGGGCTAACAAGAAACCCAGAATCCAGAAAGAGACAATGTTTCTTCCTAAGGAGCAAGGGGGTATGGCTGTACCCCTTCTTGAAGGTTACTGGGTTGCCACCCAGATACAGGTTGGGATGCTGTGGGGTCACCCAACCTACAAGGCCACCTCAAAAGAGATTGAAATGGGGACTTATGTGTTTTCTCCCTTGTGAGCCCTTATTGTCCACCCTAGAGACCAACCCAAAACTGGGGAGGGAGGGCTTATGGCCACCCAGACTACACTGGAGGGCTGGAAAAGGGAGACTTTAGGTAGGGTAAACTCTGATAGGGCTTGGAGGTACAGATGGTGGGCGGTGGACCCTGAATTTGGTCCAGCAGCTCTGGATTCCTGGTTCTGCATTAAGGCCAAGGCAGGTTTCCAGGCACCCGGGCAGCTGCTACAGGAGGGAGAACTGCTCCCCTTTGAAGTAGCTCAGAGACGTTTTAATCTTACTCCAACGGATAAAATAAGATATTTCCAAATCTGTAGCTATATTTACCAAAAAAGCAGAAGAGACCAGCTTACAGGAAGCCTGAAGGTTGGGGGGGGGGGGAGGATTTTTGAACAGCTCTGGAGATCTGATATGCCTTGGGCATGATAACCCACGTGTATAGGACATATATACGGCAGTTTAATTCCAACACTGAGTACATTAGACAAGAATGGGAACAGGAAATGAATGCAGTTATTACAGAGAGACAGTGGGAAAAGGGTTGGAGGAACACTTGGAAGGTGACCTCCTCACCCTCGTGGAGGGAGTTTCTATGGAAATTGAGGACTAGATACTTCAGGGTACCCATGATGGTCTCCAAGCAACAGTCAGGTACAACCTCACATTGCTGGAGACAGTGTGGGGAGAGTATAGCTATGCACACCCACATCTTTTGGTCCTGTCCTAGCCTTTTACAATTTTGGACACATGTAACCAACCCCTTAAAACAGATATTTCAGGTACAGGGTCAATTGGGCCTGGATATTCTTGTGCTGGGAGAGATCCCAGGGGAGGTCAGGGAATGGGAGGCTGTTTACCTTTGGCAGGTATTGACTGTGGCTGCACTGAAAGCAATAACTAGAAAGTGGCTTCAGGCATACCCCCCGACAAAACTGGAGTGGCTGGAGGTAGTTGCGCTGATACAACAACTCGAGGAACTTACCTTTAAGCTCCAGCAGAGAACCTCAACTCTCCAGAACTGGTGGACAAGATGGGTGATTTGGTTGGGTCAAGATAACTAAAGATAATCAGAAAATGGGATGGACCCCCCCAAGTAATTCCCCGATGAGGATTCTCAACCCCCAAAGTCAAGCAAAGCTGGATGCCTTTGGCAATAGGGGGGAACCGAGAATTACCTCTCATTTCTGGAATAACAATGAAAGAGGTTTAATATAATCTAGCATACAACTGGTTGATACACTTGTGACAGAAATGGGAAGGAAAGAGTTAATGGTTTGGATTCTGTAGATGCCTTATTTTTTTAGCAGTGTGGAAAAAATACACTGAGGCTGAAATCCTCCAGCAGCAACCAGCTTGTGGAATTCCTTGCTGCTAGATAAGAGCTGGGTCATAAATCTCGAGTGGACATCTCCAGACACACACAGACCTTGCAGACACGGACACAGGGCAGTTTGAATGGATTGGATCATTCAAATATAAACTTAAGGTGAAAAGGGAATATAATTGGTCACCATTAGGTGTTCACCTGATTGGGACAATTAAATACATACATGTTAGTTGGTTGGTGCATTTAAGGGAGAATAGGAATGACCTAGTCTCCATAGACTATATAAGCTTCTGTAAGACAGAGAACTCTCTCTTGCCTTTGGAAGCTGTGAGGGGAAACATAAGCTTGGAGCCTACCTGGTATCTCCGTGGAGCTGGCAGTTAGAACAGGGCCCAGTGTCTCTTGTAAGGACAGGGAAGGGTAAGTTTAGTGATAGTATATTTCAGTAATAGCCTTCTTCTTTGCCATCTGTTGTTTAAAAACATTTGTTTACTTTTCCTGTATAAGTGTTATTCTCTTGTGTTGTAAATACATTTCTGTAAATGCTCATTGCACTTTCTGTTAAGTAAAAGCTATTTATTTGCTCAACAGTTGTGTCTCTGATGTCATTTTTCTAAGGTAAGATTTGGTTTTCCACTGGCTAGGTAAACTCTGTGTAGCATCTGCCACCTGAAAGAGACACACTACCAGACTTTAACTTGTGCAATTGCACGTGTGATTATTCAAGTTTGTACACTTGAAAGAGGTGCCGGAAGGAAAGTCCGGCTGGTGGCAGCGAAAACCCGAGGACACACACCTCTCTAAAAGCTGTTTCAGCCCAGAGGGAGAGGTGGGTTGTCATAACACTCACTAATTTTGATTGAATGAAAAATGAAGTTTCTTCAAAGAGATTCAGACCTTAAAGTTTGGTTAGCCTTTTCAACTGTTCCCAAGTTTTCTTTATAAATATAATTAATTTGTGGATATCAATATACCAGGACATGAGACTTTCTACACAAGTCTGGCATAGTGACTATAAATAACTTCTTAACCTAATTTGATATTTTTAGAGAAGAAAGTTATTGTGGAAGAAGCATTGCAATGGAATACTGCCATGTCTATGTAGATTGTATCTATTTTAGTTATCTAATGCGAGTATTTGTTTTATCTTATGTACAACAAGACGTTTGGTTTTGTATAATGAAATCAATAAAGAAGTACAAAAAAAAAAGAATCCTAAGTGGGAGTGGGGGGCACAGCCCCCCCTCATGAAAACCCGGACGACAACTTAGTGGTTTGGCACCCCAATGACGGGTGCAACAACGGCCGGTGTGTTCGGAGGGTGGAACTCTGCATTGATCACTGCAGTGACCGAATGAGCACCACCACCCCCCCGGTTGGTACACACTGCCATCGGCAGTACTTTGCCACCCTCAGCAGCCTGATGCCAGTGTCCAGAGTAGTGGTGATTGAATACCCCAAATCCAATCTGTTTTCATTTTTGGGAGTTAGGATAATCTATGTATTAAGGATTACCTAAGTACTTCTTGCCATAAAGTAAAAACTTCTCCCATCCAGTATTCCGTCCTGGGTTTCTTGTTCCCTATGTGAATCACGTTGCACTTTTTGGTGTTTCAACTGTCAACCTTTCGACCACCTCTAACCTTTGCATGTCCCCATTCAACTCTCTTGCCCCCTTTTTACTGTTTACTCTGTGACAGAGCTCTGTGTCATCTGTGAAGAGACACACTTTTCCCTGTATTCCTTCTCCTATGTCACTGACGAACACTTTGAAAAAGCTTGGTCCCAGCACTGATCCCTTCAGCGCCCATCTCATGACCTCCATCTCTCCTGATTCAACCCCATTAACTACCACCCTCTGCTGTTTTCCCCCCTAGCCAAGTTCCCACCCATTTGACTAGGTCTTCTGCTGCTCTCAGATCCTCTGACTTCTGCAACAACCTTCTGTGTGGCACTGAGTGGAATGCCTTGCTGAATGCTTGCTTCTGTAACTAGGACATTATTTATATGGTGGATGAGTATCTATTCCCCTATGTTATCTACTCCTGTACATGTTTTATCCATTTATACATTGTAATGTAACCCCCAGGTGGCGCTATCCCAAGGGGTACAACCCCTGCCTGCTTGACTACTGACAGGCTGAGGGGCCTAGGTTCTATGGCGGGTACCTCCACCCAGAGGTCAGGGTTTGTAGTGGTTAGACTAGCTTGGTCACAGCCCTCTGGGACACTGAGACTCCCTTTTATTCCCTCTAGTGGCTCACACAATGCACAGTAGTTACAGTCCCAATACCCCAAATGTACACACTGTTCATTCATAAAGTACCACTTACCCTCGAGACTGATTCTGAGGTTCGCCTCTGGGGACCCCCTATAAAATAAGGTTAATCAACATACACAAACCAGTACAATGCTTGATATGTAGGTACTGACACTTCAGACAGTTTAAAGTTTAACAACATCAAATCTGGTTTATTTAGGGGAATAAAACACGGGAGGGGGAGATCAGGTTAATTGTAAGAATTAAATCACAGTACTGTCCACATATACAGGGTTTGAAAAGTCACACTCTGGGTACCCAGGTTGGGGGGGGGGGCTAACCAGGTCCGTTGTCCGGGGTTGGCTGGCAGGTGCAGATGGACAGGGACCTGTAGAAGAAAATATATGCCCAACATCCAATTGTAATCCGGAGCTGGATGGCTCAGTCCATGAAGAAGTGAAACAACAATAATTAGCTGACACACTTGTAATTGATAACAGGCTGCACGGGAATACCCTGATTTGTACTCACAATACCCAAGCTGAGAACCGGATGGAAGATGTTCTTCTGGGTTGCCAGAACAACAGGGCATGGAGACAAGGTCCTTGTGACTGGGCACCACTGCAGTAGATAGCAAACGGATTTAGTCTGAGACAAGCTGGGGTTTGCTTCCAGGTTCAACACACAACACTCAGCACAAGGGATTGGAAATAGCGATTCCCCACAAGCACTATGCACATTCATATGTAAAAGGAAAGTACAATACCAGGCAGGCTGCTCCTAGATCCTGATCGCAATTCTTGCAAAATACCTGGGAGCACACACAGTAGCTTCAGTTCCTGTCAGACCGAGCGCGATTCAACAATTTCTCCAGTCTTCTACGGGGTGAGCCTGGTTTCCACTCTTCAGACTTCCTTCTTTCTCCTCACAAATCGGATTCAGTCTGAACTGGCACTTACAATGGCTGCAGGCCGAACCTCAGGGCCTCACACGCATTTCCTGCGCGAAACTATACACCACAGAAGCACAGAGCTCCTTCTCGCCTCACTGTCACAACTGATCTGGTTTTTCCAGTCACAGAGCAGGGCATTTCCTTTAGCTCCACACTATTCTGTTGGCTGGTTTGGCTGTCACTCACAATGAAACTCCTTCTGTTGGTGAAAAAAAGGAGCCAAGGTCAAAACTACATTTCCCAGAGTCACTGCCCATACAATCCCCTTGTGGCTGGCTCAAAATTGAGAGTCCAAGTTCCGATTTATCCACAGGCTCCATTTTAAGGAACCCTTCCCCATTGATTGGTCCATTTCAGCAGTTCAGGACCAAAATGAAAGAGCTACACTGAAACAGTTCATGCTGAAATAAAGACAGGTTAGACAAACTACATTTTCTCAGTCACTCCAAACGATTTCTGGCAAATAGTTATATCTTTCAACAAGGCTCCCTCTGCACATATAGCGATGGCAGAAACTGAGTGAATTGACAGCAGCTCGGGCAGGATTCAAGCATTAAATACACAGCCCCCCCCCCATACAAACTAATTAAGTCTGCAAGCAGACAGCTCTTAAAGAAACAGTACATGGAGGCTCAAATAGCACTCACTTGGAACCACATTTAAACAGCTTAAACGCCGCCGAACAACGCCCAGACTTGGAGCATTCAGGCAAGCTCCTTGAAGACTTTTGGGAACCCCCATTTGCAGGGGGGTTACACCAATAAGTCATGTATTGCATTCCTGTTATTGTACTGTTCCGGGTCATACGTGACAACAGACAGTTTCTGTCTAGTGTACCTACCTGGTTAACAAAAACTAATTAGCTAACCAACTCAAAGTCTAGTACACTGCATGTCCCTATCCACTACCCTTGTTACCCAATCAAAGAATACTATCAGGTTGGTCTGACAAGATGTTTGTACCACAAACCCATGCTGTTTACTACAGCTGTAACCACCCTTAACTTCCCTTGTACCTCAAAACGTGTGGTATTACATTAAGGTACTGCAACCTCTCTCTTCTGATGCATGGCCATTATGGTTGTTTTGTGGGGAAGGAGTGTTAGGACCAGGAAATATTCTATTTAATTCTAAGATTCCAAACTTAGCATAAGTTCTATCTCCACGGCAACTCAATCCAGTGGACTGATTGCTATTGTAAAGCTTACTGATGTATCCCTTAAAGGAGAACTGTGCTCAACCTGTAGGTAATTTTTCTCAGAAAAAAGCATTTTGTTTATATATTGCATCCTATTCCATTATTGTTCAGACTTTACTGACCTTTTAGTTAACTCACTTGGTGTTTCTGATTTATAGACTGGCGGTAAGTGCCATTTTAGAACTGTATGATGTAGTTTATGTCCCACTTGGACCACAGAGTTCTAAAGTAGAACATATTTATTGTGAAAACAATGTAAGTCCTTTAACAAGGACATAAAGTACATCGTGCAGTTCTAAAATGAAACTGCCCACCAGAGTGTAAAGCACAAACACCAACTGTGTTTACCAAAAGTCTAGTAAAGATGGAATAAAAAACAGAATGTGAGTCAGTATTAGAAACTCAGCTGCTTCAGAAAACACAGACTTACAGATTCAAGACAGTTCTCCTTCAAGAAGAAACAACATTACTATGATGAGTAGTTTTTTCATCTTTCCCATCCTATTCTAAGTGGCCTTCCTAATATTTAACACTTTCATCTTAGTACTTGTGGATTCATTATCCATACCCACTTGGAACCACACCATTCGGTGGTCACTGCTCCCTAAGAGCTCCACTACTTTGATGTTCCAGACATGTTCCCCATTAGTTAATACATATCAGGTCCAGGATGACACCTCTTGCATAAGTTCGGTCACCCTCTGAACCAGGAACCTGTCCTGTACTGCATCCAAGATCAACTGGCTTCTGGCACAGGCAGTGGACAGGACACTCCGATCCACCATAGGCAAATTAAAGTCCCCACTACTAACACCTCTTCTCACCCCACCTGCTGTCATCCTGATCTTGATACCCAACTCTCTGTCCTTGTCCTCTTACTGATTTGGTGGCCTGTCAACTTAAGCCAACCTCAGTTTCCTTCCTGTTGCTGTTTCAACTTGATTCCACAGCACCTCTACCTACCCTTCCCCTAATTCTTCCCTGGCAGTAATGATGCCCTCCCTGACATACAGTATAGTGCTATTCTCCCTCCATTCCCTTTTTCTTTTTCCATACTGTAGAGGGTATACCCTGGAATCTAGAGGTCCCAGTTGTGGTTCAGGGTAACCAGTGTCTCTGTGACAGCTGCCAGATCCACCTTCCTCTTTGCCATCATGGCCTGCGGGTCACCCAGTTTGTTCTTGAGACTTCTAGCATTGAGGAACACAACCCTTCACAACTCCTGATTCCCCCCTTTAACGATCTGACCATGTGCCATCCCTCTTCTCTGCCTGACTACTTGCCCCTTCCCTCTTCTTCTCTTGGTCCTCCCACTTACTTTCCTTGCCCCTAGTCCTCCTCTGTTCCCTCCACTCTCTCCCTTTCCTGACCCCCCTGTGCTTTTTACCTGAATGACCCCTCCTTTAGAACCCCCCCACACCATGCCCCCTTATGCTTTCCCTACTCCCTCCCATCCCTGACCTCTCCATGTTTTCAAGCTAGGAGAGGCCTGGCTGCCCCCCCTTCCAGGAAACCCTGGGTGCTGCAACCAATCTGGTCTCCCCTCCTTCAGTTTAAATTCAAACTCCTGCTGATATATTCCCCATTTCATTCCCTGAGTATCTTGGATCCCTGACTTGGATACTGCTTATCAGAGGTGTAGAGGGTTTTATCATGATAGGTTCCTCCGCAGTTCCCTACACACCCAAATCCCTCTTCCTTGCACCATTCCCTCAGCCAGCTATCAAAATCCTCTTTCCTGCATTTCCCAGCCATACAGCACTTCCAAGATGGCTACCAAAGTAGCTTCCCCTCTACAAGCCGGCTCCATCACCCTAAACCTCTCCTGCACTGTCCATACTTCACATCCCACTAGGTCATTTGTTCCTAGATGTAGTATCACATAAGCTTCCTCTTTGTCCCCTGTGTGAATGTGCCTACCGTTGGGCATATCTGTTCTGATGTCATACCTGGGATGCATGCTTCTCTCCTACCTTGCTGTTCTCCCCACCTCTTAGCCCATCTTACCTCTTCACTATTGAATCCCCCAGTACTATGACCTGATCCATAGAGGGTCCAGACATGCTTTTCTGGTAACTCTCTTGCTATTTTTCATGTGCATAGAGTTCCTGGCAGAAGTATTACAAAATGTGTAGAATACCTGAGGCATCAAAGTGGGTTCCTAGTCTCATATTGCAGGCCTAAATACCAACAACCTCCTTGTGACAGTGCTGGACCCAGCTTAATCTACAATACTGCCCACCGTGTGATGCTATGGATGGGTTTGCAGCTGCCTCAGTGCTGAAGGCCAGTGGGGCCAAAGCAGACATCTAAACATTTGTTACAGGGATTTGACTCCCATCACACTCCACTACAATGGGCAGAGGAGGGCGTATATTTACCTAGGAATGCAGACCCACCCCAGTTGCTCATTTTACAATCTAAGCATGCCGTTTCTCTTAAATAGGATGCAGTACTGTGGTAAGCAACACAAAAATGGAGCTCACTGGCACAAAATCAGAACACATAGTTCAAAAAAGATAAACTGCAGAGGGTTTAACGGAAAAAAAAACAACTACAGGGTTTTTGTAGCTGTGCTTTTTCTGGCTTCATTAAATCCTCTGCAGTTTGTCTGTTTTGAACTTTGCCTCTTATGCCAGTGTGTACTAATTTTGTGTTTGCTTCCCACATGCCCTTAGCCCTTGTGTGTATGCATGGCTCCTGTTTGGTTAGTTCAAGGGAAGGTGCCCTCAGCCTTTTATTCTCTGTACCTGTGTGGTTTGTAGGCATGAACAATGACTGCCTCTACTGCACCTTCCTAATTTAATCAGAATTTAAGTGCAAATAAAGATACTTAAATCTGACGTGAAAACCCACCTGACTCCATTAAAAAGGTCATGACCCAACTCATGCAAGGCACCCTGGAATTTTCTGATGTTTTATTGATAAAGTCTGCAGTAGTTAAACTGTGTCAGTCAGTGTTGTAGCTGTCCTCTTCAGTCCCTATGTTCTTGTCTTATGCTGGCCATGCAACTTTTCAAGGTACAGTAAGTGCCCTGCTGTTTTCTATAGTTTAAAGTGTATCTAAGTTAGAAAAAAACTGCTTTTAGAAAACACGGGAACTTCACAAAACATGTAACAGAACTGACTGAGATTGTAATTTCTGCTGCCTTGTGCAGGTGCACATCATAAACTCCCATAATGCCTTGCATGAATGGGGTCTTCACCTTTACAATGGAGTAAAAGAGGTCTTCATACCAGAGCAGAACAGAGTGAAGCAACCTCATTTATATTTAATTTAGGATGAAACTAGGGGGATGCAAGTGAGGGAATCAGTGTTTGTGCCTACAAACTACACAGCTGTACAGAAAATAGGTTGAGGGGACTTTACAGCACCTTTCAGTACAGAGGTACCTGCACGCCTAACTTTTAACATGGAAACACTAGTCTTTAAATTTCACGTAGCTAAACAAACTGTTATTGTGGCATGGTTAAGTTATTTAATAAGCACTTTTTTATTTCAGCAGTTGTCATTGGATCAATTCATATATAAAGACTGATGCTTGCAAAGTAGCAAAATACTTTACGAGACTGTGGCCAATCACACATGGTGCTGGGTTGTTGTTGCAGCTGTCTAGGTAGAAACGTCTTCTGAATTTGATAAAGGGTACTGGAATAATGGCTGTTCGAGTAGCAGCAGGACAAGCAAGCATTCTTCCCAAGTTTGCGCAGCTCAATGACTTGGCTTGTGAAACATCTGGAGGAAAGGTAAGGAAGAAATTGCTATTGTATAATCACTTATGGGCTCAACATGCTTAGGTGCAGTGGGGATTGGATATTTATTTATTTGTATGTATATTGTTGATATATATTTATACAATAGGTGTGAGTGATAAATGAGTGTGATAATTTATTTCCACTGGTGTGTGATAAATGTAAGATCTTACATTTACACACACAGTGCAAAGGTCATCAACACCTGCTGCTCTCTTCCTCACCTGTTCCTGGAGTTGCATTCCAGCATTGCATTTCACACAGAAAGGAGCAGAGCAGTAAACAGAGCACATTCACACAAAAAGCAACAGAGCACTCAACACTGCACAGAAAAATACAGCAGTTACCATTTTAGCCAAACTCAAATGGCAAAATGTTTTTCGATTCAGGAGAACAGATTTCTAAATTGAAACTAACTACTAAAAATAACAAAAACCACACACTTGGAAACAGCGAAAAAACACAGAACATTAGTAGAATACATATTGCACAATCACTCACGCCCTTATTGTATAAATCGAATACATCATGGGCAGTTGTGTGCTATGGAAAATAGTCTCACTCCTGCAGAGTGAGCTCTGGATGCTCTCACGCATGCCTTCGGCACTCGTGAATATCCAGAGCTCAGTCTGCAGTAGTGAGAATATTTTACATATCACACTCCTGCCCATCATGTACCCCCTATATAGTATTTGCTAACCAAGCAAGTACACTAGACAAAAAGTATGTTTTCAGGCACAAAATATGACTTGAGAACACAGTCCATGATTAGCGCTGTAGAATCAGAATCAGTTTAATTGTATTGCATTTGGTTTTCGTTGCCGCATGCATAGAACAAATTATAGTTAGGACACAAATAATCCAAAACAAATTTATACACAAGTTCATGCAAAGTTCCCACGGGGACTGGGGGCTAGATTGACAACCACTTGCAGAGCTTTTTCAGGTCACTTTCGTTACTTGCAACAAGACTGTTAGGCCACATAAAAGTGAATCAAACTTTTTTTGCATGTGCTACAAGCTGCACACCTAGAAACTAGTACATGCATCAAAATAATGAGATGTGCATCATTTTCCTACCATAACATAACATAGGAAAAGTGTCACAGATGGGGCCCTTTGTTTCAAAATAGGGTTCACCTGGAGTGGAATACTGCCGGAAGTCCTGCAGTACAAATTATGCAAATCCAGCTGTTAATATCTACTGATATATGCAGTATTACTTAATTTCCTTCACAATTAAAAATGTAGTACTGTGTTTTATTTCCTTTCTTCGTTTGGTGTTTAGCATTGAGCAGTGCTCATCGGGGCTGGCAGGATAGCCTAGAGGTTAAAGTAATGGGCTGTGAATGAGCTTGGTACATTCAGCAGACCTGTGTTTGATTCTCACAAGTGCTACTTACATACTTTGTGACCCTGAACAAGTCACTTATCTCTATAATGCTCCTGGCTTGCCCCTGAAAACAGGCCTGGGGCCTAGTTGGCCTTGGCCGGTTACCAAAGAATTAACAAAAAAATAAGAAAACATTTACAGTGGTGTCCTACAGTTGCAACAGTTGTAAATATAAAAGTGTTTAGTAGTGTTGTACAGTGTAAGCCGCTTAATGCGGACACATTTGTGCTTCTAAATGTTGTCCGCGTTATGCGATGTCCACTGTTGCCAGCAGTCGGTGCTGTGTGCTGATACTGTATTATGAACTGTGCAATAGGTTTAAGTGCTACTGTGGGAAATGTACAGTGCAGTGATTTTTGGTTTCTTTTTTTTTTTTTGCTTTAGGAGTTTGTGCTGTGTTTCCTTTGATTTTTTAATCATTAGTGCTGGTCGTTGTGCTTCTGTATACAGTACAGTGTTTCATGTGGTGGGGGTGCTTGGTTAAAAGCACAGTACAAACTTTATTTTCAGTGTTGCGGGAGGGGGTTTGGGTTAAAACCATCATACAGTATTTCACTCATATCAGTAGCCTTCATAAAAAAGCAGTCAATTGTTGTCTGTTTGACAGCAGTGGAAGTGTACACCTTGAAGTTGCGATCAGTGCTTTCCATCATCTGTCAGTCTGGATGCACATTGTGCCGCTGTTCCATTGCTTGTCTTAGGGTTAGCAATGTAGCATGCACATCTTTGGCAGTCACTATCTCTTGCTCTGTGTCCTCGAGTTCCTCATCATTGACGTCTTCACACTGGCTCTGGCACTGGGTTTCTGGTGGACGTACAATGCTTAAGAGCCTGGTCATTTCGTCTGTTGTGTGAATCTCTTCATCCACCTCACCGAGACGGCATAGGGTATCGAATTCAACTTCGGTGAGTCCCGATGGTGGTGGGATAAGTTTTTGATCTGTTGAGGGGGTGGTGAGGGGCAGCAAGTCAGACTGCCTTGTAAACCCTGCCTTTCGAAAGCAATTCAAGATCATTTCGGGAGTCACTTTATCCCATGCTTTTTATAGGAAATGAACTGCGTCTAAAATGCTACTTCTTTTTATGCACTCTTTTGCTGTGAGCTCCTCTCCCTCATCCATCTTTTCTAAAACCCGGTTTCTCATTTCTCGCACGTAGTGATGTTTTAGTGAGTCCTCAGATGCATAGGAGATCTGAGGCCCATCCTAGATATCTGAGAACTAAACTTCTTCATTCAGTACAAGAAGTTTCAGATGTCCACCCCTCAGGGACTGCTGCCTCTCCTGCATCAGAAAGATTGGATCTGCTCCCTTAATATGAAAGATGCATACCTGCATATCCAGGTATGTGCCTCCCACCATCAATACCGCAGGTTCCACTTTCAGGGAGTGCACTTCCAGTTCTGGGAATGGCCTTTTGTCATGTCTTCGGCCTCCTGGGTGTTTAACAAATACTTGACAGTAGTGGCAGCAGCCCTCAGGAGGTAGGAGCTCTATGTCTTTCCCTACCTGGATGACTGGGTCCTCAAAGCACAGTTCAGGAAACACCTGTTGCAGACTTTAGAATGCACCGCCCACCTATTCTAGGAGCTGGGCATCACAATCAGTTTGTAAAAGTCAGTTCTGAACTCCTGTCAGTGCCTCCAATACATAGCAGTGGTCCAGGATATAGCACAAGGCATAGCATTCCTGCCCCAGAACAGGTAATAGCACTTAATGGCTTAAGCCCGCCTGCTGTACAACAACAGAAATGTTACAGCTAGAACCTTCCTCTAGCTCTTGGGCCTGATGGCTGAAGCTGTACTCACAGTGCCTCTACCAGACTGCACATGTGGGTACCCCAGTGGACACTGAGGGTCCACTGGGATCAACGTACAGATGACTGAAACAGCAGCTCCTAGTCTCCTCTCCAGTCAAAAAGGTTCTGCTTTGGTGGATGGAACCCAGCAATCTGTTAAGAGGGGTTCCTATCCTCATTCCATTCCATCTGCACATTCTCACCACAGATGCTTTGGAGTTGGGGTAGGGAGCTCATCTGCGGCCCCACCAAAGACAAGGGAGTTGTCCAGGATGGAGTCTTCTCTCCACATCAATGTCCTGGAGATGTGGGCAGTCCTTTATGCCCTGCAGGCCTTCCAGACACAGTTATTACTGGTCCTTCTACTAATGCAGATGGACAACATCAGTGTAGTTCACTACATCAACAAACAGGGGAGCACTCACTCGTACTCCCTCTGCTGGGAAGTGATACAAGTCTGGTACTGGGTAATAGAACACAGTCTAGAACTGCCAACCATCCATGTTCCAGGCATCCAAAATGTTCTGGCAGACAGACAAAGTTGGTTGGAGTCCAAGATGCACAAGTGGGAACTGATCACCTCCATCATAGAAGACCTGTTCGACAGATGGGTCATTCAGAGTTGGACCTTTTTGCATCCTCAGTCAATGCAAAACTGCCACTTTTTTGCTCACTCATTCCAGGGCCTGGAGATTTCTGGTGAGATGCGTTGTTTCTCTCTTGGAAAGGGAGGGTTCTTTATGTCTTTCCCCTTACTTCAGAGGGTTCTGATCAAACTACAAGTGGAAGGGGCCACTATGATCCTCATCGCCTCCTTCTGGCCTTGCCAGATCTGGTTCTCCTTACTGCTGCAGTTAACAGTGGAACCTCCATTGCCCTTGTCCCTGTGCATTGGCTTGCTCTTCCAGGACTGGGGCACCCTGATTCACCCAGATATCGAACCCCTGCATCTTCATGCCTGGTTCCTGAAGACATAGCTATGGTTAGATATGAGGTGTCCCCCAAAGTGGCTGATGTCCTGGTGGCATCTAGGAAGCCTTCCACCAGGGCCACTTACTCCATGAAGTGGAAATGCTATGCCCTGCGGGCTGCTTCTTGTCATCTGGACCACTTCACTTGTCCAGTGAATCAGATTCTGGAGTACTTTACTGTCCCTTTCAGACTCTGGTCTGAAGTAGTCCTCTCTTAAAGTGCACATGTCTGCTATTCCCGCCTTCCATGTGCTTGTTGATGGCCGAATGGTGACACAACTGGAGGTGTCACGTACATTTCTGAGAGGCCTTCTTCACCTGAAGCCTCCTAACCTCAATCCAGTCCTACCTTGGGACTTGGATTTTTGAAGAAACTTACTTTGGCTCCTTTTGAGCCAGCCGCGACATGTGAACTATGCTTTCTGTCATGGAAAGTGTTATTTTTAGTTGCTATTACTTCTGCTTGAAGGATTTTAGAGCTACAGACTCTCATGTGTGTGCAGCCTTATTTGGCTTTCCACAAAGACAGATGTCTCTGTGTACAAACCCTAAGTTTCTTCCTAAGGATGGTGTCTGAATTTTCTTTAAATCAATCCATCCACCTGCCTGTTTATTTCCCAGAGGATGCCAATCCATGGGAAGCATTGCTCCACACTTTAGATGTGCATAGAATTCTGCATTACTATACACAACGTACACAGGACTGCAGTAAGTCCTCCCAGTTGTTTGTTTCTTTTGCCCCTGGAAAAGAGGGAATTTCTGGAGGGATAAAGGTGCATACAGGGGAGATGGCCTGCATCCATCCAGGAGGGGAGCCACAATCCTCAGTGGACGGTTTAAATGCTACATTGGCAAGCATGCAAACTACCTGAGGGGGTGAAGGAAGGAATCGGGGAGACATGAACTGTCCATCCCCACAAGCTGAAGTAGTCAATAGGGAAGACCATAAGGGAGGGAAATCCCCAAGGGTTTCTAACAGCAGGACAAGCAGAATGGTAGAAATAAGGGTTATGGGAAGGAAGGCAGAAGGGATAAGGAGAGTAAGCAAAAGGGAAAAAGGAGACTGACAAGAAGAGTGACAGAAGAATTTGGAAGACCATGTGCACAAATGCTCGAAGTCTGGGAAATAAAATCCAGAACCTTGTGGCCACTGTGGCAGAGGCTGACCTGGACGTTGTCGCCATCACCGAATCATGGTCCAGTGTAACCGTGGCTGGGATATAGTCATACCAGGCTACACTCTGTTCAGGAAGGATAGGGAGGGTAAGAAAGAGGGAGGAATGGCTCTTACGTAAGGGATAGCATAATAGCTACAGAGACATAGGGAATATGGGAAGGGGCAGAAGCACTGTGGGTTACCCTAGAGACAGAAAACTGAACCGCTGTTCGCACTGGCATAATCTACAGACCTCCAGCACTTTGGGGGGGGGGATGGATAAGGTACTGGAGGAAGCCATCCAAAAGATGGCGACCGAAGGGGAGGTGCTGCTGGTGGGGGACTTCAATCTGCCAGCTAGGAGCAGGGACATTCCTGGACTCCCTGCAGGGGGTATTCTTCAGGCAACTAGTAAGGGAGCCCACACTTGAGGAAGCAGTGTTGGACCAGGTACTCACCAACAGGGACAGCATTGAAGATGTTGAGGTGGGTGACAACCTGGGGTCCAGTGATCATCATATGGTGTGGTTCAGTATAACTACTGAGCCAGAATCGAACCACACTAAGGCGAAGGTTTTGGACTTCAGGAGGGCCAACTTTACAAAGATGGGGGAATGCCTCAGGGATGAACAGGTAGTGGGGGGGGGACATGGGTGGACAAAAGGAACAGTTGGCAACACTAGAAGTGGCCATAGAGCCAGCTTAGTGGTGCTGGGTGATGGAGGATCACCTGACACTCTGGCGACTTAGGTTCGTGCCCCGAGTCTGAGACGGCAGGAGTAGAGGCTGGCAGGAAAGGGTTGAAACTGCACTGCTCCAGAGTGGCTCCTGGCTGCCCTTGTGGTGGTAGATGTTTGCAGTGTGGGTGACTGCACGCCACAAGCCGTGGTTAGCCAGGATGTGCCATGCATTGGAGGGTGGGTAAAAAGAATAAATGGCCACTGGCTAACTGGATGACGGCCATCAGCCTCTCAGACACCGCAAAGCTCTGAGGAAGTTCAAGCTGATCTCCACCAGGCCCGTGAGGAATGGAGTGCCAGTAGGTAAGTCTCCCCTCCGGTAGTAACCACAGAGGGCCTCCCGACGAAGGGATGCCGGGCCCATAGGGCAGGTAGATGGGAACAGCGGGATGGCAATGGTGGGAGCACAGTGGCAGTGGGGGCCTAGGCCACCTGAGGCACTGGCCAGCCAGGGGGGCTGGGGGGGATAAAAAGAATATGCAAAAAAAAAAAGGAACCATAGGGAAGGACAAAGCTCTGCATCAGGCAAGTAAGCAAAAGCAAGAGGAAAAATAGGCAGCTATGATTCTCAAAAGAGGTTGCTGTGAAGATAAGGGCAAAAAAGTTAGCATTCAGGAAGTATAAGGAGACACAGAGGGAGGAGGATAGGGAGGTGTATTACAAAATGCAGAGGGAGGCAGGGAAAGCAGTCAGGAGCACAAAGGTGCAAACAGAGGAGAAAATAGCACAGGCAGTAATTTATTTATTGAATTTTGATGACCGGGTTTGCCCATTTGGCCCTGAAGTTCTCTTTTTCAGGGACGACCCGGGGAACAGAAAACAGTAGAATACATACAGTCAGGTGACCAAGGGTAACAAAAAGGTTTACACAGTTATGAGGATAACATTACATGCAGTTATACAATTAGTAGACCATAAAGGGGAAAGAAAGGGGATAAGACATTCTTCAAAAATGTAAGTGAAAGGAGAAAAAACAGGGGAGGGATTGTATGGCTAAGGAGGGAAGGGGAGGGGAGGAGTGTGTGTAGGGGGACCAGGAAAAAGCAGGCATCCTGGACAAATATTTTTGTTCACTGTTCACGGAGGAAGGGGAAGGTGAGGGACTGCAGTTAAGTGACAGGAGCATTGAAGGAAGGGAGGTGGACGCTATTCTATTTACAGAGGATAGAGTCCTGAAAGTGGACAAAGCAAAGGGGCCACATGCAATGCATCCAAGGATATTGAAGGAGCTCAGAGAGGTGCTGGCTGCAACTCAGACAGTCCTGTTCTACCACTCACTGGAGACAGGAGTGGTGCTGTAGGATTGGAGGTGAGCAGATGTAGTCCCACTTCACAAAAGTGGTAGCAGGGAGGAAGCTGGAAATTACAGGCCAGTCAGCCTGACCTCAGTGGTGAGGAAACTAATGGAATCACTGCTGAAGGAAAGGACTGTGGAATATCTTGATACCGTCAACTTACAGGATCCGAGACAGCATGGATTCACCCGGGGGGAGGTCATGTCAATCAAATCTGATTGATTTCTTTGACTGGGTGACCAGGGAAGTAGGTCAGGGTGGAGCAGGGGATATAGCCTACCTAGATTTCAGCAAGGTCTTCTACACCGTTCCACATGGAAAACTAGTAAACAAGCTGGGCAGCCTGGGAGTGGGGATAAAAGGAATTGGTTGGGGGATAGGCGTCAGAGAGTGGTGGCAAATGGAGTTCACTCTGAGGAAGGGAGGGTGACCAGCAGAATGCCACAAATATTAGTTCTGGGACTGATCCTCTTTAATATATGTATTAGTGACATTGTAGGGGGACTAAAAGGGAAGGTGTGCCTTTTTGCAAATGACACTAAACTCTACAATAGGGTTTCTTGTGTGTGTGTGTGTGGAAAAAATGAATAGGGACTAGGAAAGCTTGAGGAGTGGTCAAGAATGTGGCAACAAAGTTTCAATGTGAAGAAGTGCAAAATCATGCACTTGGGGCATAGAAACCCAGGGGCAGAGTACAAGATGGGGGGAGTGGTACTGACAACCACCAAACAGGAAAGAGACCTGGGGCTAAACATATCTGATGATCCAAAGGTGGCCAAACAGTGTGACAAGGCTGTGGGGAGAGCCAGTGGGATGCTAGGTTGCATAGGGAGGGTTATCACCAGCAGAAAGAGGGAGGTAATGATACCACTGTATAAATCACTGGTGAGACCTCACCTGGAGTACTGTGTCCAGTTCTGGAGACCACATCTCCAGAAGGACAGACGGAGTGGAGGTGGTCCAGAGTAGGACAACAAAAATAGTGCAGGGTCTGCACCAGAGACCATATGAGGAGAGAGACTAAAGGACCTCAATATGTACACCCTGGAGGAAAGTAGGAAAAGGGGGCTATGATAGATACTTTAAAATGCCTCACGGATATAAATAAGGTCCAAGAGGGAAGTGTTTTTCAGAAAAAAAAGATGCTCAAGAACAAGGGGTCATGCTATGAAGCTGGGGGGGCTAGACTCGGGAGAAAAGTAAGGAAGTACTTCTTCACACAGAGAGTAGTGGATGCTTGAAACAGCCTTCCAGTGGAGGTGGTGGGGACGAAAGCTGTGGTGGGATTCAAGAATGCATGGGATAGGCATAAGGGAACCTTAGTCATTTGGAGGGGGGGCTAAGCTGGAGATCAAGTAGGATCTAGGGTATTACAGTAGGTAGGGAAAATGGGCAGACTGGGTGGGCCAAGCAGTCCTTATCTGCTGTCAGATTCTATGTTTCTAAACAGCGCTTGTCCAACTGGCTGGCCAACTGTATTACCTAAACAGGAAGTACAGTAAGGAACTTCCTGGGGTTGTTTGTGGCCATTTCACCAAAAGCATGTCCACTTCTGTTGCCTGTTTCAGGAATGTTTCAGCTGCAGAGATCTGTGCTGCTGCCACCTGGAGTACTGTCCACTCCTTTACCAAGCACTACAGTCTGGACATTGCCTCTAGGCAAATGGTCAATTTTGGCCTAGCTGTTCTACAGGACCTACTTTCCAACCCAGACTGCATTTCCTGATGTCAGAACTGCTTGGGACTCATTCCATAGGTAAGGCCTGCTGCAAGAGATACACTCAGTGAAGACAGTACAGTTACTTAAGAACTTGCCATAACAGTAGATCTTCAAGAGGACCTCTTGCAGCAGGCCATACTGTCCTACCCTCCATCACCCTGGCCCTATGGGCCTTCCTGTCTCTGTCTCTTTCTCCTTAGTGGAGAACCTTCTGCTATTTGAACCTTTGGCTATTCCTCGGTTCCTCAGCAGGAGACAAGTTGCTTCTGTTCACCAGTGAGAGAACTGAGGTCACCCACTCTTATAGAATAGAGTGACATCAGTGTGCGACATCAGAAGGCCATACTGTCCTACCCTCTGGAAGACTGTTAGCTAGAAAAATTTCCGTGTGGCCCTGGTGCCCAATGGCTATAGTTCCATAGGTGTGGTCTGCTGCAAGAGATCCTCTCAAAGATCTACTGTAAGTTCTTATATAAATGTACTGTTTCTATCATGTCACCTCTCTCCCTTCTGGCCTTCAGTGAGTACATGTGTAACCCACCCCTCTGGCTCATGTCTAGGGGCCTGATGGAATGATACACTGCGGGGGGGGGGGGGTGCAGAAGCCAGAATTATTTAATGGAGAAAACAGGGCCTACCTCACTGATGACCTCCCAAACTGGCACTGACTTTGAAGTTGTACATCCTGGGAACAGTGTACAGCCAGGACAGCCACTGCAGGTACAAGTGTTGGAAGTTGGGGGAAAAGCATTATGTAAAACTAGGGACAAGAGCTGATCCAAATACACGGCTTTAGGTTTACAGGCTGACCTGATTGATTATTGGACCAAACGTAATGCTTGCAAGAGGGCTATACATCTATCCAAGAGCTCTGACTACAAAAAGCTACAGCAAAACAATGTTGGGGACCCCCCAGAAATTCTAAACCCACATTAAGAGCTTTTTAGGTTACAAACATGCCCAGCATACTAACAACATGATGTTAAATGGTACTCATTGTAACAACTCAATCACCATTGCAGAAGTCTTCAACAGCCACTTTACTGACATCGAAATAAACTGACTCCTCTAATACTAGTCTGACCCCTATCCCTCCATCACACTCTGAGTTACCTAACTCTACTCCCAGTTTCTACCTATGTACCTGTCAAGCTGTGCACAAGCTCCTTAACTCTATTTTTGACAGCACAAGTGTCAGAGCCGATGGCATGGAGCCCAGACTGCTCAAACTTGCCTCCCCTCTCCTTGCCCCTCCTCTGGCAAAAGCTTTCAATCTATCCCTCTGCTCTGGGGTTGATCCTAAAATATGAAAAATTGCCAGAATAGCCTGTGTTTTTAAAAAGGGTGACCCCAAATCCATTTCCAACTTTTGACCCATAGTCATTCTCTCAGTCTTAAGCAAACTTCTGGAAAAACTGGTCTCAGAACAAACCGTCACGTATCTTCATAATAGGAAACTCTTCTCTGTGGCACAGCATGGTTTTAGAAAGGGTCACAGTACTACTACTGCCCCTTCTCAAATTCATAAAGGATGCTAAGATCGCCATGGATAATGGTCTACTTAGAGGTGCAGTCTTTATAGACCTTACCAATGCCTTTGATCTAGTTGACTGCTCTCTCTTCATATCAAAAATGTTCTCTCTCTTGGATGCACTGTGGAGCCCGACCTGAGAAGCAGCATTCTCTACAGCTCCTACGACCCGAATTCTTAATCTGATAAAATCTATATTTTCAGTTGTTTGGATTACAATTTTTGAGTACTTAACTGAAAAAAGGGACTCTTCTTTGATTAAAATGGGCAATCCTATTAAAGACAAAGCCACTGCTGGCTCCAAAAAAGGCAAGGGATCTGCTGGAGTAGAGACCTCGAGGCATAGAGCGGAGGCCCAGACTATGGAGGAACAGCATTCAGAAGAAACAATAGCATCCTTGGGTCAGAAACTTCAGAAATTAATTCTTTCCATGTATCACCTATTGTAGAAGGTCGATGGTTTCAACAGCCATATTTTGATACTAGAAATGGCTGTGGATGGACTAAAAGGGAATCTGGCTGAGGTGTGCAGACAAGCTGATAACGCTACTGGAGCTACAGCTTTGATGGCAAAGGAGACGCAGCATTTACAGGCACACATTGAAATGCTTGAGAACCAGGCCTGCTTGGCAAATATCAGGATCCTAAGATTGCTGAAGGGGTGTGGCTCTATGATGCCGGTTCAACAACACTTTCGTCGACTGGCATCACAGTGACGGGATTTATGTCGAGTGCAAGTTACAGTCGACATAAATCTGATTGCCCCGATCTGTTTTCTATTGGGGGCTTCTTGTTCTCACCCCATGCGGGGTCGACCCGCCACACCCCCATACTATCTCATTATCAACCCAAGTTGGAGTTGATTCACAGAGGGAGGTGCAGGACTAAGAGGTAGTGTGCCCCTATCTCAGGCACACCAACACAGCGGCCTGTAGACAAACTGTTGACTTTGTTGACAGTGAAGTAGGTCGCTGTGTTGGTGTCGCTGTCGGGGGGGGGGTATACCAAGAGGGGCATGAGGAAGATCACCCTGTGATGTTTATTATGGACTAGTTAAATGAGAAGCTGGTCCCAACAGGGGCCAAACCGATCATGGGTATTCAGAAGGTCTATCGTGTCACCACTCGAGGACAGCCACATAGTTCGGAGGAATCCCAGACCCTAATGGCGGTGACGATGGGGGAGAAACATATTTTACAATTTTCCAGGAGAGCTGGCCCCATCATGCAGGACACGAAACAAGTTTATATGTTTCTGGACATTAGCTATGCCATGAGGCAGCACCTCAAGAAGTTTGTTGGAGTCTGGCGCACACTGCAAGATGCTGGGCTCCCACATGCAATGATATACCCAGCATGGCTCAGGAATATCTATGACGGGAAAGTGCATCTGTTCTCGGACACAGTGGAGGCTGGTAAGTGGACCACTCATCATGCTGCTGCAAGAAGGGCTGGATTGGAGGAGGCAGATCCCTGATGAAATTGCTGGGGACACATGAACAGGGTTCTCTTAAATCTACAACCCTGATTCAAGTTCGAGCTTAAGTTCAAGATGTTTAATTGTTCTTACCACCAAGTGTTCTGTAGATAACCACGAGTTGGTTCCAGGCCTTTGTGGCTCTGTGACTTTGTTAGTGATTTTGTGCTGGTCCTTGTTATTGCCTATTTTTTCTAGTTGTAAGTGCTCTACTTGTAAACCGTATATCTGGTTTTGAATAGAAATGGCATTGAGGATTCGGGAGTTCGGGATGATGGGAATGGTTTATATGTATATTTAGTAATAATACACTGCTGCACTGTTTACTTCTTTAGTTCTTTCTTGTAACTTTAGGGTTTACATATGGCACCATTAGTCCCAAAAGGAATGTGAATTGTTAATGGGGTATGCTGGACATCTAATAACCTTACAAATTAGCCATGTTGCTCTTGGACTTATATGTATTTACATATTTATTGAGACTTTGCAGTCTTTTCACAGAATATGTTTATGCACTGTCACTTTAAATTAATTGAAGAGTGAATTAGCACCGAGGTGTATAAAAGGCATTAGCCCCATAGGGGGCATACACTTTGATAAAGCCAACACATAAAACATCATTTTTTTTCTCTCTGGGGAGGCTGTTATTTGCTGCTGTTCTTTCCAAAAGTAAAGATGCTGTAATTATTTGCACAAAGAACTTTTGGCGTGGACAACATTTATTTTTGAATATGAGTGGGCGGGTTCCGTGACTTTTTGTATTCAGCACACTGACAAATGTCACTCCATGCTGTTTGGGTTTGCTCCAAGACTAAGCAAAAGCCCAGGACAACTGTCCATCTCCTGCATAGACAATTTGCCCCTTAAAAACGTCCATAGATTTAAGCATCTGGGAGTCACTCTTGATCCCTCACTTGACTTTAAGCAGCACATCTCCATTATGTGTAAACGGTCCATTGGAAGCTTGCCCTGGCCTACAAGACAAGTTATGCCCTCACTTAATCTGCCAAAACTGCTATCGCCCAAGGTGTTCTCCTCCCTGCACTAGCTTACATTTCAGTGACCTACATTGGCACTATCAAAGCCTGCCTGCATAAATGGGACACCACCTATAATAATATATGTTGATTTTCCCTCTCCTTACAACACCTCATTCATCAGTGTCAGTTATACAGTGGCCTAGACTGGCTCCCACCTAAAGATCACCGGTACTATGCCCTTGGTACTCTGTTAAATAACATTGTTAGGTCAGGTACTCCCTCCTCCCTAGCTAGCATGCTCACTCCCCAAAACCCATACTATGCACTTCGATCAGATGATCTGACTCTTATGTCAGTCCCCGGATGCAGAATCAATATGCGCTCCCAGGCCTTCTCCCTCTTTGCCCCTCAGTAGTGGAACACACTACCCACAGCCCTTCGGCACTCACCCATCATTCCAGTTTCAAGCACAATCTACATAACCACCTCCTAGCCTCCAACCAATGCACCTGTTTCTTCCCTCCTCGAGGCACCCCTTATACCCATTAGCTCTGCCTCTAGATAGCTCTCCTAGTGCTTACATAGCTACTCATTAATCCTCAACTCCCTCTAAACCCTATCCCCCATTTAGGCTTGATATCTGTTGCCCTACGGTGGTGACTTGTCTCGATTACGTAACATGACTCCTATTTCAGGCTTTATACTGTCAGTTTCTTACAGGTGTTTTTGAGATTGATGCCCATTGAATTTAATTATGTACCTCTGATTTGTATTTTGTATCAGCCTGTTTAAGTCGTCATTTATGTACTGCCACTTCCTATATTAAATTGCCATCTCTACTTATACTCTGGATGTAATGTTCGTATCGGACTTTTGGTGACTGTATATGCACCTTACCTTTTGTAAGTTGCCTGTATTTATATGCATCTTACCTTTTGTAAGTTGCCTGTATTTGTATGTATCTTACCTTTTTGTAAGTTGACTATATTTTGCTTTGTACTTAACTGGATCATGCCTGAAAATAGGCATTTCTGATGTCTAGTGCACTTACCTGGTAATCAAAAACAAAATAAATAAATAAATAAATAAGCCAGCTGGTTAGAAGGTGCACTGCAAGAAAGCACCAGAGGGACCAGAATATAAAAGAGTAAAATAATTAATTTATTTAAAAGAAACACAGCTCCATGGGGCTGGGAGGAGGACTGTAGACAGACACACACACAGGCATAACGTACTTTTCCTCGGCAGCACAGGCCTGCGGTAAAAACTTGGGCCTAAGCAGGCCTCACGAGCAGGCAGAGATGATGGCCCACCCCTTCCCAAACCTGGGCTCCCAGACAAGGCCATCTCGAGCTGATCTAGACTTCACTCAACCATTCACTTCCCAGGGACTCAAAACACATTAAAGGCCGTACTCTCCTCTACTACTCAACCTGCTGAATCATGCCTACTGGTGTGGCGCTCACATCAATCCCAGATCTAGACAAGACACAGGAAATGCGGCACCAACCCAAATCTCGCTCCTGGCAGGCTACCAATGAGGAAATGGAGTGCCACATGGGAAAGGCCTCCTAGCGCTGCCACCACCAGAAAGCAGCACTCTGGTGCTGCCACCACCAGGTGCCCCTACTGTCCCTCCACCAAAAAACATGGAATAGGCTCGGGTCCACCATGATGCTGTGGAGCACGAGGTGGGCCTAACCCCGAAAGGTTCCTCCGGGGGCAAGGCTTCCCTCCTACCCTGGGGTCCCAATCCAAAATCCACAAATCCCTGACACCTCCCACCAAAACCTGAGCAATTACTACATGCCACTCTGAAATCAGGTTGAACTTCCGGGCCGGGGTTCGAACCCTGGCCCACTGCCAGATGTTCCTGTCCGACCTCCTCCTTGAACTTTCCATTTTCACCCCTTAAATACCCGAAAGGACCAACAGACCATGCCTAAGAGCAGGAATGGCCCCCTCCCAGATCTTCTTAAAAAGGAGACAGGGAGGAGGGAGAGAATGGTTACTCTAGTAAGCCCCAAACTAGAGGGGGCTTAGACATGTTCAGTGCCCTAAGTCAATCCTAATAGGATCTGCCATGCTGGTCTTGAAACATTTTGGTTATGCTATGGTACACCACCTCTAACTTGTCCTTCTTCTTCCCCAGTTGGAGACTCCAGAACTGGGCACAGTATTCCAGATGGGTTGAGGCTCTCTGTAGGCCAGCAATAGTAAACGGGATGGATGCAGCCTGGGTTTGATAGGCTATTGTAATAAGTTCTATGTGAAACATTTTCATGAACAGGGACAGAACATGACTCATGAACCTCCAGCTGCTTAATCAGCACTCTACTGTCCACTAGGTTAAAAGACATCACTCCATGTAGCTTTGCTAGTAGCAGACACTCTTGTATGTGGCTGGATGATGATATTTCTCTATAATAGATCATGGGAATGGAGGGCAAACCCTACAGGAAGAGACTGAGGGACATCAACATGTACCCCCTGGAGGATAGGAGGGATAGAGGGGATATGATCGAAACCTTCAAATATATCAGTGGCATAAATAGAGTTAGTACAGAGGGGATTTTAGATTAAAGGGAGGGAGAAACACTAGGGGGCACAGTCTGAAATTGGAGGGGGAAAGGTTCAAGAGAGAGATATGAGAAGGCACTACTTCATGGAAAGGGTGGTGGCTGGGCTTGAACGCACGACCAGAGGAGCTGGTATCCTTGAAGTCAGTGGGCAGTTTTAAGAGGGGGTGGACATGGTCAGGGGGATGGTCTCTACTGTACAGGTGGGGGGGGGGCAGCTGCAAAGTAATAAACTGATAGCTGCACACTCAAGCAGATTAGATAGATCTTATGGCCTGTATCTGCTGGCATATTCATATGTTCATATGTAATAACTGACAAAAGTTGATAACTAGATAAAATGGCAGACGTTCCTAATTGCTATTTCAGTTTAGCTTATTCAACAAGCTCAAGTCAGATGCAGGGACTTGCTGAAACAGAACCAGAAAACATATCTCAAAAAGAAAAGGACAAATGCATATCAGAAAAAGAAACAGCAGATAGAATTAAAAAACTCAAACCAAATAGCTCACCTGGGTCTGATAATATATCCTCAAAATGTTAAAGCTAATGGGAGATGCAATACTGTTCCTATACAGCTTGTATTTAATAAATCCCTTAGTGAGTCACAAATTCAAGTGAACTGGAAGTAAACACTTGTGGTCCTGATATTTAACAAGTGCTGGCCAGAGCTGATAGGACTGCATGGGAGGAATTTGTGGTAAAAATATTGAAAATTACCAAAGTTATGAGCCTGTGTTAGAAAAATGTAATGTAGGCTCATAAATGTATAGTTTTGTAATATCTGTACACCAAATTTTCAACACAGTCTTGTTATGCCCCTGCCTCATGAAGAGGGGCAGAGCAAGTGTTCAACTCCTGCCCAAAAGGTGATTTTGTGCAGGTACTGTGAAATAAACTTTTGGGACACAAAAACACATTTTGCACCAGAGTTGAAAAATGACAGTTGTCACATTCATGAGGTGCTGTAAAGAAATGGCAGTGTTGTAAATTTGAGGTCAAAATATTGAAAATTGCCAATTACAAGCCCGTGTTTGCAAACTTCAATGTAGGCTCATAACTTTGTTGTTTTTTAATATTTTTGCACCAAATTTTCAACATAGCCTTTTTATGATACATCCTCATGAACAAGGTAGAGAAAATGTTTAACTCCTGCCCTAAAGGTGATTTCACACAGGGTCAACAAAAATCACCTTTCGGGATGTAAAAAAATATTTTGGCCAGGATCTGAAAAACGACAGCTGTCGCATTCATGAGGTGCTGCAAAGATATGTCTGTGTTGTAAATTTGGGGTAAAAATATTGAAAATAACTAAAGTTACAAGCCTGCATTCACAAAATTCAATGAAGGCTCATAACTTTGTTGTTTTTTGAATATTTTTACACCAAATTTTCAATATAGCCTTTTTAGGACCCCACCTCATGAACAAGGGCAGAGAACACTTTTAAGTCCTACATGAAAGGTGATTTTGTGCAGGGACAGTGAAATCACCTTCTGGGACAGATTTGCCTTGTGACAGCTCAATTATTCAAGAGGTGGGGTCCCAAGAAAGGCATGTTGAAAATTTGGGCCAAAAATACGAAACAAATGGCCACATTATGCCAGTAAATTCAAAACACCATTGAAATACATTGAAGCGCATTCCTGTTTATTCAGTTTGTGGTCCGGCTTTGAAGAGTGAAGAAGTGTCTGTGATCCAGAAAGAATTACGGCGTTGGACCACTCATGGGTAAGTAAGGGCTTAGATTATGCGGGGTGGTGGGTGCTGAGTGGGAGGGTTGGGTGTGGGGAGTGCAACAGCTGCAAAAGACACTGACAGACTTTTTTTTTTTTACAGGATTTAAAAAAAAACGGAGGATTTCTGCACTGGGGGGCTGGGCACCCTCAGTGCAACTGTTATGTTTCTGAGGGGGAGGGGTGGTGGGTGCTGAGAGGGACAGTCGGGAGAGGGGAGGAAAGTTAAAAAATAAAAATAAAAATAATCACATGGCCAAGTTATGCCAGTAAGTTCAAAACACCATTGAAATACATTGAATTGCATACCTGTTTATTCAGTTCGCGGTCTGGCTTTGATGATTAAAAACCAAAAAAAATGGAGGATTCCTGCACTGGAGGACTGGGCACCCCCAGTGCAACTGTTATGTTTCTGGGGGTGGGATTGTAGGTAATGAGAGGAGGTCGGGTGGGGGGAGAAAAGTAAAAACATGGCCAAGTTATGCCAGTAAGTTCAAAACACGATTGAAATACATTGAATCGCATACCTGTTTGTTCAGTTCATAGTCCGGCTTTAAAGAGTGAAGACATGTCTATGGTCCAGAGAGGATTATGGTGCTGGACTCCCAATCTGTAAGTAAGGGCTTGGGGGTGATGGAGTAGTTGCTGAGTGGAAGGGGGGTGGGGGAGTACATTGGCCTCAAAAGACATCGATGGACTTTTTTACAGAATTAAAAAAAAAAAAAAGGACAAATGCTGCACTGGGAGATTGGGCACACCCAGTGCCACTGTTATGCTTCTGGGAGGGGGGAGTGGGGTGGTGGGTGCAGGGAGGGAAGGTCGGGTGGGGGAAGGAAAGTAAAAAAAAACGAAAAGCAAATAAACTGTACATGTGCGATAGTGGATGGGGGAGGCGTGGCAGTGAGATGAGTTGCGATCGAGAAACTGGGGGATTAGGCACCCCCAGTGCCACTATTATGTTTTGGGGGTGAGGGGTGGGTGCTTAGAGGGAGGATCTGGTGGCGGTTATGTTTTTCAGTGGTCATGGTCCACAAAAAGCAAAAAAAATAGTGTGAGTGAGGATTGTTCCACAGACGCTGAGGTGACTTTTTTTGTCACTCCAACATGTGCGTTCACAAGGAATGCGTTAGTCCTTTTCTCGAAGCAAGAGGTCTGCTGGGCTCCACCCACTGAAGCCCTAAAAAGGGCAATAAAGAAAAGGTTTCCAATTACCAACCTATCAGTTTAACGTCTGTAATAGGGAAGATCGTGGAGGGCATTTTAAAAGGTCATAATTATCAATAACATGCTAGTTACTGTACCAAGCTTTGATTCAAATGAACATGGGTTTAGAAAAAAGCAAATCTTGTCTGACTAATTTGTTATCCTTTTTTTGAAAATGTCAGTAAAGGTTTAGACAACAGAAACTGATTGACATCATATTTCTTGACTTCTGTAAGGAGTCTGACTTAGTACCCCATTGAATAATAATCAGAAAACTAAATATTAGTAATCTGACTGACTCTGTTCTAAGCTGGATACAGGAATGGCTGCACAGTAGAACACAAAGAGTGGTGATAAGGTGCCATTTTTCAAACTGGGGCCAGTGACTAGTGGAGTGCCACAGGGCTTGGTCCTGGGACCAGTCCTTTTTCAGGTTTTTATTTTCAACCTACAAGATGAGATAACTACCTGGTGTATAAATACACAGATGATAGTAAGGTAGGGGGAATAAGTACCGATGACGAACAAAGAATCAGAATTCAGACAGAACTTGACAAATATGGGGAAATGGGCAGCAAAATGGGAAATTAAATTAAACCAAAACAAATGCTTAGTAATGCACCTGAAAAAAAATGTACATTAACTGAACTGGTTACCTGGTCAACTAATAAAAGTAACTGAGGCAGGAAAAGATCTGGGGGTACTTATCGAAAACAGTTTTAAGTCATCAACGCAATGAGCTGGAATCTCAAAAAGGGCAAATGACATTCTGAGGTTAAAAATATTAGAAGTAGAGATTCTAAAAGAATCATCTTACTATATAGGGCATATGTTCGCCCGCATCTACATTATGCCTCACAAGTCTGTGCACCGCGTATATCTAAGAACATCAGTAAGATAAATTGGATATAGTGGAGGGCAACAAAAATGATTAAATAGTTTAAAAGATTGTTCACATGAAGACAGACTAAAAACATTAGACCTTAGATCTCTATACATCAGGAAAATAAGAAGGATCCTGATACTTCTCTATGATATTATCAGTAACCCTGAGCTCATGGAAAACTTAGAATTTAAACCAGATAATGCAGTAATATGGGGACATCCATTAGAACTAGGGGGACAGAAATTTAAAGCTGTCAAACAAAAACCTCATCTTTGTGGAAGTGTGGGTGTTGATGAAGGACACAGCAGGCAAGAATTTAGGTAAAAGTCCTGCAGAGTGGCACACAAAAGTCGGACTGGCCCACCTGGATACCTGGAAATTTTCAGGTGCGGTCACTTCTGTTGGGTACCTGGTCACCTTCTGAACTCTGAAAATCTTTGCATTTGTCATCTATTTTCTAATTAAGTGAGGTTGTTTGGACACTGTGGCCCAGATATTCAAAGGGGTTGCGCATGGCACAACCCCGCATTGCGCCCCGGTGGGATATTGAGAAGGCTGCCTGGCGCAATGCAAATCCCGATGTGCCGGGTCGCAATGTTAATGTATGCAGCGCAGATGCAGGGGTCGTGCCCATGCATATGCGGCACATCCTGCTATTCAGTCTGGGATGTGCGGCGCATATGCTGGCACAACCCTGCACTGCGCTGCATATGGGTGCTCAAAGTTGATCCTGTGAAAGGGTGGAAAAACTCCTGGCCACCCACAGGCAGGCTGCTGTATTGCAGGGCGCAACACAGCAGCCACCAGCTGTGGGTGGCCACCCGCCCACCCAGAACGCCGTCCACAAGCACCCACATCCCCCTGGTAGTCTAGTGGACCTCCCTCCTGTTGCCGTGATCACTGGTACAGTATAGTAAGAATAAGCCCTGGTAGTCTAGTGGAACCCCCCCCCCGAGTCCCCGATCACCAGTAAATGTAATATAAGTCCTTCCTTGGTGGTCTAGTGGAACCCCCACTCCCTCCTGAGTCCCCAATCACCGGTAAATGTAATAGAAGTCCTTCCCTGGTAGTCCAGTGGAACCCCCTGCCCACCCAATTCCCTGATCACCGGTAATTCACTGCAACATAATTCCCTGGTGATCCAGTGGCACCTCCCACCCCTCCCAACCACACAGGACCCCTTGCCCTCCCCGCTGCCCCTGCCAGTGGTGGGCGGCTGCAACCCACACGCATACTGCCCGGCCACCCGCCGAATGACAGGTACAGTATGGGCTGTGAGCCCATTTGCCCATAGTGTGAACCAATGGGCTTGCAGGGCATACTGTACTAGACAGTCCCAGATATGTGAATGAAGTCGTATAAGGCGCCTTTCTATTTTCAAGGCGCCGTACAATTTAAAACAGTTAAAACAACCATTATAGAACCCAATAATACTTATTACAATCAAAAAAAGTCAAATCAAATAAACAGTTCAAGTATTCAAGAATTCTTTTTGCCACAGAAAGGTTTTCAGCCCATTTTTAAAATCCTTCCTGGAAGTGCACTCCCATAACTGACAGGGTAGAGAATTCCAAAGGGTGGGAGCAGCATACAAAAAAGCTCTAGCACCGGATGATTTCAGATTCACCCTTGGAATCTCTAGCAACCCCTTGTTGGCTGAGCAGAGCGATTGATCCAGGCAGTAGGGTACCAGAAGTTCTTTCAGATAGACTGGGCCCTGACTGTGTAGGGCTTTGAAAGTCAGTAAATCGGCTT
Source organism: Neoceratodus forsteri (assembly GCA_016271365.2). NCBI lineage: Eukaryota > Metazoa > Chordata > Ceratodontiformes > Ceratodontidae > Neoceratodus > Neoceratodus forsteri. Next base: position 916,745,644 of record CM057449.1, read on the forward strand.
TAAAGGTGATCTGCCACCATATTGGCAGCCAGTGCAGTTCGCGCAGCACCGGAGGAATATGGCAGGATCTACTCGAGCCCTCCAAAAGCTGGGCTGCAGCATTCTGCATTAGCTGCAGGCGATGGATTTCAACCCCAGAAAGCCCTAGATAGAGGGAGTTGCAGTAGTTCAGGCATGAGGACACAAAGACGTGGACCAAAGTTGGAAGGTCCTCAGACAGAACCAGATGCTTTATCCTGGCGATGTTCCTAAGATGGTAAAAGGAGGTCTTGACGACGGCTGACACCTGCGACTGAAGCGACAGTCTATCATTAAGACCCACCCCCCAGGTTATGCACTCGTTCGGAGGACAGGAGAGAAACGCAGCCAAGAATAATTCCAGAAGGTGCACCACCACCCGAACCCCCTATCTGACGACCCGGGTCCACAACCAAAACATCTGTCTTTTCTGAGTTCAACTTCAGCCAGCTAGAATCCATCCACTCCTGGATTTCTTTTAGACAGTTGTTAAAGACAGAGAGAGCTCCATCCTGGTAGGGTGCAAAGGAAAGGTATAGCTGGGTATCATCTGCATAACAGTGAAACCTCAGCCCATACCTTCTTACAATGTCTCCGATGGGTAGCATATACACTGTGAATAACATGTGTGATAGTACTGAACCCTGAGGCACTCTACACAACAAAGCAGTTGGGACCGAGGAAAAAACACCCCGGACACAACTTTTTGTGATCTCCCTGTGAGGAACGAGGTGAACCATCTTAAGACGGTTCCCAATATTCCACATATATGCCTCAGGCATTCTATCAACACCATGTGATCCATGGTGTCAAAAGCTGAGGAAAGATCAAGAAGAACCAAGATGGAATGGCTCTTCCGATCTCTCGCCATCAGGAGATCATTGAGCACTCGAACCAGCGCTGTCTCAGTGCTATGTCTTTTACGAAAATCGGACTGGAGGGGTTTATAGATGTCATGGATGGTCAAATGGTCCTCCAGTTGAGATGCCACTACTTTCTCAATCACCTTCCCAACAAAGGGAAGGTTAGAGATAGGTCTGTAGTTTGCGAAACAGTCTGGGTTCAAGGTAGCTTTTTTTCAAGAGTGTTGTCACCACCGCCTCTTTCAGGGAGCTAGGAAAGTCACCTGATTCCAGGGAGCACCAGACTATCTGTACAAGGACTGGACCGATGATATCACTACAACCCAAAATTAGGGAGGTTGGTCCAGTGTCCAAACTACAGCATGTAGGGCGCACACTCTGGATAATCCTCATGACATCCATGAACTCCGACTGGCTGAAGGAACTCCAGGAAAATTGAGGCACACCAATCTCGCACCTCTCCACAACAACCCCCCTAGAGAGTGCTGATTGCAATTCCATCCTGATGTCAGCCACCTTATTTGCAAAGAATCGAGCAAGCTCATTGCACTCTAATTGTGAAAAAGCTTTCCAAACGTGCAGACAGGCTGGGTTGCACAGTCTGTCCACAGTTCGAAATAGCTGAGCTGGTCGATTCTGAGCAACTGCAATCTCTCTGGACAGGAATTCTGCCTTCTTATGGGAGATTTCAGATTGATAGACTGAGTAATGGTCCATCAATCTAAGGTGGTCTGCATCAAGAGTGGATTTTCGCCAGCAATGCTCTAACCTTCGCCCCTGTCTCCGCATCTCCCTCAATGTCCCATCAAACCAAGGGGACTTGGGACAAAGGGAGAGGGGGCACACACAGACTGGAGCAATAGAATCCAGAACCACCGTAACAGCTGTATTATAGGCTGACACGAGAGTCTCTGGATCTTTGCTTGCCAACGCGGGGAATGACAGGTCAAGAACCGCCGCAAGGCCTTTGGAATTTATATCCTGTAAAGGACAGTACCTAACCATCTCCACAGGGGTAGACCTTCTAGAGGGGGTGCAAAAACTAAACCCCACGGTGTAGTGATCTGACCACCCAACTGGTTCCACCCCCACGTCAGAGGTTTTGATCCCAAGAAGAAAGATTAATTCCAATGAGTGTCCACATTTATGTGTAGCAGTGGAAACCACCTGTGTAAGGCCCAGAGATGTCATTAGCTGGAGGAAGTGTTGACCAAATTGCAAGAGTTCCTCATCGACCCAGGCATTGAAATCACCCAGAACCATCAATCTGGGTGATTCAAACACCATGTCGAAGACAAAGTCCACCATTTCCTGAAGGAATCGCTTCTCATCACCGGGTGGATGGTAGATGAGAGCAATTCAAAAGCCTACACCTGCTACTACTGTACACTCAAAGGACTCAACCTCATCAACTACTACCTCCGTGAGGCCTAGTTCAGTCTTGAAACAGACCACAACCCCCAACCCCCCGTGATCCAATCTCGGGTAATGTATCACTGAGTACATGGTTGGAGTCATAACCTCCAAAATGGGGCCAGAGTTATCATCCAACCAGGTTTCAGTGATGCAAGTCAGGTCCACCATACCAACAAGATCAGCAATAATTGCAGTCTTATTCATTATGGACCTGGCATTGCACAACACCACCCGAGCTGGACGAACCTCATGGACCACCCGGACCATCTGCATACCATATTCAGTAGTACCCTTGGGTATGGGCACCAGACATGGCGAAGCACAGTCTGGATTCCATTTCACCCCAGGATGCCTTCTAGATCCAACCACCCTGATACGGTGACCCCTCATCCTTCCTCCTCTGTTTGTAACCCCCACCCTCCCTCCCTCCCTCTCTTAAGCGTAATACCCAGTGCTCTACAGCACTGGTAGATTTCAAACTGGAGAGGGGGAGAACAAAAAGGGTGAAGGGCACGAAGAGAAGAGGATGAGTAGCGCACTATTGTGGGGGTTAAAGACCAGCACATGCTGCAGCTATACAACCAAATGATAAATACAATAAAACAAACCCAATATAAAACAATACCCTAACCCTAATTATCTAAATCAATTCTGTACTTAAATCTAAATACAGCTATAAACCCCACCACATGCCAAGAAATAAGTAAACAAAACAAATAAAAAGTAGAATTTTTCCTTACCCCTAGTCCTCACACAACCAGGGGAAGAGGAAACTTTGGCACTCTCACTGCCGATATTAATAATTACTAAATAATACTAAATAATAAAATAACATACAAAAATAAGTTTAAAAAATTCTCACAATCAACAAAACAGCACCAGAAAATACCCCCCCCCCCAAGTCCTCTCACAACCTGGGAGAAGGGATAGTCTTGGCACTTCTCACTGCCAAAGAAATAATAGACTGTAAATTAAAACATAAAACTTAACATAAATGTATAACATAAATAAATAAATTAAATATATGGAAGCAGGGTCCTCTCACCACCTGGTCACCCAAAAAGAAAAAGTTTTAAATCCAAAGAAGGGGAGTCAGCAGTCTTCGGAGAAAAATACAAAGATCACGGCAACCAATAATCCAGTGGAAAGTCAGAATCCATAAAATCCAGTAAATAAAGAGAAAAAAGCAGGACTTAACCAATCAAATCACACAAGTAAAGTGGGGATAAAGGAAAATCCACAAAATAACTCCATCAAAGTAGAAACACTTCTGATCCAAATCCACTGTGGTCAAATCTTGCTAGAAGAAACTCCATGGGACTCAACGGCCCACTAACTCCCAGCCAAGTGTAACCCTTGGGAAATGTTGCCAACCCAACAGCAAGGAGCCGAAGATAGGCTGTGATTGCAGCTGTATCCACACATCCAAGGGAGTGCAGTACCCCAGCCAGCTCCCTGGCTAAATGAGTACTCCAGCCCCCCCCCCTCCGTAGGGCAGCAAATCCCGAGGAGTGACACCCGCCAGAGTCGGGCCTCTCACAGTCACCAAGCACCAATATAAATTTCAGTCGCTTCAATGCCAAAGATTGCCAAAGTTGAAAACATTGATTAACGAAATCCTTTACCGACCTTTAAATCCCTATTCTCCTCCTAGCTTAATTCATGGAGGGTGTCCTGACTCCTTTCCACATTTACGCTCCACTGAATCTCCACAGTCTCTTGCCTTCCAAACACCAACAGCGTTCTTCCTAAGCAGGAAGCGGGGAAGCTGGGAGTGATTAACCACAGCAGCGAGATCTTTGGGCTCTATAGAATTTCACAAAAGCCCAGCAATGATAACGAAAGAAGGAACAAACCATACAAAAATTCGTCCAACTTCACGCCGTAAATCACCACTCTATGGACAAGACTCTGCACCGATAAACTACCGATGAACTAACAATAATAGCAGTAGATCAAAAAACTAAAGAAAGAAAAATAAAACAAACAAAAATAACATAGATAACATAAAATAAAAAGCTAAAAACTCCCGAAGGACAGCAGCAGCACGCCCAGCCTGGTGGCCATCTTAGAATGAAAATCACTGACCATTATGGCCTCATTTGCATACCCCCCGCTGAATATCGCGGGTGATGCACCTAAAGCAACTGCAGTTGTGCTGGTGCATCCCCGTGCTTCCTATCTGTGGCTTGCGCCGGTGCAGTGCCACTGTGCCGTGTGCAGTCTGTGCCATATTCAATGGTAATGCTCCATGGCACATCACCGTTGAATATCATCTGGTTCTGGCCCCGGCGCATCCCAGTTGCGCTGCGCCCAGTCTTGCGCCACTGCCAGGTGCAGTCTGAATATCCGGGCCTGCAAGTAAATTTAAGATGCAGACATAGAGGTAATGTATTAAATGTAATGCAGTCATACGGGCACGTTAGGTATATTACCCTACTTAATTGATTAAGAAATGTGTGGAAATAAATATTACAGTATGTTGTGTACAGATAAGTTCGGATACCTAGATACCACTGAAAGTTTATGAGTATGTAATTGGATATTAACTGGGATATAAACACTGCTGTGAGAGTATGTCTTTATAATATATGTGATTATGTAACTTGTATAGTTTTTATCATTGTAATACTATTTAAAGTTAAGCAGGATTGCCTTGAAAACAGGATCTATGGTCCAATGGTGTAAATGTTTAACTTCCTGTACAAAAAAAATAAAGATTTTACTGCTAAATACAAGTGGAATACTACATAGATACATAGATACATAGATACATAGACAGTGTCGGCAGATAAGGGCCTATGGCCCACCTAGTCTGCCCATTTGAGCTTGTAAGTTCAGTTTGTTTTCCTAGAAGTCTGTTTCCCCTTACCCCTGCCCTCTAGAATTCCTTTATGTCTATCCCATGCATTCTTAAATCCCGTGATTGTTTCAGCCCCCCACCACTTCCTCTGGCAGGGTGTTCCACTTGTCCACCACCCGTTCTGTGAAGAAATTCCTTCTCATGTTTCCTCTGAATCGCCTCCCTCCAACTTCATCCCATGCCCTCTAGTCCTGAAACATCTTTTTCGCTTAAAATAGTGTTTTCCTGCACCCTGTTCCTCCCTGTAAGATACTTGTATGTCTCTATCATATCCCTCTCTCCCCTCCTTCTCCAGGGAGTACATGTTCAGTTCCTTCAACCTGTCTTCATAGGACTTGTGATGCAACCCATGTACCATCTTTGTTGCCCTCCTCTGAACCTTCTCTACCCTGTCTATGTCCTTACGTAGGTATGGTCTCCAGAACTGTACACTGTACTCCAGGTGGGGCCTCACTAGTGTCTTGTATAGCGGAATTATGACCTCCCTTTTCCTGCTGGTGATGCCCTGCCTATACATCCCAGCATCCTATTTGCTTTTACCTGATGCCTTGTCACACTGTTTCCCTACCTTGAGGTCATCAGAGATGACAACCCCAAGATCCCTTTCCCTGCTTGGTGCATGCTATATCCTCACCCCAACTGATATATTGTGCCAGGGTTTTTGTGCCCCATATGCATTATCTTGCACTTCTTTGCATTGAATTTCAACTGCCAAACCCTTGACCATTCTTCAAGTTTCTGCAGGTCCTTCTCATTCTGTCTACACCCTCTGGTGTGTCTACTCTGTTACAGAGCTTTGTGTCATCAGCGAACAGTGAAATTCTGCCTTCTAGACCCTGTGCAATGTCACTGATGAAGATGTTGAATAGGACCGGTACCCTAGGGCCAGCACTGATCCCTGTGGTACCCCACTGGTTACTCTTCCTCTGTGGAGTGACAGCCATTTACCACCACCCTCTGTGTCCTGCCACCCAGCCAGTTACCTACCCACCACACTACTGTCCTGCCCACACCCATATTCCCCAGTTTGTGTAATAGTCTTCTATGTGGCACAGTGTCAAAGGCCTTGCTGAAGTCCAGATAGGCCATGTCCACTGCCCTCCCCTGATCCACCTCCCTAGTCACCCAGTCAAAAAATTCAATGAGGTTGGTCTGACATGACCTCCCCCTGGTGAAACCATGCTGCCTTGGGTCCTGTAGTCCATTGACAACCAGATGTTCCACCAATAAATACTGATAAGATTGTGTCACCCTGGGCCCTCCCTTATTGATTTTCCAGGTGGTCTTTAGACACTCTAACAGATGCAAAATAATAAGAGTTTTTACAGGTCTGGCTACTTCAGAGACATCTTGTCTTTAACCAGTGAAGCCTAGCTACTGGGTGTTTCAGGCACTCTCTCTCCTGCAGTTCTGTAGCTGACTGACTAAAAGCTGCGAAAAGAGCCTTTTTATAGCTCACAGAATCACATGATCTGTCAGTTAAATTCAAATTTTACATCATTAACATTCAGTGTACCAAAATCACAAAAGAAACAGGAATAAACACTCATCACAACAGAAAAACACAATACTATACATATTCACTAAATACATGATTCTTCTTCACTTTTCACAAGTTTTTAGTATATTTTCCTTAGTTACTAGGAACCTTCCCCTTAACTGCCACTACTCTCTGACCCTACATTCTATAAAGCCAGCAACTCTAGTTGCTGCTAGCCCTGAAGTGAAACAGCTGTTAGCTGGCTGCTAAAAGTCTCAACTATGGCAAGATAATGGACACTATTGTTGCACTGGAAACTGTTTTTTAGATGAATTTTTAATAGTTAAAAGGTAAAAGAAGCAAGCAGGAAGAAAACTGTTCCAACTTCAAATGCTGTCTTTTAAATAGTTAAACATCAAGGCCCCCATATTCAAAGGAGATGCGCAGCGCATCCCGGCAGAAGACAGAGATATGCCGCGTATCTCACACAATGCGCCGAACTGCGATATTAGAAAGGGAGAGATGGGCTGCCCATTGTCGGATAGGCCATGGTGCAACACTAATGTATGCGGCCCGTGTAGAGGGGGTGTTCCCATAATTATGCTGTGCAATGGCATATTCAGTGGGAATGTGCCCCACAAGGGCCAGATCTGTGGTGTGCAGAGATAGGCCAGAAATAGGTGGTCTAAATCAGGTGGCCACCCACAGGCAGGCTGCTGATGTGCAGTAGGGTGCAGGAGCAGCCTGCCAGCCCTGGTCGGCTAGTGGTGACCCCCCTCATAACCCCCATCCCTGGTTGTAGTAAAACCAGAGCACCCCACACTGCCCCAAATCCCGTCTGTGTTGCAATGCCCTCCCTAACCCTTTTCCATAGTGCAGGGACTCCCCTCCCAGCCCTGATCCCCATTTGTACTAAACACAAACCCCCACCCAGCCCTGATCCCCATGTGTACTAACACAAGCCCCACCCAGCCCTGATCCCCATTCAAAGCAATAACCTACCCCACCAAGCCCGGTCACTGTTGTCCAGAGAATATCCACAACACCTAGTATTTCCATAGTGTGTAGTCCCACCCCACCCCATCATAATGGGAACCCCAATCCTGCTCCTCCCTACCCACCTTGAGCTGGCGACTGGCTCTGCCTCTGCACACCACCATGGCCAGCCACCCACTGAACTGTCAGTGAAAGTGTACCGTACATAGTATGTGCCCATTGGCCAACCAATAATTGCGTACTATGTACAGTACATGTTCATTGACAGTTCAGTCAATGGCTGGCCAAGGTGGTGATGGAGGCAGAGCCAGTCACCGGCTCAGGGTGGGTTGGGGGTCGTGGGTTGGGGTCCCCATCATGATAGGGTGGGGACACTACACTATGGAAAACTGGGTGCTGTGGATATTTCTCTCTGACATCAGTGACCGGCTTGGTAGGGGGTAGGATTGCTTTATGGGTATTGGGACTGGTGGGGGGTTGTGTTTAGTATAGAACAGGGATCTGGCTGGGAGAGGGGTCCGTGTACTATGGAAGTGGGTTTGGGAGGGCATTATACCTCGGATGGGGATCCGGGCAGGGTGGAGGGTATGACATTACTCTGTACAGGGATCGGGGTTGGGTGAGGGGTACCACTTGAAAGCCAGGGCTGACAGGGAGACTGGTCTTTCCTATGCCGATTGGGGCTGGCCTGGCACAGTCAGACAGGCACAGCCATGCTAATGAGCCCGATATGTGCGTACATGGGGCCTGTTTGCACCATGTATGCCCAATGAGCTTTTTAGCATGTTGTGGCTGAATATCCCCATAGGGGGTTATGGTGGGTCCAGGTATGCACTGCACATTCCCCCATAGGCGGTCTTCAGCCCTGAACCCTGGTTGCACTGTGCACATATGGTGGCTGCCCACTTTGTACCATGCATCCAGGGTCCAATATTCAGCAAGGATGCATGATCTGTGCCGATCACACTTTCTGGCTGAATATGATACTAGAGCCGGCTGGCGCATCTGTTATGCGTGCTGCAGTGATACGTGTGCTCAACTGGCCGGCTCTGAATATATCCTCCCAAAACTGTTCCTAGATTGCTTATTACTCTATTTCAAAAGAGCGCATCAGTCCTGCATGTTTTTATCTGTTAATATTTATTACCCAAGTCTTCTCAGGGATATTATGGATTAGATTCTCACTTGCTTTAGTATTGTGTGTGCGTGTGGGATGGGGTGGGTGCGGTGGGGGCTATTCACTTCAGCTGAAGCAAGTCCTGAGCCCTGAGCTCTCTCTTGTTCCTGGGCATCTGCTAAATGACTAGAGCCAGGGTAATGAAATATACATACATGAGTTTCTACAAGTGTTTGTGCTGCTGTCACCAGGGAGGTCAAAAGATGCCTAAAGAACAAAGGAGCAGCTACAAAGAATTAACATGTCTTCACTTCCCTAATGAGGGGGAGTGAGGGTGAAAGACAGACAGAAGAGACAAGGGAATTCTCCTAGGTGATTAGGCCAGGAGAAGCAGTAAGAAATACAGACAGACAAGACAGAAGTTGTACAGCTAAAAAGATAAAGAAAAGGTGTAAGAGTTTTGCTTATTTTTCATCAGAAAGTGGTCCCTAAACTGAAGCATGCTTTCTATACTGACTAACCATTGCTTTGGGGAAGGTGTTATCATGGGAGTACCATTATTCATGGGCTCGATTTCAACGGGTGGTGCAGGGCTTGTATCAGGCCCTGCATCAAACCTGTTTTTTTTGGTGCAGCTGTGCCAAACTCCTTTGATGCAACTGCACCGATTTTAATACATCAGGCACAGATGCGACACTTTCCTCAGTTTACAACAGCTTGCGCCAAAGCTTTTAGCGCAAGCCCAGTAAAAAGGGTCCACCAAATGGCACAAGTTAGATCAAGGAAAAGCTGGTCTAACTTGTGGCACTTGGTGCTTGGGAGTGAAACTCCTGTTCGCCGGCCGGGTGAATGCCGCAAGCACCATGCACCAAACGATCGGTGCACCGAGGGCTTACGGCATTTACAGGGCTTTGAAAACTGAGTCCCATAACTCTGGGCTCTTATTTATAAATCACAAAACAATGGCAGGGGCCACCCTGCTACAATCTTCACTCAGAGAATAATGAGAGTTTGGACTATGTTACCACTTGACACAGTTATCAGGAGTTCAAGGTTAAAATAGGTAGGTTCATTACAAATGCAGGAAATGAAAAGTATTACCACTGAACGAATGGGGATCTGTTCCAGTGGATTACTATGTATTTTTCAGCTTTATAATCCATAGTATGATACTACGATCCATAGTATGAACTCAATATCCCCAGTACTAGAATTCTCCATTATACAGACCCCTGCATAATGAGGGATGTATAGGCCGATACTTTAACCTCATATCCCTGAATAGCAATTCCATGAATCATCGGTGACAACTTTAAATGGCGAATAAGGGGCTCTAAATATAAATTAAAAAGTAAAGGTGATAGTGGGCAACCTTGCCTGGTTCCTGAGTGCAACATAAATCTTTCTGACATAACCTCATTAACCATTACTCGAACGGGGTGTATAAAGGGCTTTAGCCCAGTTTTGAAACAGCTCAGAAATTTATAAATTAAGGGCCTAAATAAGAAATTCCAGTCTACCACAGCCGAGCGCCTTCTCAGCTACATCCAGAAACCAAAACAGCTTGAAATGAAGCGTCCCTGGATGCGAAGGACGATGTGACAGAGATCGAGAATAGTCCACAGCGGAGCGCCTCATAAATCCCACTTGTTCAGGACCAGTAAGATCGGGCAAGACTGATGTCACCCGATCCGCTAACAATTTAGCTAATATCTTGACGCCCTGATTCATCATCAGGATATTAACATAATTGTGGGTAACTCTGTGTTCTTCCCTGTTTCAATATTAGAACTATCAAAGCCTCCCATAAGGTAGGATCCACAGGAGCACCTGATAAAATATACTGAAATAAAGGAAGTAACAAAGGTAATAACTGCTCTTGAAAAACTTTATAAAAGTTAGCCGAGAAACCATCTGGGCCAGGTGATTTATCTGAGGGTAAGTTTTTAATAACCCGGAAGATTTCTTCAGATAAAATTGGGGACATTAGCCATTCCTGCTGAGGCTCTGAAAGCGAGGACAAACTGCAGGCCCCTAAGTAGCTGTCTAGGCAGTCTTCAGATATTGGCCTTACCTTTGGGTTGTATAGGTTTGTATAATACTGCTGAAATTCCAGGACTATATCATCCGGAGATGTTTTTAGGACACCATCTAAGTGGGAACGGATTGACGGAATGTATCTATTCGCTTCCAGTTGTTTAATCCGGAGTGCCAACAATCTACCCGCTTTCTCTCCCTGATCTGAATAATTTGCCTTAGCTTTCAGAATAGCGAATTCAGCTTTATCCCTTAGTATTTCCAAATAATCCTCATTTAATTTCACCAGTTCCTGTTGTGTTAACTCGGAAAAATTTTGGGAAAGCAGTGATTCCTTTGAACGGATTTATTCAAGAAGAGAAATTAGTTCCCTATCTTTTTCTTTCTTTGTGTGTGTAGCAATACTAATTAATACGCCCCCAATGAAGGCTTTAAAAGCGCCCCATATTAAGTCTGGTCTGGAAATGGACTGAAGGTTAATTTCAATAAAATGCTCTATGTGTTTACTAATAATTTTAACTATATGGGCATCCTTTAACATTTGATTATTGATCTTCCACCGGGAGGATTTCTTAGGAAAGGATGAGAAGATGGTGACCTTTTGCGTGAATGGAGCCCTGTGGTCCAAAGTCTTTTGGGAGGGCTAAAGCCCGAGGTTCAATCTGGGGCAATAGCTCCTCCCACATCCCAAATAAAGGCCAGTCTCCCATGGCAGTTCACTGCTTAGCGAATTGTGAAATCCTCTGTGGCTCATGTGGCTGAGCCTCCTATTTTTCAGCTTTTTTCCTTTCTCTTTCCCCCTGTGCTTCCTCGTGTCTCCTTTTCCTTTGTTGTTATGTTTTCCCACCTGCTTGCTGTGCTTATTTCTGACCCCTATTTTCCATACTCTCCTTGCTGCATGCTCTTTCTTTTCGGCCCGGTCCCAGACTCCCTTTGGGAGCCACCACTCAGTTTCCCCCTGCTCTTCTGGGGTGTGACGTCATCCCTGAAGCACCCGGTTCTCTTCCCCGCTACCTCCATTTTCCCAGACTGCTCTCACCCATCTCCCATGATCTCCTTCCCTGCTGCTTCTCTGTGGTCTCTGTCCCGCTCCCATACTGTCCCGACTGCTCTTCATCCCATGCTGTGTCCTGCCCGGTGGATCCCTTTCCCTTTGCTCACCCCTTCCTGCACGGCCCTCCCCATTCCCTCCCATATCATACCTGGTTCCGTTCTCCCACTTCCCTGCCTGGTTTCATCTCCATCTTCTCCCCTCTTCCCGCTCTCATCTGCTGGCCCGAGTCTGGGTGGGTTCACTGGCTTTTGCCTCCTCCAATCTTCTGTTGCTGTGGCTGTGTTGTTGCTGGATTCAGTCGGCACTTTGCTCAGTGCTTTCCTGGCTCCTGCCTGCCCCTCCATTTTCTGGTACCAGTTCACTACCTGTCCTATTATGGAACTTCCTATGCCCCATGACCTACTGACTTTAACTTGCTTTTGTACTGGATTCTGGTTTACCACTTCCTACACTGTGCTGTAAGTTTTCTTCTGTGGTATGGTGCTTTGATGGGCTTGCCTTGTCCCATTTTCCTGGAGGCATTTCACCCTGCAGTTTTCTGCATCACTGGTACATATTACTAGTACTTTTTAATTTCTTCTGTATAATTCATTCTACAGTTGTGCTCATGCCTTTTTACTGGTACCCTGTGGGTCTTGTATATATTCTCCTGGTGCGCCCCCCCTTCCCAGTGTCAGCCTTTACTCCAGTCCTCTATTATTGCTTTTACCAGTCTGCTTCCAGCACCGTGTTTCCCATTTTTCCCATGCCTTTGGATTCCACCTCCTCCCACCTCCTTTGGGGCCTTGGCAAGAAACATGCCGCAAAAAAAAAAAAATGCTGCATTTGCCTTTTCTGGTTTGGCTCTCCCCTTCCAGTTTCTCCGGCCCCCCTCCACCCCTATCCTCCTCCTTGTCTTCCTGTCCCCTCCCCATCCCTTGTTCTTGCCCCTGTCTCTTGCTCTTCTATGTTTTCTTTTGGGCTTTCTCCCTCGCACCAGCACTGCGTCTCCATCTCCATGCCCCTTCTACCACATTGGTCCTGCTCCACTTCTGACCCTATCCTGGAGCCTGCAGTTCCTTAGTATTTTCCCCCTCTGCCTCCTATTGCGTTAACCTTCCCTTGCAGTTTATGTCCATCCCAATGCTACTCACATCTTAACATTTATTAGTCCCAGCATTCATATACCCTGCCCAGCCTGTCATTTCTATGTTACCTTGTTCTCCCCAATACTTCATAATCTTCCAGCACGACGATTCACCATAATGCTCATGCACACTCCCTCTTTTACATCCATTGTAGTGGTTCCCACAGTACCACTTTAATTGGCACTCCTCCTATATTTTTTGTTTTGTTTAGCATTATTAATATTTGTTACTAATGTGTTTTTGTCTGACCATGTTGCCCATTATACTTCTTTTGCTGGTCCCTACCCCTTCCAACTTTACAGTGCTGTTTAGTCTCATGATGCTCAGCTTGTGGCTTCCCCATTATTCCCATGGCGGGGGACTGTGGTGTCACGGTGGGGCGTCGTGCTCCAATTAGCAGGAGCATGCTTTATGTTAACTATATGATTTTACCCTGTTTTCTTCCTACATGGCTTTCAGTCATGCATGCATAAATCATTAACCATGCAGCCTACTTGGCCTTCGAATGTTCATTGCATTCCATTACTGTGTTGCATGCTCCTCACTGGAGTGCCCTATCTCTGACTTAATGACATTTATAGTAATCGTCCTCCTCCTGTCCTCTAACTTCTTACTTGCTACCATCCCCTTTGTCCTTCTTCTTTTGTTTGCTTACCTCTTACTACTCTGCTGTCAGTTGCCCCTTTCTTGCTCAGCCCATACCAGCAGTCCCACAGCCTCTTCCCTAACTCTGCCTACTGAGGCATAGCAGTGCAGGTAGGCTTCCCCTGTCTACCGGGGATGGAAGTCAGTTTCCTCTCCCTTCAGTCTCAACCAGTTATACTCCCAGTCAACTTCTGACAGTCTCTGTCCCTAACTCTGCCTGGTGTGGCATCGAGTGAAGGTTAGCTTGCCCCAACTACCGGGGATGGGAGTCTGTGTCTTCAATCTATTGTTTCAACCAACTGCATCCTATACATGATATCCAGTTGCCGCATTCCCTTCGGGAATGGGACCACTATACTTCATTTGCCTTCAGTCTCCTACCTTACCCAACTGCATTCTATACCACCATGGACTCGATGTACTTGTCCCCACCTTTGTCCTCTTCCTGTTCTGGATTTGGACCCTGCCAGTTTGTTCAGTCTCCATCTCCACTTGGTGAGTCAGACTCCTGGACTTCCTTGCTGCTTGCCTTCCACCTCCTCTCATGCTCCTGTGCATTGTTGTTGTGGCTTGACTTCCGGTACAACCTCCTCCAATCTCCAGACCTTCAGCTCCATGCTGCCAGCTCCTCCCTCATTACTACTCCAGATGATTCTGTTTCCCTACTGCCTTCCTCTCAGACGTGTCTGCCTACATTCCCCCTTGCTTCCTGCAGGATATGTGCCATTTGCTCATCTTCAAGGATGTGTGGCTGAGGCCTTCTACAGTTTTCCCCTTATGTTGCCCTTGTCCCATCCAGAGGTCTTCCATCAGTGATTCCAGTGCATTTTCCTATCAGCAATTCCAGTTCGCCATCTCCTTCAGAGGTGAGAACCCATTCCCCATCACCACAGCACCTTGCTACCAGGAATTCCAGTTCGCCATCTCCTTCAGAGGTGGGAACCCATTCCCCATCACTGCTGCACCTTTTGCTATCAGCAGTTTCTGTTCGCCATTTCATTCGGACGTGGGAACCTCATACCCCATCGCTGCAGCACCTCTTGCTATCAGCAATTTACGTTCACCATCTCCTTCGGAGGTGGGAACCTTGTACCTCAACTTCGCAGCACCTTGTACCTGGATTTGCTTCTCAGTTTTACATTGATCTACCACCTGAGGCCTGTTTCAGTTTTCCTGCATTCTATTCCAGTATGCTGTGGCGACTGTCCCCAGTCCTACCTGCACCTACCTATGTCAGTGCTGCTCTCTGCTGACTTCCTGTCACACTCCTTCCTCCAGTCAGCAGACTTCCACTTTGAACTTTTCCCTCAGTCCTTGGACTGTTGACTTCCTTCTCATCACCCTGGCAGCTTGGGGCTTCTGCACGTTTGCTGTGTCTCTTTTTGGGCCTTCTTACAACTGTTGATGTCCAGCATCCCTGCCCATTCAGTTAGTCCTACCTGTTCATCTGCCTCATACTCCTACCTCAGCCAACATTATAGCTCCAATCCAATACTGTAAGGAATACGTTTTTTTTTTTCACCTAAAAAAACCCTCTTCCAGCGACATCCCTCGAACAGCAAGCCATACAGACTCTAAGTCACTATACAAAATATCAGTAATTCCCAATAATCTCCCCAAGATCTATTCTGGAATCCCATTTGACTGGACGATAGAATATCATATCTCTCAACCAACTATGCAGGATCTCTCCTTATATATTCCATTTCATTCAAACAGCGTGGATGTCTCTACCTCCCGAATTCTTCATAGGATCCAAAATTTAGTGGAAACTCCTTCATGCCTATTGTCTTGCCTGGAAATGTGAACCTAATTCCCTCCTGGGATATACCAACTCCATAAAACCATAACTCTCAAGGATAACGGGAACTGCGGATACCACCTAGGAGTACTGGCATCATTCGTTATACCTTCTCCTTGTAGTCTTCTCCCCAAAGTGAAGATTCTGTTTGACCATGTTTTCCAACTTGCATTCCCTGAATAGCCATTGGATGTTCCCAAGACCCTTCTCCAGCTACTATCCCAGAAAATGTATTGCTGGATCTCTGATGCATAGCTGCCTTGCTAAATTTACACTATCCAAGCCACTGTTCCCTGGCCTCTTGACATCACCATACTTCACAAAGTTACCTACATCTCTTCGTCACGTTACTCTAATCATGCCAGCTACCTATCCAGTGGTCTTTCTAACTCCTCTGTCAGAATTTATCTCCCATACTCCCTTCAGAAAATACCATCACCAAGAGCAGGTCTCCATTTGATTCATCATTCTGTGCATTCACAACCGCCCTGGTTGTCTCCCTATCAGTTATGCACCATAACAATTCGACATCCGACTAAGCATGCACTACACCCATTGCATTGTATGCTAGCTATCAACTTTCCTTTGCCATATCAGTCAGTAAACTCATTCAAAGACCCATTCTCAGGCTCCCCACAGCATACAGACATTGGATCCACCAACAAGGCAAAGCTGCCATGACTATGTGGACGTCATATACAACACCAGTGCTGCTTCCAACCTCCGAATGCTTGATGTCCTTTACCACCGTGCCCTTTGCTTCATAATTAAAGCACCCCATAGAACACACCACTTCACTCTGTACTCGGCAGTAGATTGGTCCTCTCTTGCAGCAAGAAGGCTGCTGCACACAGGCACATGGGCTCTGACGATTTTGTTGCAAAAACTCCCCAACTACATCTACTTCCTCTTCCACTTATCCCACAGCTGTCATTCCCTGCATAAAAATAACTTCATTCTTTTTAACGTACCCTGAACACGTACACTCCATGGCAGAGCTGCAACTGGCTATACCATACCGGCCTACTGGAACAAAATACAAACCTCCCTCAAACTCACTGAGATTGTTTCTGTCAACTACTTTAAATCCTTATTCAACAAGGTCTTCAGGGAAACCTGCCAATGCCCCAGTTGATAGATATACCCACAATGGGTGGGTCTATCCAACATGCTGTATCCTGATTGTGCTACACTTATACTATTGGTGGGCTAAGCTGGTGGGCTCCCCCCAAGCATTGACCCTCCAGCATCTGGATCACCTTGTGTCTCCCTCCTAACCCGTGACCCTCCACAGCCTGTGTTACTGTCTATCCCTTCCTCTTTTTCTCAAATTTTTCTTTATTTGCCCACCTATATCTTTGCTCTCTTGCCAAAATAATGATCTTGATTCCTTCATGCTCACCGTAGTCCCTTGATGCTACTGTACCCTCAGCAACACTGTTTTGACTATTAATTTAGAAACATAGAAACATAGAAGTTGACGGCAGATAAGGACCGCAAGGCCCATCCAATCTGCCCATTTCTTTTTCTACCTTACGAATGTGCCATCGCCCTTTGCTCTGTCAATGTCCTATCTATTCATACTCACCTGTATTGCTCCCTTATGCCTGTCCCATGCCTGTTTCAAGCCCTGCACTGTATTCATACCCACCACTTCCTGAGGTAGGCTGTTCCATGCATCCACCACCCTTTCTGTGAAAAAGAACTTCCTCACATTACCCCTTAATCGGCCTCCCTCTAATCTCATGCTGTTTCCTTTTGTCCTGCTATTTTTCTTATATTGAAACATGTTAGGCTCTTTCACCTTGTTAATGCCCTTAAGGTGTTTGAATGTTTTGATCATATCACCCCTCTCCCTCCTTTGCGCTAGGGTATACATATTGAGCGCCATTAATCTGTCCTCATATGTTTTCTGATGCAGTCCCTGCACCATTTTGGTTGCCCTTCTCTGGACTGCCTCAATTTGGTTAATGTCCTTGTGAAGGTGTGGCCTCCAGTACTGCATGCAGTACTCCAGATGGGGCTTAACCAGTGTCTTGTAAAGAGGGATTATTACCTCCCTCTTCCGACTTGTGATACCCCTACTAATACACCGCAACATCCCCCTAGCCTTATCTACTGCTTTAGTGGTCTGCTTAGATGATTTCAAATCATCAGTGATGATGATGCCCAAATCTCTTTCTTCCGTTGTGACTGCCAGCAACTCCCCTCCCAGCCTATAGGTGGCTTCAGGGTTTCTCTTCCCTATGTGCATGCTCTTGCACTTCTTTGCGTTAAACCCCAGTTGCCACTCTTCTGACCATTTCGCTAGTTTATCCAGATCTCTTCTCATTCTGCCCACCCTACTCTGTTGCAGATCTTGGTGTCATCTGCAAACAGACAAACCTTACCCTCCAGTCCATCTGCAATGTCACTGATGAAGATATTGAAGAGGACTGGCCCCAGGACTGATCCCTGAGGCACCCCACTTGTGACTTGCATCTCTTCTGACTGTATACCATTCACCACCACTCTCTGGTTTCTGCCCATCAACCAGTTTGCCACCCAGTTGACCAACTTCTGACCAACCCTGAGCCTACATCTATGCGATTAGTTTGACAGGACCTTCCTTTTGTAAACCCATGCTGTCTTGGATCCTGTGCTCCTATGGATTCCAGGTGTTGCACTATCCTTTCCTTAAGGAGTGCCTCCATAATCTTGCCCACTACTGAGGTAAGACTGACTGGTCTGTAGTTCCCTACCTCCTTCCTGCTGCCACTCTTGTGGAGTGGGATCACATGAGCCCTTCTCCAGTCTTCTTCACTTAAGCTCCCTGCTCTTAAATTGCTTCTATGATGAACACTGTACTGAATTACTCATTGTTAACTACTATTCATTGTTACTGTTCCAACGTAAACTGTGCCCATTGTAATTTGTTCATTGCTGTGTGTCTTTGTAATTCGTTTCATACCAGTGCCACCTTGTAAGTGAGCGTGTTCAATGGTGCTTTCCTGCAAATAAACTTGAAAGTTGAACTTAAGCTCCTGCCATGGCCAGTCCTTCCTGAACATGAGCCCATGCAAACCTCATAATAGCAACAGTAACTTGCTTCAAACCTTTAACTTATTGTACTGAACATTCCAATTATTCCTATTGGTATCCAATTGCCATCTTTACAGCATATGTCACCCTTCCTTCATTGGTCTGAAATCTTTCAATCACCCCCTCCTACCAGGTACCTAAAGCTCCTCTCGGAATCCTTGATCATTTCCATAGATGCCTACATAGCTAAACATTGCGAACTGCTGAACTCTAAGCCATGAGACCCTAATTTGGATGTCAAAGCCTTTACTACCCCATCACCTAACCTTTTCAATTCCTGCATTTTTTCTTAATCAGTACTAAGATCAAGCTCTTCTGACAACCTTGCAAATATCTGAACCACTTGCCACTCTACAAAGGAACTCAGCACTATATCTTGCCCATACCTTCTACACAGTCTGATAGATTACTTTAAAGATTTCATAACCCATCAGATTTCTCACAGTTCGGAGTCTGGCAGCTCATTTAATAAACTCATGCTCCTCATGCTCACATTGTTTCTGCACCCCCATCGAATATCAACCAATATCACATTTGAATCCTGGACTGTGTTCAACCCTTTTTCTAGCTGGACTTAATCTATATTCAGGATCTGTACATTTCTTCAGACTGGACCTGCCTTTTCAACCTCAAAAATCGACCCTCCTGAACGCATCATTCAACAGAATCGGAAGATAGAACTTCATCACTACAAACATTACACCTTACTCAAAAAATTAGAACATAGTTCTAAGAATATAGAAGAATCTCCTCTTAGTTTGCCCCGAGGACGGACAGGGCCATGGGTCCTCAGAGGATTTCTCCACCTGGGTTTTTTCCTCTCCTGCATGCTATTGGTCATACTCTTCATGAGTTGGAGGAGGTAATGTTTTTGGGCCTTCTATTCCCTACTCGCTACCTGGTTTACCTACCTAGGGTGGGAATAGAGAAAGGCCAAAGTTCAAAACATTACAAGTATACACAAGTACTACTCTATTTGCCATTTGCCATCTGCCCCTTCTGTGTGCTAGCCCCCAGGATTAGGTGTAGCCCCCCTGGGCTGTTATCTGGTGGCTGTGTGGAATAAGTATGCCTCATGTGCTCCAGTCAGGAGCTCCATTCTCTGCTCCCCCCTTGCAAGGCTGGCTGACTCTGTGCAGCAGGAAGTCACTCACTTTTAAAGGTGCAGTGCGCCAAATGTCCCGCCCCTTCTTCCTCCCCCCCCCCAGTGCTTCCGGGACCCCCGATGCCCACTGGTGTCCCTAGGGCTGGAGAACACTAGGGGAGGTGCTGTGCTGGCCACCAATGCAGCACCTAATACTCCTGCCAATGGGCAGGCACTTCCAGTGCCGAAACATTCACGCTTCACCAAAGACACTCACCATGCGTTAAAGCAGGCTGTTGCTCGAACGCAGCACACTGCGGTGCACAAGTGCAGCAATCTTTTCCTGACTGCTCCTCCAGTCCCTGTTTAAGCTGCAGTCATGGGGCTGGAGTGAGCAAAGAACTGTAAGGGAGTTCTGTAACAGCACGAACAGCATTCAGGTAAGCCCCTTTCCCAAGGAGGGGGGTTACATAAACCATTCAAGATGAGGCATCACACACCTTGGGTGTGTAAAAAAACAAAAAACTTGTTACATACCACACCCCATGAATTCTGTATATTACACTCTTACTTACTGAATACAAAAAACCTACCTGGTGTGGCAAAAAGACTGTCTGTGTTCATTCTGCACTTGGGTGCCAACTATAATGATTCCAATGTGACAAGTCCACATGAGCAGGGGCAGCAATGGAACTTGTGACCCTCCAGTTTCCAAACTCAACACTGTACACTAGGCTAGCAAGAACAGCTGCATCCAGCTCTGTTATTTACTGAGGCTTGTAAATGCAGATACAGTTTCACAAGGGTACACAATAACTAGTCTTTAGTCTAAGACATATTATAAAATACCATTAGCAACAGTACTTGGCATAGGTTGCCATACCTCTGAGAACTTATTTTTTTGATTCACTGAAGTGTAATGTATAGAATAACATATGAGCAACCATGTACAACAAGAATGCATTTCTACTGAAGGGTGAGATGTCATCTTTGCTCTTGAGGGGTCTCTGTGATGTCATCGGAGCTCAAGAGAGAAACATTGGTCTTATTGCATATGGTTGCACATATATTATTTTGTGTAGTATATGTTTGTTTTAGCTCATTTACCTTCTTTTTCACTTTGTTTTGAACTGTGGTCAGCTAAACATTAAACAGAGCAAACAGCATAACATTAAAAACATTTACTGTGACTGAAATAACTACGTGAGCTGGCAAGAACTAACAGTTAATCTTTTAACAAACAGTTCACTCGAGGTGTTATCATTCTTGATGGAATTGTCATTATGAGGAATCTTAATAGACATGGGAATCTTTGCTGTTGTACCTCAGCAGTGACATAGCTACTGTGGTACAACATTATTCTGGTATCCCTATTGTGGTATAACAGTATCTGGAAGTGTATGGATTTCCACATACAACATATAGAAAAATGTATGGGCAACCAGCTGTGTTGCCATTCAGGGGCTGAGATGACATCATAGGGACCTTGAGAATGAAGCATGAGAGGTCCCTTTTGTCATCTGGACCCCGAGATGGAAACACATGCCGGCTGGTGTTTTGGTTGCCCATATATTATATTTTTATGGTATCTGGGTTTATAGTATATGAGTAAACAAAACTGAGCAAGCTGTAGTACATTTGTTCTTAGCAAAAACAAGGAAAAATTACTTTTGAAATCTAAAATGTAAAATATGAATGGCAGATTTGTGTTTTGGGTGAGGGTGGGGGCAGGGGAGCATCATGAGGAGAGAATGTTGGGACAGACTTTTTAGTTTTTTAGTAAAGTTTTTGTAGTATAGTTGTGATTTCACTGCTATACTACAACACATTTTTTTGACCTTTGAACTATACTACAACTTTTATTAACCTTTGAACTGTCCTACAACAAGAAAACTGGGTGTATAGAAATCCGTGCAAATAGGGTCTAACCATATACCACAGCACTGAGCCATATACTGTGCAGCTGCTTTAATTTCAGACCCTGTAGAAATGTGTTAATCCAGATTAGAAAACTTGGAGTCTTTTAGTATTTAGCCATATTTATAGTATGCATCTCTTTGGCATTAATCAGAACGAGCTTGATCAGCATTCACGTCCCAACCCCAGTCTTAGCCTTGATTATTGGTGCTCTGAAAATATTGAATTCTGCATACATCATGAGTGAAAAGGCTATGATCCAAAGCTAGTCCTTAGTTCTGTCCCTATAGAGTATGAGTTTGTTACATGTAGCTATCCTGTGAATCAGCATATCTTCATGGAGACATCTGGGGCCAAACATTGAAAAGAGCACAAAGCACAGTGTAAAACACTGCGCTGCACCTTGCGATTGCCTGGGAGTCAGAGGATGCTATAGTCAGTCGAACAGTGCACCAGTACTATTCAACTGATTATAGGACCATGTTGAGGCAGCACTACTGTATGTCAAGTAGCACTTCCCCGACATGGATCCCGAAATATGCCACCAGAATGGATAGCGCTGGAGGACTATCTGCAGTATTCAAAGGGACAAATGCAAATGAGCCCAGTGGCCATGCAAGGCATGAAGGGGCCATTTGCATGCCCATTATGGGCTCGTTTGAATTGGTGGTGAGGCAGGTTAGCACCCCCCCAATTGCCCAGCCGCAGACATGTATGGATATCCATTGTGCTAGGGGTCCCCCCCCAACTGCCATCCCATATTGTAAATCACAGACTCCCTGGTGCTAGTGGCTCCCCTTCTGATCACCAGCCCATATTGTAAATTCAAAGGCTCCCTGGTGCTAGTGGTCCCCCTCTCTGATTGCTGGCCCGTATTGTAAATTAGAGGCTCCCAGGTGCTAGTGGTCCCCTCCCCTCCCCTCCTATCACCAGCCTATATTGTAAATCACATACTCTCTGGTGCTAGTGGCCTCCCTCTGATCACAAGCCCCTCCTTACAAAACAAACCCTCCCTGGTGTCCACAGGTCCCTCCCCGGCACCGATCCATGTTACCGCTGCTGAAAATACCATAATCCCTGCATCTAGGTCCCCCCATGGCACCGAACACCCACCCTCCTGTCAACTTACCAGTACCCCGGTGCTGTGGGCATGCATACGATGACTGGTGCAGCCCTCCTCACACCTTCTTGGATGGCCACCATACATCGAGGCAGGGAGCATGCCTCTTATTTATAGGACAGGGTAACTGTTGAGTGTACTGAGTGATTCTATGCTGCAGGGTAAAACTTCTTCTCATTCCTCTCAATCTGTCTCCCCTGTAAGGAATTAATCTTCCAGCATAGACTGGGCTCAGTTATACAAAAGCCTACTTGATGACACCCTTCCGGGAGGACCCTGCCTCAGTTTCTCCCTCCTACATCCTCTGATCCTCCTCCACCCTCTGACTGAACTCTACAACATGGCTCCACTTCTTTACCTGCCACATACAGTAGCAGGGAGCACAAAAACTACAGGGATGTACTCTGTTAGTGCAGGGCAGAGGAATGCAGATAGTAACTCCACACATGGGGGTTACAGATTTATTACCATTTGTGTAAAAGAAAAAAGATCCATAGTCTCTATTTGTTCTCAACTTCTTAATTTTGAATTTATGGTTAATTGTTTTAGACTTTTTCCCCAAAGGTAAACAACTTCTCTGGATCAACGTTCTCAACAATGTGCCAAGGCTGTGCAGAGAGCCAGTGGGATGCTGGGGTGCACAGGGAGAGGTATCACCAGCAGAAAAAAAGAGGTGGTGATGCCACTGTATAGATCATTGGTGAGGCCTCATTTGGAGTACTGTGTTCAGTTCTGGATGCCACATCTCCGTAAGGGCATACACAGGGGGGAGGCAGTTCAAAGAAGGGCAACAAAGATGGTGCAGGGCCTGCACCAAAAGTCATATGAGGAGAGACTGGGAGACCTCAATATGTATACCCTGGAGGAGAGGAGAGGAGAGACAGGGGAGATATGATAGAAACCTACAAATAATCTAAGGGCATAAATAGAGTACCGGATGGTAGCATCTTTCAGAAAAGGAGACGTTCAGGAACGAGGGGGCATGACATGAGGCTGGAAAGTGATAGACCAGAGGGTAACGTGAGGAAGTATTTCTTCATGGAAAGGATGGTGGATGCATGGAATAGAATCCCAGTGGAGGTGGTGGGGGCAAACACAGTAGGGGAATGCAAAAATGCATGAGACTGGCATAGAGGAACCCTAGCAACATGAATGAGAAGGTAAAGCCGGAGATCAAGGTGGGTCTTCGGCTTTTGCAGTAGGTTAGGAAAATGGGTATACTGGATGGGCCTAGAGGTCCTTATCTGCTGTCAATTTCTATGTTTCTATGTAATGCCCTTGAAAAGTTTAATAAACATCTGAATTAAGTTTACATGAAGTCTTCTCTTTTCTTGTGAGAATACATCTAACTTTGGTAGGCTTTCCACACGACTTAAATTTTTAATATCCCTACTCTGCACTTCCCAAGTGTAATAATGTCCTACCTATGGAATGGTGATGAGTGTCACAACTCCACTCAGCAGGTCAGGCCCTCTGCTTCCACAGTGCCAACCTCCGAGCGCAGTATTGTGAACAGGAACAGAACAGGGTAACCCTCCTGTCTGTTTTGTGGGTCTAAGTCAACTTTGGTCTCAAGTTCTGGAGGGATTCAAACTGTGAACCTCTTGCTAGCGTACCCAATGTACAGGCTCAGATAATTCTGCTCTTTGGGGAATGCCAGATATCTTTCGCCTATGGGCACCTAACCAGGTTACAGAATGAACCCTTAAAGACTATGAAAGACCTCAGATAAACTCTTACCTTTTCCCAGTTTGGTATTACCATTAAGCTATGCACAGTGTTAACTATAACCATATATGCTTCACTTGTCAAAGAAAGAATTTCAAAGGCACACCAAATAGTCTCTTTAAAATAGGGGTTTACTTTAAAATAGATAAAAATGTAAAGTGTAAATACAGAACAATATATCACAACACATACAATCACTTAAAAGAACAAGGTTTAAAAAGTGCAAATTCCTACCACCAGACAATTAGACTTGTCTACCTAATATATATCTTCTAACAGTGCTTGAAGTAGATGTTGTTGCTTCAGAGAGTCCAAACAAGAATGTCCGTAAATGGAATACAGAATACAGTTTAAAACTGTCTTTGCCAACCTCTTCCATGAGGTCACCTAGCTCCCCCCTGTCAGAATATAAAAATTAGGCAAAACAGGATGTCCTATCAAGAGGTATTAAATTCTGTGACTTCAACAAAAGTCATTTTCCAAATGACTTCTTTGATCTATGAGCAGTTTCCTCTCTCAAATACATCAAAGGACTTTTTATAACTCTCTCTGCCAGATCTCACTGAGGTGTAATATGCTTTGTGACACCAGGTGCAATTTACTGACCTTCCTGAGGACATCATTAAATATATATTTTAGTTCCTATCTTCAAAGCAAACTGGGAAGTTAATCACCTTACAGAGATCTGCTGTTTAACATATATCCTGTCCTTTGAAGTGATACCTGGGGGGAGGGGGCATCCCAGGATCACAGAATTTCTCATGACAGACAGTCACACTACATTTTTTTATATTACAAAAATCATAGAGTAATCAGAACCAGCTGTCTAAGTGTCACAATCCTCCCCATCTAGACTGAATCTGGGGCTCTATCCCCTGCATAGGATGAGCTTCCCAAATCAGTTCACTCCTCATAGACACGAAACAAGCCATTTTAGTTCTGATTTTTTGCTCCAGCCCTATGTAAGATTGTCATGTTATACCCTTGCAAAGCAAGACTCCATCTTAACAATCTACCATTAGTCTTTCCCATTTGTGTCAGCCAAACCAAGGGGTTGTGGTCAGTTTGTACCACAAAATGCTGCCCATGCAAGTATGGCTCCAACTTCTTTAGGGCCCACACTATGGCAAGACACTCCTTTTCCACAGTAGAGTATGCCTGCTCCCTGGGAAGTAACTTTTTACTCAGGTACACTACCGGGTGATCTTTCCCTTGGTTGGATGTCTGACTCAGTACCGCCCCAATACCCATGTCTGAGGTGTCAGTCTGAACTATAAAGGGTCTGCTACAGTCAGGACTTGTCAAAACAGGAGCACTTTACAGTGCCTCCTTCAATCTGGTAAAGGCTTCTTCACAGGCTGGTCCCCAGGTCATTTTCTTTGGCATCTTTTTCTTTACAAGGTCAGATAGGGGAGCAGCCAGGGCACTGTAATTGGGTACAAATTTTATATAGTACCCTGCTGTCCCTAGAAAACTCCTGACCTGCTTCTGCATTTCTGGTCTGGGCCACACCTGGATCACCTCTATTTTTATTTGGTTAGGATGGAGCTGTCCCTGGCCTACCACATTCCCAAGGTATGCCACTTCTCCCATGGCCACCTGGCACTTCTCAGCTTTGACAGTGAGCCTGGCCCTCTGTATCCTGGCCAGCACTTCCCTAAGGTGGGACAGGTATTCCTCCCAGCTGGCACTAAAGATGGCAATGTCATCCAGGTATGCCACAGTGTACTCCTCAACACCACTTAACACCTGGTTCACCAACATTTGGAAAGTGGCCGGGGCATTCTTCATTCTGAAAGGTATTACTTTATTTTCAAATAAGCCTATCAGAGTGATGAAGGCCGACCTCTCCCTAGCTCTGTCCATCAACTCTACCTGCCCATACCCCTTGGTCAGGTCAATGGTCGTAAGGTAGGTCGCCCCTCCCAACTTGTCCAGGAGTTCATCCATCCAGGGCACCGGGTGGGTGTCTGACTCTGTGACTGCATTCAGTCCATGATAGTCCACACAGAAATGACTAGAGCCATCTGGCTTGGGCACAAGGACTATGGGTGAGGCCCAGGGCGTGGGATCTCTGGATTACCCCTAAATCCAGCATCTCCTCCACTTCCCTCCTAATGTCCATTTGGACAGCCTCTGACACCCGATATGCTGTCCGTCGTATGGGCGTCTGTGTCCCTGTCTCCACATTGTGCATCACTAAGGGGGTTAGTCCAGGCTTGGTGCTAAACAATAGGGCAAAGTCTGCTAAAACCTCCCTTACTTCCTAGATCTTGTCCAGGGCAAGCTGAGGAAACAATTTAACTGCCTCCACAGAGGACTCCCACGTACTTTCTTCCAGCAAGTCCAGAATGGGGTCTCCTTCATCTGTCCCCTCCCCAGGACTACACACTGCAAACACCATGTCAGCCCTATTAGTATATGGCTTCATTATGTTGACATGGTACATACTTTCTGTCTGTCTTTGGTCAGGTAACTCTATAATATAGTTCATGTCATTTACCTTCCTAACTACTTTGTACAGTCCTGCCCACTCACCCTGCAGCTTGTCTTTCCGGACTGGAATAAGGACCATGACTTCCTGACCCACAATGTATGAGTGAGCTCTGCCTCTGCGGTCGTACCACACTTTTTGTTTCTGTTGGGCAGCTGCCAGATTGCTCTGGGCTGTCCCCTTAAGCTCCTTCAGCCTTTCTCTAAACCTAAGGATGTAATCCACTATGGGATTTCCCTGGGTGGCATGCTTGCCTTCCCAGTCCTCCCGGATCAAGTCTAGGAGCCCACGTACACGGCGTCCATATAAGAGTTCGAAGGGTGAAAATCCTGTCAACTCTTGGGGCACCTTCCTGTATGTAAACAACAGCTGGGGAAGGTATTTCTTCCAGTCACTCCCATGCTGTTCAGCAAATGCCCAGAGCATTGACTTCAGGGTACTATTAAATCTTTCCACAAGCCCATTGGCTTGTGGGTGATATGGTGTCATGCATCTCTGTACCACCCCACACTTCTCCCACAAACATTTCATCAGGTCCGACATGAAGGAATCCCCTTGATTGGTGATAACCTCATGTGGAAACCCAACATGGGGGAAATCCCAAGTAAGGCATCTGCCATTTTTTCTGTCCTCAGTGAGGATAGGGTGACTGCCTCTGGGTACCAGGTGGCATAATCCACCACAGTCAGGATGAATCTCTTCCCTGAGGAGCTGGGGGTATTTAAAGGCCCCACAATATCCATTCCCACCCTCTGGAATGGCTTCTCCACTATGGGCAATGGAATCAGGGCGGCTTGGGTTTTGTTGCCCGCCTTCCCTATTTCTCAGCACCAGTGACAAGACCTGCAATACTCCTTCACCTGCTGGGTGAAGTTGGGCCAGTAGAAATTCTGGGGCAACTGCTGCGTAGTGCGCGCAATTCCCAGATGACCAGACAAGGGAATATCATGTGCAATCTTGAGCAACTGCTCACGATACTCCTGGGGAATGACAAGTTGCCTGCTTAGCACCCCTCCCTCTGTCTGCACAGCCTGAGTATACATCAGTCCATTTTCCCAATAAACCTTATGTTTACCATCAACTACTTGTGCTCCATCAGAGTCTACCCAAGTCCTCAGCTTCTCTAGACTAGTGTCACTTCCCTGAGCAGCTGCAAACTCCTCACACATTCCCAAGGCATGGGACAGGTCCCCTTCAGTCTCTAATCTAGGGTCCCTAGCACTAGCATCAGGGCCCTCAGTATCACTGTCCTCCCTAACCCTCTGACAATGGGTCACACCTCCCTCTTCAGAGTAACCCTCTGTAGCTGTGTGGTTAACTGCTACTGGGGAAATTTCTACCCCCTTTTCATTAGTCTCCCCATCTGGAGACACAGGCTGGGGAACCAGCCTCCCAGTGGTTTCCACAATGGCTTCTGTGGGGTTCAGGGAACTACAATTTTCCCTTGCCGCTTGGCTATGGGTAACTGTACACACCATCCCCTGTTGGAGATTGTTGCCAAGGATGATGTCCACTGCTAACATTTTGGCTACAGCCACTTGTTGCTCAGTTCCCCCTGTTTCACCCCATTCTAGGAGAACACTGGCGAGTGGCAATGTTTTCTCCTCACCAGTAAAGTCCTGTACAGTGATGTATTTATTTGGTATAAGCTGACCAGGCTCTACTAGATCCCCTTTTATCAATGTCAGGGATGCCCCTGTGTCCCTTAACCCTTAAGTCTGTACACCATTCACCATGACTGGGTGCATGTGTTCCCTCATGTTCACAGGCATGCTTCCAGGGAAACACAAACAATCCACTTCCTTCCTAGCGCCACCTTGCGTATTGCTCATTCTTTTGGGATACTATCTGGCAATGTGCCTAGTTTCTTTACACAACCAACATTCATTTCTTTTCTCAGAGAAATCTTTTCTCTGAAACCTGGGGCTAACTGGTTTCGGTGGAGGCAGTGAGGGTTTTAGCTGCCCTGAAGGTGTGCTTTTCCCTTTCTGCACTGCCACGCCCACCTCATTTGCTCTCAGAGCAGGTCTGCTCTTGGCATAGCAGTCCGAGAGTTCAGGAGCCTCTTGCACTGTTTTGGGATCTCAGTCCTCCAGCCAGGTTTTTAGCTCTGCTGGGCATGCCCAGAAAAACTGTTGTAACAGAATCACATTTTCAATTTTATCTACAGAGTTTGCTTCAATTCCTTCCCACCAACATTTTAAAAACTGATGTTGTTTCATGACTAGCTCCTCGTAGCTCAAGTCAGGGCATCTCCTGAGCTTACGGAATTTAGCTCTGTATGATTCAGCAGTTAATTCAAATTTCTTTAACAGGGCAGCTTTAAGTTTGCTGTAATCATTACTGTTCTCATTGTCCATTTGACCCTATGCATCCCTAGCTTTCCTGGTAAGTAGTGGGGATAGCTGGAAGCTCCAGGACTCCCTAGGAATTTTAGCCTGAATACAAACTTTTTCAAAAGAATTTAAAAAACCATCCATATCCTCCCCCTCTTTAAATTCTGTGATCAATTTGGAATTCAATTTGTAACCCAGTCCTGTAGTCCCAGTTAAACCCATGCCACTTACCTGCTGTGGTGCTGGTGGTTGGAGTCGTAACTTCTCCAGTTCATGTTGCCTCTGGCACTCATGCTCCCCACAGTCCTGCTCTCATTGTTCACAGTCCCTCTTCTTCTCTGCAGCTCACTGTTCTTGCTCCCTCTTCTCCTCTGCAGCTCGCTGTTCTTGCTTCTCTTCTCTCTGGAACTTCAGCTCCTTTCTGCGCAACTCAATCTGCAGCCTGAGTACTTCTGGCTCCAGAATGCTGGTGACCTTCCCCTGCTGCTGTGGCCCTTCGCTGGCACTGGCCCTGCTGCCCTCCTCATCAGATCTGGACACTGCACTAGCTGCTAGCCCTTCCACACTCAAGGTTTGTTCCCTTACAGTCACTGTCTGTGACTCGATGCTCTGGGTATCTGCTAAAATCAGGGCATCCACGAGGTTCGTTTGGTGGCTTTCACCTCGTATAGGACTCCTCTGTCCCTGCACAACTGCTTTAAGTAATCTACAGTGTGCCTGCTGTAGTTGGAAGCCATCTTCTTCCCTAACTACGGTTACTCTAACTTGCACTTTAGAGAAAAAATAAATAAAACAGGTAGGCATTTGACTGTAAGCCAAGTGATATAGTTCTGTTTCCTTTTAAAAAAAAATAACTGCCCTGTCTTGGCAAGTGAGCTGTACAGTATCAAGCTGACACACTGAACAATAAAAGCTTGTAATACCAAAATTACCTGCACTGTTGCCAACCAAACTGTCACAAGCCCACTCAGCCATTCAGGCCCTCTCTTTTCCACAGTGCCAACCTCCGAGTGTAGTATTGTGAACAGGAACAAAACAGGGTAACCCTCCTGTCTGTTTTGTGGGTCTAAGTCACCTTTGGTCTCAAGTTCTGGAGGGATTCAAACTGTGAACCTCTTGCTAGCGTACCCAATGTACAGGCTCAGATAATTCTGCTCTTCAGGGAATGCCAGATATCTTTTGCCTATGGGCACCTAACCAGGTGTACAGAATGAACCCTTAAAAACTCTATGAAAGACCTCAGGTAAACTCTTACCTTTTTCCAGTTTGGTATTACCATTAAGTTATGCACAGTATCAACTTTAACCATATATGCTTCACTTGTCAAAGAAAGAATTTCAAAGGCACACCAAACAGTCTCTTTAAAATAGGGGTTTACTTTAATATAGATAAAAATGTAAATACAGAACAATATATCACAACACATACAATCACTTAAAAGAACAAGGTTTAAAAAGTGCAAATTCCTACCACCAGACAATTAGACTTGTCTATCTAATGCATATCTTCTAACAGTGCTTGAAGTAGATGTTGTTGCTTCAGAGAGTCCAAACAAGAATGTCTCTAAATGGAATACAGAATACAGTTTAAATCTGTCTTTGCCAACCTCTTCCATGAGGTCACCTAGCTCCTCCCTGTCAGAATATAAAAATTATACAAAACAGGATGTCCTATCAAGAGGTATTAAATTCTGTGACTTCAGCAAAACTAATTTTCCAAATGACTTCTTTGATCTATGAGCAGTTTCCTCTCTCAAAGACATCAAAGGACATTTTATGACTCTGTCAGATCTCACTGAGGTGTAATATGCTTTGTAACACCAGATGCAATTAACTGACCTTCCTGAGGACATCATAAAATGGATATTTTAGTTCCTATCTTCAAAGCAAACTGGGAAGTTAATCACCTTACGGAGATCTGCTGTTTAACATATGTCCTGTCTTTTGAAGTGATACCTGGAAGGGGGGGGGGGGTCATCCCAGGATCACAGGATTTCCCATGACAGACAATCACACTACATTTTTTTTTATATTACAAAAATCATAGAGTAATCAGAACCAGCTGTCCAAGTGTAACAATGAGAACTGGACACAGTACTCCAGGTGTGATCTCACCTTAGCCAAGTAAAGTAATGACTCCCCCTCCTTTAAAATGATAAAAAGTTTTCTTATGTCAGTCTACTTTTTCAGCTTCCTTAGCTAGTTCAGACATCTTGAGTCTAACTCAAAATCTGTAAAGCAGGTTCACAACATGTGATTGATAGTTCTTGGAACTGTCACCCTTATTAATCTCCTACCAAGGTACTGCATGCTGTTTGCAGAGCTCCTGGCTGACAACTAGCTTAACACAGGTCACCAGTGCTGTAACCAGTCCATTGTGAACTTAACACTGGGCTGTCCTCTTCCTGTCCCACATTTGCTTCAGTCACATAGAAGCAGGCCTCTGGACATCAGCACCCCTGTTCACTTCAGGCACTCCTGATCGTTATGCTCCTTTAACAAAAACAGTCTCACTTTAATGTTGGATTGCACTTTTGGAGATGGAACTGAGAGTTTGCCAGAAAAATAAATAACCAGTACATTTTAAAATTACTGTACAGTTAAAGATCAATTAAATATGAGAAAATGTAATATTTACAGAATGTACATGAAATACAGACATCAAACAGGTTTTTTGTACACAAAAGAACAAACAGAAAGAAACTGTTAAAATGAACTAAACTCTGTTCTTACCACTCATATCTTAGAAAAGATCTTTGCACATATATTGAGCTCCCACCAGAGCACACAGCAGCTGTAGAGTTCCTCTTTGATGCACACAACTTCCTCTGTGAGGATTACTGACCCATTAAGTGCAGAGACAAGACTTGTTAAAAGCTGCCTTGAGCTCCTGTGATGCCAGAGAGCTTGGACACTATGTTGCCATCGGCAACTAGCTTGTATTTTCAACAACATCCAAGCAGCTTCATTCTAGCTCAGCTTATTTTGACTGGTTCTGAAGTCGCTCTTCCAGGACATAAAAATTTAAACTGCCTTTTGATAAGTAAACAGTGGGTGAGTCCACTGAGTGCGTGGTCTTTTGTCTCAGAGGAGCTACTCCGTGATCCCCATCAGACATTTACAACCTACTTCAGCATGATTGAAGCATTTCTCCAACCCAGTTACAGCACTCTAACCTTGTTTAGCTCTCTGCATGCCACGTTTTACTTAAAGAAACTCATCCATAGGAATATAGTGATACTGAGAAATAATTTAATTTACATCTGTGGGGAGGAATCTGTCACAGTGATACAGCAGTTGGGTAATTTAATGTTCATGCTCATTCAAACTTTAGTTTCTTTAGAGCTGAATATTTTTCTGAGAACTGAGAATATCTCAGTTCACCATCCCAGCTGTGTGACCTAAACTGGGATCTGACCCTTGGCCTCTAGTTGATAGAAGCTGGATATGTCAGTTATATATTGCTTCAGATTTTGCCTGTGGCATTTCCCTGCCCTCTCAGGGGAAGAGTGTGGAGACATTTGTTGCATTTTTAAAAGCCCTTTTTATCTGATCTTGTTTATTTTTAGTAGCTCCTTCTTTTCTGGATAATGTGATGCACCTGGGCTGCTGTACACGAAGAGCGCTATTCATATTGATTGTCTGATTGACAAACTAATTGATTAAAAATAATTTCCTTTCCAATATTTAGGACCATAAATCCAGTAATACCTTCCTTACAATTTTTAAGTACCACCGTTTCTGTCAGTGACATGCTGCAGCATTCTGCGGGAGCACAATTTGATCCAATGGAAATGGCTCCGATTTGTCATGCAGGAAAGTGTGACATGCTTATCACACCGCATTACATCCTGACTAACTCTGCTGTAAACTGCACACAAAATGTTGCTAGATTGGACTTTATTTTTATAAGACAAATGATGTGTACATAACTATGTCTGGGCAACCATGCACAACAAGGCTGTGTTTCCCACAAGGAGTGAAACAGCATCAAAGACCTCAAGAGCAAAACATAAGAGGTCTCTGTGATGTCATCTCACCTTGAGATGAAAACATTAGCCATGTTGTGTATGGTTGCCCACACATTATTTTGTATAGCATAGTTTTTTAATTATTTTTTTTTTAATTTATTTATTTTATGTCTAACTCTGTCTTGAACTGTCATCAAATAAAAAACAGAGGCAGTATAAGATTAAAAATATGTAATGTGATTTAAGTGATAGCTAAATAAGCTGGCAACATTTCTGGTGGTTCATCTTTTAACAAACCATTCACTCGGGATGTTTTCAGTTTTTGCTGGTATCTTCGTTATGAGTACTCTGCAGTCTAGGATAGCTAGAGGAATCTTGAGAGACATGAGATTCTATGCTGTTGTAACATGGCAAAAGAACAGAACACAAAAACAGTAGCAGTCATTGGACAGAAACCATCACATGTCCAATTTGGACACAGCATTAATTTTACAATAATGCCATCCCCAAACTGAAATACTACAACAGTCCACACAAGTAAAATGAGCAGCATAGTGAGAAAGGGATGCAAGTTCGAGGGAAATGCAAACTGTCCTTTCTACCCACCCAGCCACCCAAATGCCAGTGACTGTCGTCGCAAAGTGTGATGAGCATCCAAACAAGCGAGTGTGACACATGACACAAGCAACTGTGAGGCAGGGGAGAAACTCGGCCAAAAGCAATCAGGAAACAGCAAAAAGAAATAGAAATAAAAGTACCTTCAGAAATAGAGAGCGGAAGTAGCAGGGAAGTGTTCAGCAGTGATGGGACTGACTAAAAAAAGAACTGTAGAGCAGGGGACAGCGAGACACAGTAGGGGTCAGCAATATGCAAATGAGCAGCAACAGGACGTCTCACAATGGGGACATTGCAGCATCGTGGACCTCCTAGACAGGTTATGAAAATGATAGCTGTCTAGATGTTTGGAGAAAAGTATAAAACAGTGCATTACTTCAATAATTGTTTAGAAACAAGTGATGTTGTGATAACAACATCAGCATATGAATAAATGTGAGTCTTTGTATCCTAGTATGGAGAAAAGTACAGTAAAGATATTGTAACCATAGAGAAATTCTTCCTCTCATTTTTCAATATAACAGAAACACCAGAAACTGCAACATAGCCCTAACACATTCCATGTTACAAGAGCATTAAGCCACTCTGAAGGTGACATCTAATGAGGAATTAATGCATGGTTGGGCCATTGAAGGCACTCGGCCTTCAGCCTCATGCCACAACCCTCCCAACCATGCATTAATCCCCCATTAGATGCCACCTTCATCTTAGCTTAATGCTTACATAGATACATACATAGATACATAGACAGTGTTGGCAGATAAGGGCCTATGGCCCACCCAGTCTGCCCATTTAAGTTTGTAAGTGCAGTTTATGTTTTCCAGGAAGTCTGTTGCCCCTTACCCCTGACCTCCAGAATTCCTTTATGTCTATCCCATGCATTCTTAAATCCGTGATTGTTTCAGCCCCACCACTTCCTCTGGCAGGGTGTTCCACTTGTCCACCACCCGTTCTGTGAAGAAATTCTTCCTCACATTTCCTCTGAATCGTCCTCCCTCCAACTTCATCCCATGCCTCTAGTCCTGGAACATCTTTTCGCTTAAAATAGTGCATTCCTGCACCTGTTCCTCCCTGTAAGATACTTGTATGTCTCTATCATATCCCCTCTCTCCCTCCTCTCCTCCAGGGAGTACATGTTCAGTGCCTTCAACCTGTCCTCATAGGACTTGTGATGCAATCCATGCACCATCTTTGTTGCCCTCCTCTGAACCTTCTCTACCCTGTCTATGTCCTTACGTAGGTAAGGTCTCCAGAACTGCACAGTACTTACTTGTACCACAGTGGTGACATAGCTACTGTGGTAAAACAGCCTTCTGATATCACTACTATGGTAAAAAGCCATCTGTAAGTGTGTGGATTTCCATACACAACAACAATGAACAATATACTACAATGATTTTAAATGTGTTAAGTTCATAGTTACATTTGTATCTCTTGCTAATTTGCCTTTAGGTTATATTTGCAACAGATGACTGGTTTGCTCCTGCAGAAAATCTCCTAAAGGTATGACATTTTGCTACTCATCTCAGATATCATCTTGATTTTTTTCTGTCTCTCTCTCTTTGTTGCAGCAGCTTTATAGTGTTGGAATAATTTCCCATTAAAGATGCCTGCCTTCACAGCTGTAACATTTCTGATTTTGATTTAAAAAAAAAATCACGCCAGCACAGGCTTAAAGAGATTTGTCAAGTTTTCACTCACCCTCCATTGATTGATTCATTCATTCATTAGCTTTTATTGACCAGGTGAGTAAACTAGACACCAAAGTGCACCTATTTTCAAGTACGACCCGGGCAGGTTACATGATAGGAACGATACAAATCATAAGGAATATAAATACAGAAACAATGAGAGGAGACCCCTTCAGCAAAGTAGGGCTTAAATGTTTTGCAGAAAGCAAGATTCTCTTCTAAGGAAGAGTTGTTAGGTACAGAGCGCCCTGTGCACTGTGCAAAATATCCTAGAACATGGTAAGCAAAGACCCCAACAAAGGATTGGTTGCTGCCTAGCCAAGGTCACTATGGTTATGGGGAGTATATATTGTTTATACTTCAGCAGGCTTTGTCCACTAGGATATTGACCAAGGAGACACTGTTTCTGACTAGTACACCACCACCTACTGACAACCTTCATCCCTCATCTGCTATATTCTTTACATCCCTCCCTCTTCCTACCTCTGTACTGTCCTTACCTGCCCTCATCTACCCTTCCCCACCATTTTTTTTCTTTTTCCTCTTCTACTCTGTCTTGTCACTACTACATCTGGACTGCTCATACTTGTCTCTATACCCTAATCCTTCTCCTTCAGTGCTCCAGCATGCCTGGCCACTCGGTCTTCCTAACTCAAATATGAGCAGACCGCACTCTCCAGCATGATGCACTTAGGTCATATAGACCATGTCATTCTACAGTTACGTAAAATGAGTACTTCTCTAAACTGAAACCATGTAATCTTTACTTAATGTGTTTAAAATAGCTTAAATGCATTGAATTATTGTCCTTCAAAAGTGCTAACGTATATAGCTTGCTAGTGACTCTCAGCCTGCTGCATATTCCGTGTACTTCCTTGCCTTGTGTATGCCTTGTATGATTATGTTGTCATTATATATGCTTAGCTTATGGCCTGTCCGGCTACTGTATTGTCCCAGGTCCATCTTGTAAATGAGCTTGTCTTAATGGTGTTCCACCTGGCAAAATAACAATATTGATTGATTGATTGATTGATTGATAAATATAGGCACCCAGAATATATAGTTAGTTGGATAGTTGAGGACTTCAGGGGTTTGGAGTCCAGCATAAAGAGTGGACATCTGCTCTCATGGCACTGGCAATAACTGGCTGTTAATGGCTTTCCAGGCTCAGGGAGTGGCACTTTGTGGGTCCCAAGTTTAGAATGCACAATTCTCCAATCAGATCTGGTCTCTGGTTGCCTTTGAGTCTGCAACAGAAAGAGCATTAGTGATGGGCCTACAGTGGAAGTTCTCCCTCAAGAGGTTCATCCATATGGTTACACTGATCCTGATCATGAATCTGTGACACTGGAAGATCTGAGTCTCAACCAGTCAGACACAGTCGGAGGTATTTCAGGGGCATAACACGTTCCTCTTGTCCAAGAGAACAGTTATCTGATTATAAATGAGTAGTATTGGGATTGCTGTGTCTGGGACCATTGATTGGCTATTACTGGTAGGAAACATGAGATGAGACTATTTATTTCAGGTACCATACACTCATGGGGGGAGTAAACCATGAAAATGGAAGCAGAGTAGGTACCAGGTGCCATCAGTGCCATGTTAAAGGTGCTGCATAGGAGATGGACTCACACAGCTGCTCACTTGGGAAGAGGTGTACTGGAAAATGAAAGGCTGCAGTGGGACCCTGAAATATAATGTTCTGAAGGTACTGGAACATTCTAAAATGCTTTGAAATGATAGATATGTTTAGAAATGTGTCCAGAGGTTAACATACATGCCAGTCTCCCTTCTGGAGAAGCAGCAGACTGCAGTCTTGCTGGAATCAAGAGACAAACTAGAGTGTCTCAATCTCAATTGAGTCCCACCATGTACACCTGTATATTTCCCAATTAAACTGCAAATCCTAGCCTTTTACAGGAATGGTGATACCAGGTTCTGAACATGAATGAAGATTTCAAGACACAGAAAGGGATTTTAAGAGATGCCACCAAGTGTCTCAGATGCTCAAAGCCTACTGTGGACTTCTGACATTTATTGCTGAAGTCGTGGGTCATAGCCCCTGTGTGCTCCAGTTCAACAAACTGAATGTTATCAGCAACTTGATAGTGCTAAGGGATGCACTGAAGAATATTAAGTAAATTGGGAACTGTTTGTTTACTGAAGTTCAGAGTCAGACAGTGCAGCAAGTGCCCAGCATTGTAAAATGACACTGTAGCCATCAAACATGCACCCGAGAGCCCACAGCAGCAGGGAATTCTTAAGCTGTGTGCTACAGTACCATGCACTCTACTAATTTCCTGAGGGGTAGCACCTCTAGGTATGCCTGGAAAGGAGCCACCTTAAGTGGAGGCACAGTGACATTCAAATATCTGACTTCTGCAACATGTATCCAGGGCTCATTTACCCAAAGAACAGACCCAGAACCTTACTGTGCCTGTTGTGCCAGGGCTTAGACCACCCTTGCAGGCAGAGCTACACTTAGAACTTCCTGCAGGAAGGGGGCAGTCTGCTTGGGTTAGTGTCAGCCCCAGTAGTTGCAGATGTGATATCTTAATACCTGACCCCAACAGCAAATGCTGCTGCCACCACGGGACCCTACAATGGAGCACCGGCAGGGGTGGCGGCGCACACTGCAGGGCGGAACCATCTGTATCACTACCACTACTGTACCTAATGACTTTGTTCCCCTCCCATTCCCTGACATGATATCATGGACATCTCCTGGCACTGCAGTGCATAAGGCAGGCGCCAGGATAACCACAGTCCCTCAAATGGTGGGAAAGGCATTGTTTTTCATTGATTCTCAATGCACAATTACATGCAGTCTGTTATACTGTTCAGTGGTGTCCTACAGTTGCCTGTTTTACAACTGGATGCGCTGAAGTGCAAAGAGGTCAATTACCTTGTTTAAAGTCACACAGTGAGTCAATGTGACTACTGGGATTTGATCCAAGATCTTAAGCACTGGTTTGTTTCCAGTCCAGACTTTTAGCCATTAGACAGTACTATTATGTGAACTGAGTGCGCTAAGCTTAAAGGCATGTAAACAGTGCTAGCATGCCAGCTTTTAATTTGTTTAAAGTAGGAAAAATGGAAAATAATTATTTGTTTTCATAGCTGATACAAAGTGACCTTATCAGACTTCTGGGGGTCGGGGGACGAGAGGGCAGGGGAGCTGACAGTTGCAACATTTTCATGTGGCAGCATTAGGAAAATAGCCAGTTCTACAGACTAAGGCAACTCTGCTTTCCATTATCAGGTAAGCAAAAATCAAGTAATTATTTTTTCATGACTAAACACCGTCTCTCCTGACTAGTAAAGTGACTATCCCCCCCCACAACTCTTCTCACAAAAAAAAAAAAATTCCAAAGTGGCTGGAAAAAAATGCCCAAATCAGGGGACACTGGTAATTCTCCCAAAGGTATGCACACCTTGAGAATGTCTCTCTTAAATCTGAATGCACATTTATTTATTTAATTTAATTTTATAGTTGACCAGGAAAGGATGGTTAAACAATACTGCATATTTTCAGCCTTGCCTGGGGGCCGGGGGGGACAAGGGGTTGCAGATGCAAACCAACCGAAACTGAACTAGATTAACCTGTTAGCTGTATTCAAGTGACTAGGGAAATATGACCGTGACACCTGGGAAATTACACTACTCTGTTTGTGGAATGCAGTGGGATCTTTAACATACACCTGAACAACCACCAGCACAGGCAGATGGGATCTTGGTTTAATGTCTCATCTGAAGGACGGCACACCCCGACAGTAAAACATCCCCTAGTACTACACTTTAGCGTGTGTATGGTATGAGCCCAATCCCAGTGCAGAACTAGAACCCATGATCTTCTGGCCCAGGGGGGTGAACAGGCACAGGAGGGAAGTCTCTTTCTGATGAGAAACAGCACCAGGACCAGTGGGCATGTGATGAAGCTGGGGAGGAGTTTAAGAGGAATGTGAGGACATACTACTTCACTGACAGGGTGGTAGATGCCTGGAATAGACTGCCAGCAGAAGTGGTAGAGGCAAAAACAGTGGGGGGCTTCAAGCATGCATGGGATATGATAGGTGACTATAAGAAAACAGGCAGGGAGGCTTGCTGGAGACCAGTTAGGGTCTGTGAAGACAGATTATACAGGGAACATGTGGGCAGCCTGGTTGGGCAAACGGTCCTTTTTTGCCACAAATTCGATGTTTCTATGTGCTACCAACTGAACCACACTGACACAGTAAAAATACAAAGCTGTTCCTTAAATATATGCTTTGGTTGCTAGCCTAATGCTAAATCTAGGCTATATGAGCTCATCGGATCTAGGAGTCAACAGCTGGAGAATGACCTACAAATTGCTCCACAATTGTAGAATTATTCCACAGTTTACTGCATAGAATGTCTGTGTCCCACAGTGCACTTTGACATTTTAAAGTAGACATTTGTAACTCAGTTTGTATTGCTTCATCATCATCAAACTGGACCAACAGGAACATTCTAATCTTCTGAGTGCTCTGTGCGTCTGTCTCCGAGATCTGATGATGTGTCCCACAGTTTGTCTTAACAACATTTTATTGGGCATTGAACCACATTTTGGTAAATAAAATCTTGGGAGATAGGCCAAAAATTGCTTGGGCGGCAGCTGTTTCCATGACTTTTTTGGATATCAGCTGGACAAAGTTTGTGATTGTTTGATTTTGTTGCTAAACAGAAAAGATCAGCATCCTTCATCCATGTTCGGAATACACTATAACAGTTGGCAAGGAAAACACATCAGTTCCCATCACAAGAAATAGAGCATCCAGGCTGCAAATTAACTCAAAACAGAAATCCCAGAAACCTGCCCTTGGAAACACTGCAGCAACAGAGTGCAAGGTTTCTCTCATTGATTTCTGGCAAAAAGAGCATATGGGACCAAACCAAGGCTACGGATGATGACAGAAGTAGAGCCCTTCAGAAGTAATGCACTTACAAAAGCACTCTACTCTAAAGCCACTAGAGGGCATGCTGCCTTCGCAAAACATCTTTCTTGCTAAATAATGTGAATTATCTATCGTACCTTTTTACAGCACTCTGAGTCTCAACACATGGGTAATCAGTGCTCTCCTCTCAGGCTGATGCACAAAAGAAATTCCAGAATCAAATTCCAATACATCTCCTCCCTTCTGCCTCTGTCTCCTCCCCTGTAGCTCCCAAATTCCTCAGTTCTTTTGTGCATCTCACCCAAGCTGGTCACAGATTGTTGGCTCTCTACCTAGACTTTTAAGGTGAGTTTTTTAAAGTTGTACCTACTCCCTTGAGATCATATAGCCTTTTGGCTTTAATTGCTAATGTATCTTTAAAACAGCGATTGGTTACCTAGACTGGTGCTGGAGCATGTTGTTCAATGCATTTAGATAGCCTAGTCAGCGTGGTGTCAGGGCCAGTTAGATCTTTGTATGTCTAACTCTTGTGTTTGGGTGCTGTACAGTGTCCCTTTCATTTGGCCCCCCCCCCACCCCCCCCCCAGTTTACATCGTTCTGCTGAGGGAGGGGAACAGGCACCTGTATCAACCCCAACCAGTTTCCTAGCAGTTTCACTGCCAGCACCTTGCTCACCCCCTGGTTTGCCTTGTTCAACCGGGGGTAGTGAGATCACCACAGTGGTTATCCCCAGGTGGAGCGTGAAGCTCCTCTAATCGCCTCACGGTTTACCTTACTCAACCGTGAGTGCGAGCATGCTGGTGGGGATTGAATCTCTCCCTTCCTAATGTTGTGCAAATCCACAAAGTAAAGGGCACTGTTGCAAAAGGCCTTACCTGCATCAAGCAGGGTCCTGCTTCATGACTGCGTCACCCCATGTGTGGGGATGCCCTGCTTGACTCCCCGATTGCCTTACTGCCAGAGGCACATCCCTGGCTTCCACTACTAAACCCCAGGCTTCACTTCTGTGGTTTAAGTTAACCCTAGATGCTGCCAAAGCCTGACAATCTTTTTCCTAAGTGTATCTTCAGAATCCCCATAATATTAGCAGACTTGTTTTATTTTAGTGAATGCTTGGTATAATACATTTAATCTGGTTGCTGTGGATGTTGCAGTTGCAACCCCTGCCTTATGGGCTTAAACAAGGTTGAGGAGCCTGGGTTGATAAATTTCTGATTGGGGAGTTTGTCTACAAGGGTTTTAATAAATTGCATGGTGCTTCCACCCAGAGAAAGGCTTAAGTGGGCCTGGTGTAAGTATGATAAGCCCCCTCAGATGCAGTACCTCCCCACCTCTCCACAGGATCCCCCACCACCCATGAATCAATGCAGTGCAATAACAGGACCCCACAAAGCATGCAACTTAATACTTATTAATGATATGCTCACAGATGCGTGGGTGTGGAAAGTGGATATATCGTGAGGCTGTGCAGTTTGAACCTAGCCCACAATGTTAAACAAACTCTTGCCAGAGTCGATAGGGCTGCAGCCAAAGAATTTGGGGTAAAAATATTGAAAATTACCAAAGTTATGAGCTTGCATTAGCAATGTGTAATGTAGGCTCATAGATTTGTTGTTTTATAACATTTTTACACCAAATTTTCAATGTTATTTTTATTTAATTATTTATTTCATTCTCGGATTAGAAATACTTTTAAGCAAAAAGGGGCTCATTTACAAAGGTTCCACATATAAAGTGAGGGAAGGGTTACAAAACATAACAGAGGAGAAAAGAAATATTACATTGCGGTGCACAGCAAAAAAACATAGTATATATTAATTAGCATTTCAATCACAGTAGTCTTTGCAAGGAGGGCGGTCTGAGGAGGGAATAGTGGGAGGTTATAGAAGTTAGGGAGAGAGACAGGAAGCAGGGCAGAGAGGTGGAAGAAGGTGCAGCCCAGTAGCCTTGTCAGAGAGGGGAAGAGGTGGGAGAGAAAGGGTGAGAGGGAGGGGGTATGGGGTACAGTGGAGGCTGGAGGCAGGTAGGGCAAGAGTCATTGTGTTAGATGTCAGCTGAGCAATCACAGGCACTTTCATTCGTGATGTGATGTGGCAGGAGACGCTTAAATTGGGCAAGATGGGGAAGGTTAATCAGTTGGTGGCCCAGACCATTGAACCAGTTTGGGGCTCTGTAGATGAAGGATCGCTGGCACTGAGTGGTTCGAACCCAAGGTACAAGAAAAAGTTCAGTGTCAGAGGTCCGGGTGCTTCGAGACTTGAGGGATTTAGGTAAGAGAAAGGTGACACCAGCTGGCAGGACTCCGAGCAACACTTGTTTGGCAAGTACGCACATTTGATATTTGATCCGGTCTTGTAGTTTTAGCCAACCAGTTAGGGCATAAAGGTCACATGCATGTGTGAGTTTTTCAGCACCAGTCATAAGTCTGCAGGCTTTATTTAGGGTAGTGTTTAGTCTTTTGAGAGATGTGGCTATTGCAGCATCATATATAACCAGGCTGTAGTCAATCATGGATAGAACTGAACTGCGTATGGCAAGTTTAAGTGCTTCTGGGGTCAGACTACTTTTATGCTTGAAAAGTAGGCCAGGTTTCACGTTTGCATTCTTGGCAACATTTTCGATGGAGGTACATATGTGAGGTGATTGTTCAGGGTAACTCCAAGGTATTTGAATTGTTGGATTTGTTCAAGGGGGGCACCTTGGCTATTTCTGATGGTGAGGGCGTGCATCTTGTGCTTACTGCGAGAGGACGAGAACAGCAAGAATTTAGTTTTCTTGTAATTTAGGACAAGTTTGTGTGAGTGGAGCCAATGTTCAACTTCCTGGAATCTGTGCTGCAAGTTGTCTTGTACCAGGTTGGGGTCAGAGTGGCTTGCAGAGATGACAGCATCATCCCCGTAAAGAGGGTCCTCAGTTGACAAGCATTTGGTAGATTGTTTAGGAAGATATTAAATATGAGAGGCCGAAGAATGGATCCCTGGGGAACACCTGATCTGACAACTTGGAGCTCTGATATGAACGTTTGCTATCTTCACCTTCTGTGACCTATCAGAGAGGTGGCATTCAAACCACTTGACAGTATTTAGTGAGATACCAGTGTTGGCAAGTTGACCAAGGAGGAGATTGTGATTCATGGTGTCAAAAGCCTTCGTAAGGTCAATGAAAGTTGCTCTGACCAGATCATTTTTGTCGCAGGACTGTTGGATAAAGCTGGTGAATTTTTGCCAGGCTGTGGTTGTGCTGTGCTCTTTCCTAAAAGCATGCCATTGGGGGCTTTGTAGTGAGTGGTTATCAAGACAGTCCACAAGCTGATCAGTAACAATGCGTTCCAGTACTTTTTTTTTTTTTTCCAAATCAAAGTTTATTGCTTTTAGAATACAGTGAACAGGTCCAGTAAAAACAATCTGTATGGTACATTGAGTCAGAGACAAAACAAGTCTATATACACTGGAACTGTCCCTTCCCCCTCCCAACCCTAAACCCCACCCCACCCTAATATAACCCTCCTCCCAATTCAGCAGAGTCTATATCTATCAACATAGTCATCAGACTCTACCCCTAACATCAAAACACTATATGTGAGATGGTGAACAGTGTGTGAAGAGGCTCCCATATCCTTTTGTATCTGTCCATTCTGTTATTGAGACTAGACACCATCTTTTCCATTCTAAGATTAGCAAGTAGCTCTTTCAGCCATTTGAAATAAGAGATATCAACACTATCTTTCCAATGATGGAGAATAACCTTTTTAACAGATAGGGATATCAAGGCTATATGATATCGCCTGATGGTTACTGGAATCATGGCATAGTCACCTAAAAGGCAAACCTCAGGGGTAAAAATATCCGACAGCCCTAACAAGGGGTCCGTCTTCCGCTGGATATCTTTCCAAACCATAGAGGCCTTGGGACAAGTCCAAAATATATGATACATAGAGCCCTCTGCCTGCTGGCAATGAGAACAGATGGGTGAACCAATAAGTCCATATTTATATAATTTTTGAGGGGTATAATATATATTGTGTAATATGTGGAATTGAGTAA
Source organism: Neoceratodus forsteri (assembly GCA_016271365.2). Taxonomy (NCBI): domain Eukaryota; kingdom Metazoa; phylum Chordata; order Ceratodontiformes; family Ceratodontidae; genus Neoceratodus; species Neoceratodus forsteri. The sequence continues at coordinate 916,790,057 of CM057449.1, forward strand.
CCCGTAGTCTATCCTGAGTAATATATTTATGACAGTTGAACAATTGTCCATTCTATTTCTCGATGGGGAAAAAATGAATCCCAGTACTTCTCCAGTGCAAAGCAGGTCAGGTATACCCGATTATATAAAACCTTATAAATATTGGATACCGAATAGGCGAAATTGGATGTAAGGGCCAATTCTTCCAGGAAAGTTTTAGTTCCCTTTGGGGGAGGTGTTGCACCAAATACTTCCACTATTAGATTCCTTAACTGAAAAACCTTGAATGTAAACTTAGCAGAAATATTGAGAATTTTTAAAATGTCAGCGGTTGAAGACCATAAATTATCCGATGTGACTAAATTGGAGAGCCGTGTGTCTTCCAATTGGGGAAGCCATTTAAGTGTGATCGGTTTATTATACATTTTTAAATTTGGATTACCTATAATGGGTTGAATTAGATCAAGAATGTGGTTATACTTCATGAAGGCACATATCTGAGTATGTACTCTAACAGAAGTTGCAATAGGGGTTGGTTTTAAACTTCGGGGAAGAGCACAGGGATTAATATGGAACAGAACAGCCGGTGTTAAGCCATTTACCTGAATAAGAGACAATTCAATTTTAAGCCAGACAGGAACAAATACTGAAGGATTATCTTCTTCTGTGTGTCCCAACCATCTTATATATTTAGTAATGTGACTCACCCAATAATAAAATATCAAATGAGGGAGACAAAGACCTTCTTTATCCTTGGGTGCCGCTAACTTGTGAAAAGCAATTCTAGGCTGCCTGTTGGCCCAAATGAATTTTGTAATCAGGCCATTAACTTTACGAAACCACGCCAATGATAACCAGTTATTGAGTAGGTACGGGGGTGAAAAATCCTGGGAAGGACATTCATTTTAATTAAGTTCACCCGGCCCCACAATGAAATAGATAGTTTGGACCATCTATCTAAATCTGCACCTATGGTATTTACTAGCACATCTAAATTTAATTTTGGAAGTGAAGCCAAATTTCTGGTAATTTGAATCCCTAGGTACCTTAAGGAGTTCGGTGTCCAGGCCAAGCCCAGTTCTGTAACAGAAGATTTAAGAACCCTTATAATTAAGAGGAAAAACCAGAGTTTTTTCGATATTTGGTTTGTAATTAGATAACTGGGAGATAATTAGATAACATGGGGGGGATTGATGTATTTGGATACGATAGTTGTAACAAGAGATCATCAGCATAAGCTGATACTTTGATATTATGCCCTTGAATAGTAATGCCCTGAATCATCGGGGAAATGTTTAAACGGTGTATAAGGGGTTCCAGGTATAAATTAAAAAGCAAAGGGGATAAAGGGCAACCTTGTCTGGTTCCTGAATGTAACATAAAAAGCTTGGATACAGCTCCATTAGCCGTCACCTGAGCCGAAGGAGTACTATAGAGGGCCCTAATCCAATTTAGAAAACGTAAAGAAAACTTATAAGCCTTAAGAGTACAAAATAAAAAATTCCAGTCAACCCTGTCGAATGCCTTCTCAGCGTCCAGAGAGACCAAAACAACTGGAAAAGTAGCATCTCTGGACACCGAAAGGACATGCGACAGGGTCCGAAGGTGGTCAATCGAGGAACGACCCTTCATAAACCCAACCTATTCAGGTCCAATATGGTCAGGCAAAGCTAATGTAATACGATCAGCTAGCATTTTAGACAATATCTTGATATCTTGATTCATCAGGGATATTGGGCGATAACTAGTGGTTAATTCTGGGTTCTTATCCGGCTTCAATATAAGAATTATTAAGGCCTCCCATAATGTAGAGTCAGTAGGTGCTCCCGACAAAACATATTGGAAGAAGGGTACTAATAAAGGTAGCAACTGCTTTTGAAACACTTTATAGAAATTAGCCAAAAAAACATCAGGTCCAGGCGATTTGTCAGAAGGTAAATTATTTATAACACCAAGGAATTCTTTAGAGGAAATTGGGAATATAATTAGACTCTGTTGGGAATCAGAAAGCGAAGATAAACCAGATTCCTCTAAATAAGTGTCTAAATTCTGATCTGATGATGGATTCATCTTAGCACTATATAACTGTGCGTAGTACTCTTTAAATTCAGATACTATCTCCGTGGGGGATGTTTTTAGGGTACCATCTAACTGAGAACGAATTGAAGAGATGTATCTGCTGGTGCATTCCAGTACTTTTGATAGGGGGGGAGGATAGAAATGGGCCTGTAGTTGCTAGGCAGAGCGCGGTCACCTGATTTATGCACAGGAGTGACCAGTGCAGTTTTCCAGACTTCTGGGAACTGAGATAGAGTAAGAGATAGATTGAATATCTTTGTTATAGGCAGGAGAACTTCTTCTAGGGTAAGTACGATAAGCTTGAGGTCAAGAGAGTCCCCACTATGTCTGGTAACATAGCCTTGTTATGACCCCGCCTCATGAAGAAGGGCAGAGAAAATGTTCAACTCCTGGCCTAAAGGTGATTTCACGCAGGGACTGCGAAAATCAACTTTCTGGAATGCAAAAACACATTTTGGGCAGGAGTTGAAAAATAACAGCTGTCACATTCATGAGGTACTGTAAAGAAATGGCTATGTTGAAAATGTGGGGTAAACATATTGAATATTACCAAATTTACGAGCCTGCATTTGCAAAATTCAACGTAGCCTCATAACTTTTTTTTTGTAAAATATTTTTACACCAAATTTAGAACATAGCCTTCTTATGACCCCACCTCAAGAACAATGGCACAGAAAATGTTCAACTTCTGCTCAAAAGGTGATTTCGCGCAGGGACTTCAAAATCACCTTTCGGGATGTAAAAAAACATTTTGGCCAGGATTTGACAAATGATAGCTATCACATTCATTGTAAAGATATGTCTTTGTTGTAAATTTGGGGTAAAAATATTGAAACTTACCAAAGTTACGAGCCTGCGTTCGCAAAATTTAATGTAGGCTCATAACTTTTTTGTTTTTTAGTATTATTACACAAAATTGTTGACATAGCCTTCTTATGATCCTGCCTCATGAACTTTGGCCGGAAAGGTAATTTCATGCAGGGACTGCAAAATCACCTTTCAGGATGTAAAAAAACCCATTTTGTCCAGGATTTGAAAAACGACAGCTAACACATTCATGAGGTGCTGTAAAGATATGGCTGTGTTGTAAATTTGGGGCAAAGTTATGAGCCTGCATTTGCAAAATTCAACATAGGTGCATAATGTTGTGTTTTTTTAATATTTGTACACAACATTTTCAATATACCCTTCTAATGACCCCACCTCATGGACAAGGGCAGAGAAAATTCTCAACTCCAGCCTGAAAGGTGATTTTGCACAGGGATCACAAAATCACCTTTTGGGACAGATTTACCTAATGTCAATGCAATTGTTCATGAGGCAGAGTCCCAAAGCAAGGCATGTTGAAAATTTGGGCCAAAAGTATGCAAAAAATGGTTAAATTATGCCACTAAGTTCAAAACACCATTGAAATACATTGAACCATTGAAATACATTGAACCACATACCTGTTTCTTCAGTTCGCGGTCTGGTTTTGAAGAGTGAAGACATGTCTGCAGTCCAGAGAAGATTATGGTGCTGGACCTCCGATGGGTAAGTAAGGGCTTGGGGGGGTGCCAAGTGGGCGGGTCAGTTGGGGGGACAAGGAACAGCTGCAAAAGACATCAATGTACAGTTTCCTTTTTATAGGGTTAAAAAAAATGCACGAGGATTCCGGATCATGACACTGGGGGATTGGGCACCCCAGTGTCACTCTTATGTTTCTGGAGGTGTGGGGTGGTGGGTGATGTCTGGATCATGACACTGGAAAATTGGGCACCACCAGTGTCACTCTTATGTTTCTGGGGTGGTGGGTGATGTTCGGATCATGACACTGGGGGACTGGGCACCCCCAGTATTACTCTTATGTTTCTGTGGGGGGTGGTTGCTGAGAGGGAGGGTCTGGTGGGAGGGTATCTAAAATAAAAAAAAAATCAGTGGTCACGGCAGAACACAACACACTCCGCTGTGTCCAAGATGGCTGCCGCACTCTACTGTGCATGTGCTAGTAGTCACGCATGTACTATACAGTTTGGCGGTCATCTTGAACACGGCGGAGTGTGCCGTGAACTGCTGTGACCGCAAACAGAGTAAAAATAGTGCAGTGCGACTGCTAATAGAGACAGCGAGCAGAGTGCTTCGCAGATGCGGAGGCAACTGTGGTGCAATTTCATCATGTTGTTCGGTTGGAAGGAATGCGCCGAGTGCTTTTTTGATAGCAAGAGGTCTGCAGGGCTCTGCCCACTGCAGCCCTAAAAACTGCAACATCTGCTAGGAGTTCAATCAGGCTACACAGAGTCACAGGCACAAAGCTTTGGGGCATTTTTTTAGAGAAAATAGTCTAGTCAAAGCAAAGTCACCAGTTACATCACCTCAACAGACATCATTGATCACAGACAAAGGGGTGCATCCAAGTCGCGCGCATTAGTCATCCACCCAGTCGAATTCTTACTCATGACCAATGGAGCTGGCACTAATGAGGCAGATCCAGGAGACTTGGAATGCCTCATTGGAGGAAGACGATTCTTCTAAAAAGAATCTGCGTGATTTTCTGGAGGTAAAAAGTATCTCTTCCGTGGACATCCATTTGATTAATACTGCACTGGAGTTGCTATTCTGACTGCTTGGTACAGGCCCAGCATACTGACGGCTGTCCCTACAGCAGACAAGCTGCACTTTCAGCCTTCGAGAGATTCCTACAGACAAAGAGGGCAGACATTGTAAACAATTTATTCACCTCCCTCAAGCTGACTTTTTCAAAGGCTTTAATCGTAGGATTTGTACATGGAAGACAAAAAGAAAATTTGTGTTTTAAAAATAGATTTTCTAACCATGATAAAGTCCCTGCATGTGACATCAGATGTGGAGATGTTAGACTTGTGATTTAGGGAAGTTACTATTGTTTTCATTGTAATGTGTTTCTAGGGCAGCTAGCGTGTCCATATCCTGTAACATCCAATTGTACAAAATGTTTCTCTTAATGTTGGATCCACGACAGGAGCTCGACAAAATTTTTGTCGAACACCCCGTCAGCGACACCGGCAGGTCGACCGCATTCTGCAGTCGGCTGCCGGTTAGCACTGTCCGTCCTTGTTTTCTTTGGGAGCTTTCCCCAGACCCCCACATGGAAACTCTGCCCCTACTATAAAGATTAGCAATTCGAGTCGGAGCTGATTGGGAGGCATGCAGGACCCCTGACAGACAGCGTAGGGTTCCAGCGGGTTTCCCACAGCGGCGTGGCGCTGTAGTTGCTGTGGGGAACCTTGCTGGTGAAATGTCGCTGTTGGGGGGGGGGGTAACCGCTTAAGGTTTATATAATAATCTGCTCATTTATTGAGACAAACAGTTATGATTTATGTTCATTAATTATTTTTTTCTGTGCACCATGCAGGTTGCCTGAACGTAAGTTGTAGTGGCGTTCCCACTGTGGCCAGTGGATCCCCTTATGAAGCAGCCTGATGCCAGTCTAGGGAGATCACAGCACTTTGGATTAATCTGCCTCTCAACTACACACCAGCTTCCTTCATCTGCAAGTTGAAGATATTTTTGTACATATTTTTGTTCTTGTACTTCAGTTGTTAGAAGTACTGTGTGTTATATTTGTATTAAATGCTTCTTTCTGCGCAGACCCTAGGAATACTATCATCCCTGTGTAAGTGGAGCAAAATTAAAACTTTTTTTGTGTGTGCAAATGATACACTCTATGTTGTGTTCATTTTTTACTCTCGCCAGGGCCACTAGTTTCAGTATAGAATTTTTAAAACATTATTGTGATTGACAGGTGACATCAGCTGACCAGCTGTATTTAACAGGGCTTCAGCTTGGGAACCCATCCCCATGAGGAAGATCTAATGAGTGAAGCACCATGGGACTCTTGGCCATCTCTTGTTTTGTTTTGATACTACTTGCAGATTTTTTTCTGGACCTCCAAGAAATGAATTCAGCCGTACACCTCTAGTTGTGGGTGCGAATCCCTGCTACTACTTTTCTCTTCCATGAGTGCACCATACTTTGGGATTTGGTTGGAAGATCGGAAAGGTAGCTGCCAGCCACTCCCTCCCTTCTGACTCCTTACTCCCTCACGAGGACCTGGGTGTGAGGCAAGATCTTACATGATCAGCTGGTTTTACTGTGCAGAGCGAGTAAGTGTGCGAGTGCTATCATGAGAAGGTGGCCAGCCCAGGAGGAGGCAGGAAGTGCCAGCTGACTTTTTGAGCAGGTAATTGGATGTTGTGGGGAGGTAGTTAGAAGTATGGTGTTGCCAGGGTGGAGGGGTGGGGGACTCAAGAATTCATTCTTAAAGCACAGATTAGCACTATTTACTATGAGAAAGATGGCAGCTGGCCACGGAGTCAGGTGGGTTGTGCTGGTTGCCCATCGTAGGATTTTTTTCTAGTGCAATTATATATGCATCCAATTGTGGGTACTGGGGGGAGGAGGGGTAATTGATTTCTGACAGAAAGTCGGTGGGGGGTCATATTTAACAGGATTTGGGCTGGGGAGAAGGGTGGGAGGCTGTTTCCTTTTACTTATTTTTTTTTAAATAATAGTATTTCCTGAGTATGAGTAGGAGATGAATAGTCCTCTATTCAGAAAAGGCTCCCAAATATTCAAAAGGGCCCTACTGTTCTTCGTATTCGAGAAACATTATTCAGCTCCCGCACACCCCTAACTCCTTGTAATATCTTGGTGGCTTCTGAGCCTTCTCCATCCAGAATTCCATTGCCTGAAGTAGTGACTCAGCTTATGTCCTTACCTTTCCATTAGGCACTACGAATGCATACAAGTCCTGCACAGTTCTGCCTTCAAGGACAAGTACATTTTTTAACTTTGGCATACAGTCCTCCATCTCAGGCTGACTGAAGGGATGGTCCATGGTGCTCCCCCAGCTAATCAGGCACCACTCGTATGAAGTACTAGCAGGGGTAAACAGGGTGGGCAATTTCAGTGTATCCACATCCTTGTAACTCTCTAGTATTGCGGTTACTGAGTCTACATTAAAAATAGACAGTGGGCCTTCAACTTTCCAATTTCTTCAAGTCCAACTTGCAGAACACCCATGTTGGTGACTCTATGGACCCCTTGAGATTTTTTTTTTTTACTAACAACATCTTGTTTGGGTCCAAACTCTCTGCATGGCACTAAGTCTTGATCTTCTTGAAGCCCATATTGATTTTTAAAATTTAGGTGGATATCAAACTGTTCCTTGAAAAAAATGATGGTCCATGTGGGTGACAGGATGATGAATGCGAGAACAAATGATGCCTCCAAATATGTAACTGGGTCGCAATGGATATTGCAGTTACAACTTCTACCTTGTGGGCTCAAACAGGGTTGAGGGGCCAGGGTCAATAAACTCCTGATTTGGGGGTTGTGTCCATTGTTTAAATAAATTACTTAGTGGCTTAACCCAGAGAAAGAGTTGAATGGGCCTGGTGTAAGTATGGTACAACCCCTGGGGTGCGGTACCTACCACCTTCCTACAGGATCACCCCATTCATGAACCAATGCAGTGCAATAACAGTTCCTCATAAAGCATGAAACATAATACTCTATTAATGATATACTCACTGACAGTGACTATGAACAAATAAACAAGGGATTTATTTGGGTGCTCCCCAGCACTAAAGGAAAAGGGCATAGGCAATTAATTAGTTAGACTGGACCTTGGCTGTTTTCTCCGTGCTTGTCCAGACCCAGCCATTCAATCACAGGGCTGCTTTTTAGTGCCCTCCTGGGCACAGCCAAGTAACATTTCCCCAGGCTGTACTTTATGTGCCTTCGTAGACTTAGTCCACAGTGGTGCCCACTCCCACGCCACATGTGCACAGAACAATAACTTCTTACCAGCCCATCTATACTGGAAGAGCTCTCCCTACTGCTACCAGTGAAAAATCCTTTTTGTTACTGGGGAGTTACCAGTGTTTTTCTTGTGGCCCAGCCATTGAAATGGTGTTGGCCCATTAATACTGCACATGGTTGTCTGGCAGTGGTGCACTTAAACAAACTGAAAGCAATGCTTTGCAAACAAATCCACAAAACCTAAAAGCTGACAAAACCAACAAGGGAAACTTGTATATCAAGGTTGGATGGTCTAGTCCATTAAATGTATGACAACTCCTTCCTTACAGTAGGGGGAAGTGGTTGTTACTAGTGCAGGAAAGGGTGCTTTAGCATCACCTTCTCTGGAGTTCTTGGACTGGGCAGAATTTAGGCAGTATACAGGAGGGTGCCCTTTTGGCACCGGGAAGGTAGTGTAGTGCTGGAATGAGGCTGAGGTGGGAATGTTCAAAGAGGAAGGTGATGTCTTACCCCAGATGCCCTTGCCAGGACAATGGTCCTGGGCACTGGTGAGTGGTTGGTGCTAGCATTCTAAGCTGGGGTGCTGACCCATGGAGATCTGAAGGCATTTCCAGCATTAGCTGGCTGCCAGGGACTCTCATCTTGTCTTGGGAGGGCAAACACATGCTATGTACTGCTATGCGGCTGGTTTCTGGACTCAGGGGAAAGGCGTGCACAGCCACCCATTGCTTGCTTCCACCTGGAAATGTGGGTGCCATGATGCTCTTGGTGCCTGAGGGTGGCACAAGGTAGAGAACAGCTTGCTGCAGCCAGGATGTTACAAGGAACATCTGGGAAGCCTGGCAGTGGTCAGAGAGGACCTTGGGCTGCCAGGATGTTTCCTGAATCACCAGGGATGAGAGAATATGAATTTCTGGGGGGTTGCCCATAGTAAAGAGGTTTAGTAGGACCTCTGGGAGAGTGTGGGAACACTGGCTGGGTATCCCCTTCAAGGGATATTCTTGATGGCCTTCAGGCCTGAGACAGGTCTTCTGATTATTTATTTGAAAATTGTTAACTGGGATGGGCACACTAAGCTGAAGCTCTTTTCCATGCGCGAGCTGGGGGAGAGGAACATAGGAATAACAGTAGCATAATACATACGAGTATAAACTGTAGAACAACATTAAATAAAACATTTGTACAAACATTGGAAAAACACAGACCTATATAAGCAGAGATATAAAGTGCGGTACAGCTCAAAGAGTACCTAAGACGTGCACATACAGAAGTGGCAGTAGTACTCTCTCAAAAGCACAGTGTTGTCACATGAGACTGAAGTGGGAGCCAACCAGCTGCTTATCAGGGTGGTTAAGGCTTCACCCACGGGGAGTCAGGACTGGAAGAGGGGTAAAAGGAACAGGTGGGAAGGGGCTAGAGTTTCAGGTAGTGCTTGAGGGAGTCTGGGGAAGAGGAGAGTTGGATCGAGAAAGGAAACTGATTTCAGAATGAGGGAAATAGATATTAGAAGACAGATTGCTCAGTAGAGAGCAGTAGTGAGGAGTGGCTAAAGTGCAGTGGTCCCTTGAATGAAGGGAAAAGGAAGCAGGGGGTAGTTGGGAGAGGAGAGGGAAGAAGGAAGAGAACCAAACCAGTATTTAGAGATGAAGGAGGTACAGTGACCCTAGCGATATAAGGGCCAAGGGAGGATGGATAGAGATGAATACAGTGGACAATGGTATATGCTGGGGGCGGGGGCGAGTATGCAGTGAAGCAGCAAAAGGAGTTGCAGAAGGTGTCCAGTCTGGTGAGGGAAGTGGAAGGAGCAACATCATAGAACACATCCGCATAGTCAAAGACTGGGAGCACCATTTTGATAACAAACTCCCTGCAGACACTTAGAGATAAGTAGTCTTTATTGCGGTACTGTGCACCAAGCTTGAGATGGAGTTTTGCATGGATGGAAGAAGAAGAAGAAGAAGAAGAAGAAGAATCAACATTTATATAGCACTTTTCATACACAGTGTATCCCAAAGTGCTTTACAAGCAATGCTAGACTGGTAGTGAAGTGACTGAATGTGTAGTGGCGGCCATATCGCACTTCAACACACACAACGTGGACAATTGCATGAACCGGTTTTATGGGAAGGGGAATGTTGGCCAGGACACCAGGAATGTCCCCTACTCTTTTCAAAGAGTGCCCTGGGTTCTTTTACTTCCACCTGGACACCCATCAGGACAGCACTAGGATGGGTAGAAGGGACCTCGGTTTAATGTCTCATTTGAAGGACAGCATGCTCCAGCAGTACAGCAACCCCCTAATACTGCACTCGGAAGCCAGCATTTTAGGTGCAAGTCCAATCCTGGTGTGGGACGAGAACCCATGACCTTCTGGTCCAGAGGCGGATGTGCTACCAACCCGCACATCAGGGTACATGAAAGCCTGAACTGTCTCAATTTCAAATTTTTTTTTTTTATACTGGAAAGTGTTTGAGCAAAAATGCTCATTTTCACAGCTGTCCAGTGGTACATAAATTTGATGATACAGAGAAAAAAGGTAAAAACAATATTTGCAATATTTTATGATATTTACAGTAGGGAACAATGTATATGACAGGATCATCTAGATTTAAAAAAAACAATACAGAGCACACAACAATAGAGCCAATATACAAATACAAGAGGTCTGCCATCCAGAGTAGTGAAAACTGGAGGGGCAGAGAGCCTGGCTAGCTTTTGACTGCTTCCAAAGGTCATGGACACCATTTTTTTTTTTGGTGTTGACTCTGAGCTAGCTGGATTGGAGCAAGTGCAGAGCACTGTTACAGTCCTGCTGGAGCAAGTCTTCCACAGCTGCAGTGGAGGGACTAGAGGTGAAAAGGACTGTTATCTGCATACATGTGTACTGTATATGTGAGTTGGCACAGGCAGAGGGGAGGTTATTTATAGTGGGTCCACTCCAGGTTTTGGGACTTTCACAGGTCAGTGATTTAAGGGGTCATCCAGGGATGATGGGAAGTTTTTACTCTGGATTTCTTGAGTGGGGCATGCTTGTCCCAGATGGAGGAGAATTTGGAATGGAAAGGGCTGTGCCAATGTCAGAGGCAGAGGGGACAGTAGACTAGTCTGTTGCAGCAAGGTGGATCAGTAGAGCACTGAAGTTTAGTAACTGGAGAGACCTGGACCAGATGTATTTTGATGAAATGGGGAGGTGCCAGATTTTCCTTGCACAGAATGTTATGCAGTGGTCACTAAAAAAAAAATATGTCAAGGTACCTGCTACAACGATACAGTGGGTCTGGGAGGTTAGAATCCAGTCCAACAGGATATGGTTGGCCATGTGGACTGAGCCAGGTGGGTTCTCAAATAACCTGGGACAAATTAAGGGACTTAGTCCTGTGAATGGTAGATTTGCAATGATGGGGATAGTCAAATTACACTGAAATCCCTGAGGAGGATGAATTCACCTAAGGAGGAATAAGAGGTGATGGAGGCAAGAGAGTCAACCAAGGAGGATTAATGCATCTGTATGGTTGGGTGTCACTTGGATGAGACCATACCGAGAGTGGAGATGCAGTTACCACCACTGAGTGATGGAGAAAGGTAAGAAAGATCTCCGTACAATATGGGTAGAGAAATCTCCAAAAGTGGCAGCAGCACCACAGACTGTTCTGCCAGAATGCTTCTCTGGGTGGGCAGGTTAGGGGGCACGGCTATAGTGCAAGGGAAGCATTGACTGAGGCATATCCAGCCATGCAGCTAGGGGCCTCTAGTAGAAGTCATGGAAACAGGGCATGTTGAGGGAGTGCCAGCTCAGTTGTTCTGCATAGACTCACACCCTGAATTTGGATGACATCCTGGTATGGCAGTTTACCCTCTCAGAAATCCAAATTTATAGGAAATAGGCATCAGTGAAGCTTGCCTACTACAGGATGGGGGAGAGGGAATGCCCAAATACAAAAAGTGAAACACTTAAAATCATAATTGTATGTGTGTTTTTATTTTAGTAAAATCAAAAAGAGCCTTGCAACTTTCCCCAAAAGATGTGGAATATGCAAGCAATAATACCCAACAGGGTGGGTGGTATTGTGCTATACTGGACCGCCCAGGGGCGTAATGAGGCCCGACGCTGCAGCCCCGGAAGGTCCGCTATAGCACAATACCGCCCACCCTAGAGGGTATTATTGCGCTTAGAAAATGGGCACTGTAAAACTAAATAAGTTTCATAAAGAAATATTAATTAAAAATTAGTTTAAAATAGGTTTTGTAATAAAATAGTTCCTCCACCTCCATTAGAATGTTTTTTTTTTTAACTAGGGACTTTTTTCCTACTGGAGCCTGTGTAGTTGGACCTGGTTGTCATACTAACCCTGCAAACAACAACAATAACAGACACACACATGGCTTTTGGGAGCAGCAGGAGTGAGGCAGTGTTTTGTTTTTTACTTTAGAAGTGTGACTTCCCAGTTTAAGTATGCTGGCATGGTTGCAGAAATATTTGTTGGCTTCTGAGAGACAGCGGGAACGTGGTATCTCCAGTACCGCTACTGTACCTGACAGTATCAAGGTGGTTGTCATGGTCAAAACACACACACACACACACACACACACACACACACACACGGCTTAGAAAATGAGCGCATACTTTTTTGCCTGTATTTCTTTATTTTATTCGTCTAACGCTTCTTTCAACTGCCATTTCTTTCCTCTGCTTGAGAGTGAAAACTCGATGGCAGGCTTGGGGAATGGCGTGCTGTTTCAGGCTGAGCGGTTTACAAAGTAGTGGGACTGAGGTAGTGTGTGATAGTAGATTTTTCCTTTATTTGCAGAACTTATCAGGAGGCGCTCACTTGCTTGACAGAATAACTTGAGTTTAAAATTGCATACTGCTTTGAGCGTGCAAGTGAGAGACAGATCGAGACTGAGAGAGAGAGAGAGAAAACACTAGGGGCCAGATATTCAAAACTTTGCGCTGGGCAAAAACCATTTGCGCAGGTTTAGCGCGGGATTAGCGCGGGTCTGCCATATTCAAAAGGCCAAATAGCGCGGGCAAACTGCATTAGCACCGGGCAAAATTATAATGTATGCAAGGGGCAAACTGACATGAATACAGGCGCAATGCTATATTCAGCAACTCAGCGCCGGCCTAAGTGGTTTTGGCGCGACTTAGCGCGAACACTTAGCTGCAAGTGATACTACCGCCCAGGAAAAGCTGGTCTTAATCCTGGGCAATCAGCTTTGGCGCCACATTATGGCTTTTGCGCGTGTTTGCGCTGGTTTAGCGGTTTTTCGCGACTCTAACAAATAAATATGACACATAGATAAAGCCAAACATAGAGGAAGCATGCTGCTAACTGATGGCATCACAATGATGCCATCATCTGTCACCAGTCCCAGCCATGCCAGGCAGTAAGTGGTGACCCTGCCACCAGTGAACAGCACGGCAGTGTGGCCATACAGCACACACCTGTGGACCACAGTTCCGTGGACACCAACAGATGCCAGCACACACATGCAGCACTGTGGGCATGGAGGATGTTGAGGGGAGCATATATGGGTGGCGAGGCTGTGCTACAGATCAGGTGTGGCTACAAGGCTGGGACACATCATGCAGTGTACATGGGTCAGTATTGGGAATACCCCAACACCAGTGTGCCTTTTGGATAATATATGCCCCCGCCACATACCTCACAGCTGTACAACTGCCATAGCACACAAAGCCAGGAATGTATATGTCACTGTGAGCATCCATGCCACAGGTGCAGCATCTGTGGGTCACACAACAGCGTAACAGTAATGTCCAGTGTCAGAAAACATCCGAGGTTGGCGCTCACTGTGTATAGTGCAGTCATCATCACTGCCCTACACACCATAGGCATTGCTGTGTCCACGCTACTGGCCCCTTTGCTACTGTAGTTTCTGCTGTGCACTGTAGCATGCCCTACAATGTGACAGTTGCATGTAGCACCACCACCACCTGTGCCTATGGTGTGCTGTCCCCTGGGGTATAATAAGCTATGCTGTACTGTTTTACATGTAGCCTGCAGCTATCATCATGCACTGCCAGACTGACCTACAGGTGGAGCTGCGGTTGGACCTGGTCAGCCCTGTACTTCCAGACTGACCGCACAGGTGGCTCTGTGGACTCTCTGCAGTAACGCTGGGCAAACTGCATGCAAATCAGGGTATAATGAGATACTAATCCGGTTGTTTGCCCAGAGACTACGTAAGTAGGCTCGATTTGCATGAGCACTTTTGAATATGGCACATTTTAGCCCGGCAAACGTGGTTTGCTCCAGGCTAACTGGTTTAGCTCCGCTAATGCCGCTATTAATGTGTTAGCTACGGGCGCTAACGGGTAATGGGAATATTATACAGTTTTGATCAATGGTTCTTTCACATCTGCTGCTTCCTGCAGCTGTACTGAGTCCATGCATTTGCTGGCACACACATTGGCTACGTAGTTCATCTGTACCTGCCCTCATGTTGCTGTGTACTGTGTTGTTGTTGTGGGTTGCACTTCCTGGTTGCTTTATTCAGTGCTGTCTTATTCCAGGGCTATTTTTGCCCTGCACTCCCAACCCAGTTTGCATGGCCTCATTACCATGCCATATTCGGAAGCTGTTTGCCCTGGGCTATTCCTTTTGAATATAGCGTGCTCTGTGCTCTGGGCTAAGTTTGCCCGCTGGGCAGTGCTAATTTTGCCCCGGGGCAAAGTTTTGAATATCTGGCCCTAGATGTGCAGTCCGGTAAACGAGGAAGCTACAGCTTCTCCAACATTAACACTACTGGAGTTAGCACTGTCGCGGTAAAGTTAACTTGCAATTCTGCAGTTTTTTTTATCGGGGGGGTCATTTCTCTTTAAGGAAAGACAGAATGACGGCAGTTTAAATATCTACAGTGGGGTGAGATCACCACAGCAGTTTAGCGTGTGCAGTTTAAATGAGAGGAGTGACAGCAGTTTGGGCTGTAATTCTCTAAATAACATCGTTAGGAGAGCTGCTCGGTTCTCTTAGTGACCAAATGATGAAAAGTAACGAGTGTTTCTTTCTCTCCCTCTCTCTAGCAGTCCGCTTTGAGATGAGGAATTATGAATACGAGCAGTCAGCTTTGGGGTAGTTTAGAAAAAAACTGGCAATTCCTTGCAGCAGTAGGCTAAATGGGCAGGCAGACAGGTGAAGAATGGGAGATGAGTGTTGGCTCTCGCTTACCGAGGGAAAAAAATGGTTGCAGTTTGAAATTGTGTACCCAGCACTTCAGCCAATGAGGAAGCAGGGTGCTGGGCACACAGATACTTTGCTGGCTATCAGGCAGGCTTAGGCTGGGGCTTTTTTTTTTGGTGGGCATCTATTGTCTGATAGATGCCCACCTAAATAATTGTCTTAGCCAATCAGAAGAGAGAATTGTCTTTGCCCATTTTCTAAAGAACAACTGATAATGGTTGTGTGTTTTAAAAGTATTCTATTTATTAAACTTTCTATAAAAAAAACGCACTGGAGATCAAGTGCCACCCCTGCTAAAAAGCCCAACGGTGTTTCACTCCTAAACTTGGAGCTTTATCTTGATATGTACTTTTAAAATACACAACCATTATCCGTTGTTCTATATTCCACATCTTTTGGGGAGAGTTGTGAGGCTCTTTTTGATTTTACTATTGAATTTTGAGCTGTGCACAGCTGCAGCTGGTGAGTGACCTCTTTCAATTTTGTAGTCTTTTGTTTTAACCTAATGATGCCCACATTTCAACAGACCCTCGAGGGAGTAAGCAACCCGAGTTGTGTGAGTATGAGGGGGTTCCCTGAAAACATAACATTAATGCAGGCAATGTGGGGGGAGTCTTTTTGGGCAGACTAGATGGATCACTCGGTCCCCATCTGCTGACATTTTTCTTATGTCCTTATACCTCTAGACATGAGTGTTCCCTGAGCCTTGGCTGCACCCATTCAGGGCATCCAAGCTGGTCAGTCAGTGTGCCGCATATCACCTGGGGGGGGGGTTGAAAATGCTCTTGCAAACAAGAATACAATATGCAGATGCAGGACAAGGGCTCCCAGATATATATTTATATTGAATTTTGTTGACCGGGTAAGCCCACTGAGATTAGAAGTCCCTTTTTAGGGGCGACCCGAGGGTGGGGATACAGATGGTAACCAACTGAAACTGAACCATATTAAGCTGTTGGTGGTATTTCTAATGAATGGAGGAAATGTGGCCAGGACACCGGGGAAATTTCCCCTACTCTTTTTGAGATGTGCCATAGGATCTTTAACCTCCACCTGAACAACCATCAAGAACAGGCAGACAGGACCTCGGTTTAACTTCTCATCTGAAAGACGGCACCTCAGGAGTGCAGCACCCCCCTCATGCTGCACTACAGTGTCAGTATTGAGATATTAACCCAAGTGCCTGATGTGGGGATAGAACCCAAAGCCTTCTGATCTCCCGGCCTCAGAGGCGAGTGTGCTACCTGCTGAGCTACTGACACTGCCAGATATGGGGATCTCCCTCCATACACGTGGGGGATGGAGCAGTTTGCATTTAGTCCCTCTCTGGCTGGCTCCACTGCCTCTCCTCCACTTGTGACAGATTCTAGTGTTGGCTGGTATACCGTCTGGTTCCAAGGAGTTAAGCACGCCAACGAGAAAAGATGAGACCGTCTTTTTTGCAAGAAAACTTTTAAATCTATTGTAACTTACAACAGTTGACAATGCCTTGGCCAGTCATCGATAAATCATTGCTAAAAGTGATAACGGATGCTAACTCCAGCGCTTCACCTGTGGGACAAGGCTTCGTCAGGGGGTACCATCTGGTTTCCGCTCCAAGTCAGGCCTTTCCTGACTTCAGTTCTTAGTACCAAATCTCTGGTGCATGAGGCAGCTCCTCCTGTGTGAACTCAAATCTATCCACTCCACACAACCGAAAGCGGAGGTAATGTCCCTGGACAAAATGTCGTGAACAAAAAGAAGCGGATAACACGTCACTGTGATAATTTGTATCGCACATATTTTCGCATAATTAAAATATCACCAGACAAAATGTCACGGGCATGTTCACCCTGAGATGTGCATAACAGATGATGGGAGGGACATCTGTAGGGTGTACAGGTAGGTGGTGCTACAAGTTGGTGATTGTTGGTGCTATTCTGGCGTGCTGAACCGGAGCTGCAGTGGAGATGAGTTCTGATGTGTTTAAGAGCTGATGGGAGGGCTAAAAATCAGAAACTTCATGTCTGTAGGGTGTACAGGTTTGTGTGTTTACCACCGTTCTTGTGAAGAGTGAGATAGTAAAGCATGTTCTTGTGCTTGTGCTTGAAACTCATAGTAATGATGGACATGCTTGCGTTTGTGCAGGGACTTGGTTGTGCTGAGCAGGGGGATTAAAACTTTTATTAAAATCTTTAATGTTTAAAAAGATTAAAAACACAGTTAAGCAACATTGATCTCAAGGACACTGGCAATGTCTTGAAGGTACTTCACTGTCATTCTGTTTGGAAAATCAGAGCAGATGTGTTTGTACACTTTATTTACTCATATGTATTTGCTGTTTTTTCTTGGTGGATCCTGACCAAGCTCCAATTGCCTGCGCTGAAGTGAAACAGTGTGCTGCTCTTGCCTCTACTTTCTTGCCAGTCTGGCATGGGTAGGATGGGCAATTGTCACAGTTCTGGAGAACGCTTTGTGCCAGGCTTCCAGGTGTTATTGCTTCTTGGCAGGTCATTGATCACTCTCTCGTATTGGTTCCAGAACGCTATTGGAAACCTTGGTTGTCATCTGCTCTTTCTACTTTTGTATGGTCTGCGGAAAAATGTGTCCTCAAAATAATCTAGTATTTCTTCACGATCTGTAAAGGTGTCATTATCTTGTGTAACCCCTAAGTGGCGCTATCCCAAGGGCTACTACCCCTGCCTGCTTGGCTAGTAGCAGGTTAAGGGGCCTGAGTTCTGAAATGGGTGCCTCCACCCGGAGGTCAGGGTTGGTAGTGGTCAAGCTAACCTGGGCACAGCCCTCTGGGACACTGTAACCCCCCCTCTTTCCTTACTAGTGGCCGGAACAATACACAATAATCAATTTCACAATACCCCTGATACACCACACAAGTACCCACACTGTTTGCACTTACCACCAGGGCTTTCCTCTGGCCCAGCCCTGGGGATCCCCTGTAAAACAAGGTTATACACAGCAAATAACAGCAGTACAGTACTCTTGCACAAACTGGAACCACAGTCAAGGTAAATGCAAAAAGGAGTTAGATCTGATTTATTTAAGGGTCTTGAACAAGGGAGGGGCGTGATCAGGTTAATTTGCTTAAAGGCTCTATCAGTCAAACAGTTATGCATGATCCTCAGGGTCCACAAACAGTCGCACACTCTGGGTACGCAGATGGAGATTGGTGGGCTAGCCAGGAACGTTGCAGCTGGTTGGGGCCCTGTGATGGAAAAAAAAACAACATGCACAACACACACTATTTGTAATCTGGAGCCAGAGGGCTCAGTTCGTGGAAAGAAAACAAGAAGACAATCAGATGACACACTTTTAGATTAGGCCGTTGTTGCAGGGAGCTACCCTGATGATTACTCACGATACCCAAGACTGGACACAGGCTGGACAGAACTCGAGACAGTAGGTGATTAATCTGGAGTGCTAGGAGAAGCAGGGTCCATAAGATTCACCGAGTGGGGAACCAAATCACGACCCACTTTCAATACGCAGCACATTTACATGTAAGGAAATTCTGCTGTACCAGGCAAACCGCTCTCCGGTCATGATCGCAAAGTCTCTGCACAAACCCGGGATTCAAAAGCAGCTGGAAATCCTGACAGGCCGATCGCATTCAGCAAATCTTCGGTCTTCTTCAGATTAAAGCCTGGTCATAGAAACATAGAGGTTGACGGCAGATAAGGACCACAAAGCCCATCCAGTCTGCCCATTTCTTTTTCTACCTTATAAATGTGCCATCGGCCTTTGCTCTGTCAGTGGCCTATCTATTCATACTCATCTGTATTGCTCCCTTATGCCTATCCCATGCCTGTTTGAAGCTCTGCACTGTATTCATAGTCACCACTTCCTGAGGTAGGCCGTTCCATGCATCCACCACTCTTTCTGTGAAAAAGAATTTCCTCTTATTCCTCCTGAATCGGCCTCCCTCTAATCTCATGCTGTGTCCTCTTGTCCTGCTATTTTTTCTTATATTTAAACATGTTAGACTCTTTCACCTTATTAATGCCCTTAAGGTGTTTGAATATTTCGATCATATCACCTCTCTCCCTCCTTTGCCCAAGGGGATACACATTGAGCTCTGTTAATCTGTCCTCATATGTCTTCTGATGCAGTCCCTGCACCATTTTGGTTGCCCTTCTCTGGACTACCTCAATTTGGTTAATGTCCTTGTGAAGGTGTGGCCTCCAGTACTGCACTCAGTACTCCAGATGGGGCCTAACCAGTGTCTTATAAAGAGGGATTATTACCTCCCTCTTACAACTTGTGATACCCCTACTAATACACCCTAACATCCCCCTAGCCTTACCTACTGCTTTAGAGGTCTGCTTGGATGATTTCAGGTCATCGTGATGATGATACCAAGTCTGTTTCTTCCTTTGTGACTGCTAACCCCTCCCAGCCTATAGGTGGCTTCAGGTTTCTCTTCCCTATGTGCATGATCTTGCACTTCTTTGCATTAAATCCCAGTTGCCACTCTTCTGACCATTTTGCTAGTTTATCCAGATCTCTTCTCATTCTGCCCACCCCATCTGGATCATCTACTCTGTTGCAGATCTTGGTGTCATCTGCAAACAGACAAGCCTTACCCTCCAGTCCATCTGCAATGTCACTAATGAAGATATTGAAGAGGACTGGCCCCAGGACTGATCCCTGAGGTACCCCATTTGTGACTTGCATCTCTTCTGACTGTATACCATTTGCCACCACTCTCTGTTTTCTGCCCGTTAACCAGTTTGCCACCCAGTTGACCAACTTCTGACCCACCCAAAGCCTACCCAGCTTATTTATCAATCTTCTTTGTGGAACAGTGTCGAAAGCTTTGCTGAAGTCAAGGTAGGCGACATCAACTGCTCCCCCTTGGTCCACCACTCTGGTTACCCAGTCAAAGAAATCTATGAGATTAGTTTGACAGGAGCTTCCTTTTGTAAACCCTTGCTGTCTTGGCTCCTGTGCCCCTATGAATTCCAGGTGTTGCACTGTCCTTTCCTTAAGGAGTGCCTCCATAATCTTGCCCACTACTGAGGTAAGACTGACTGGTCTGTAGTTCCCTGCCTCCTCCCTGCAACCACTCTTGTGGAGCGGGATCACATGAGCCCTTCTCCAGTCTTCTGGGACCTCTCCTGTGCTCAGAGACTCACTAAACAGTTCTGCTAATGGCTCTGCTAGTTCCACCTTTAGCTCCTTAAGTACCCTGGGATGTATGCCATCAGGTCCCATTGCCTTGTCCACCCTGAGCTTGGCGAGCTCTTGTAGGACCCTTTCTTTTGTGAAGGGAGTAGTGCTCACCTCCCTCCCCCCCGTATCCATGGTGCTGAGCTGTGGGCCCTGCCCTACCTTCTCTTCAGTAAATCACAGACAAAAATATCTATTTAGGATAGATGCATTTACAGGGTCCTCCTCCTCACATGCCCCCTTTTCTCCTTTGAGCTTAGCAATACCCTCTCTGGACTTTCTCCTTTCACTAATGTATCTATAGAAAGTCTTGTCACCTTCTTTTACTGTTTGTGCTAGAGTTTCCTCAGTTTGGGACTTTGCCTGCCTTACTGCCTTCCCTGCTTCCCTTAGGGCAGTTTGGTATGCCTCCCTATCTTCATCCCGCTGTGTTCCTTTGTATTTCCTGAAGGCCAGCCTTTTGGCTCTGACCTTTTCTGCTACTGTATTTGAGAACCAAAGTGGTTTCCTTCTTCTTTTGCACTTCCTTTTCTGTCTAACACAGTGGGATGTTGCTTCAAGTATTGCATCCATCCAGTGTCTTAAATAGTCCTCACAACTCGGATTCCGTCCGAATAAACTCTATTTTTCCTCTCAGGGACAGCAGACAGACAGGCAGGCCAAAACTCAGCCCTTTCACAGTTCTCCCATGCAAAACTACACAGAACTGCTGCTCAAAATCACTTGAGCTGTTACTTCTTCACTTCTCAGCTCAAAACTGAAACTAGCTGCAGCAGCCTGGGAAATTCCCCAAGATCCAAAAGGTTAGGTTGGCTGATCCTCCTGTCAGTCACAACAAAGGCTCCCCCTTCAGGTACAAAAAGGCGGAAAAAGCCCAAATCTTCAATTCCTACAGATTTTGACTCCAGACAGATCCTGTAGTCCGGCTCCATTTTAGGTCCCACCAGTAGTGATTTGTCCAATTTGCAGTCCAGGACCAAGATAGTGGAGATAAACAAAACAGTCCTTGCTGCAAAGAAGGCAGGTTAGACAAACTACATTATTATTATCACTATAAATGATTTTCAGCAAATAGTTACATCTTTCAACAGAGCTCCCTCTCAGATTACCTATGACTACAATCCAGGCAGCTCTTAAAGAGACAGTACACAGAGGCTATGCAGGCACTGTCTGGCAATCACATTTAAACTGCTAAAACGCAGGACACCAGCCTGGCAGTGAGCATTTAGGTAAGCTCGAGGAAGACTTTTAGGGAACCCCTATTTGTAGGGGGGTTACACTTGTAACATCTCAAAAAATCTCTCCACGCAGTCAGGTGGTATGAAAGCCAGAGCCAGTACACAGCGAACCTTGAGGGCAAAATCCTCATCCTTTATCATGTTGTCTTGCAAGTGCAGCGCAGACAACATATTGTGGTTGCTTGAGTGGAGAAGCAGGTTTTGGAGGTGTGGTCCTGCTGCAGTCAGTGGTGCCACTGTTTTCTGGTGGGGCTCTGTGGCACCAATGGCACAGCATGCCGTCTATGACAGCAGTTGAGAAGCGTGCCACCAACTTGAAAGAAATTAGCTGCTGCAATCAGGGAGCACCCTGGGGTGGTCTCTGATTGCAGCAGTGAATTACTGCTTGTCTTGTCTGGTTATCCCTTACAAGAAACATGGCGATGGCTTCCCCGTCACTTCTCAGTCCTCACGGAAGCTGATGGACAGCAGCCGCCTCTCACAGTGCCCCTGAAAGCTGATGGGAGTGCCCAATCCCCCTGTCAGCATGCTCCCTTCCAAATTAATTTGCCAATGTGGTGCCCAATCCCCATCGGCATAATGCCCCCCATTTCTTGTGTGTTGAGGGGGTGCTCAATTTCCCCTCGGCTCATGCACCCACACTCTGTATATGCCGATGGGGTGCCCAATCCCCGTCGGCTATGGAGCACCCAAAAAAACATTCAGGTGGCACACTGGGAGCCCACACAAAAGTACCTACAAAAATAGAAAATCTTCCCACATTGTTTTTTTTTTTGTTGAAACCTATAAAATTAAAAACGGTCTCTTGTTGAGTTTGGTGCCCCCCCCAACCCACAGCCACCCCCTGTGAACCCACTTCCCCACACACACCCTCACCTCATACTTACCTCCGGAGCCTAGCGCGATGATCTTTGGTGGAGCGGGAACACGTCTACACTCTTCAAAGATGGCCGTGAACTGAAGAAATGCCGGTAAGCTGTATAATGGCATAAATGTTTTTTTTCCAACTTATGTGGATATCACGGCCATTTTTGCAAATTGTTTGCACCAAATTTTCAACATGGGGTTCTTGGGACCCCATCTCATGAACTCAGTCACTATCGTTTCGTTATTCGGTCCCGAAAGGTGATTTCTAGGTCACTGCACAGAATCACCTTTTGGGACTGATTCATGAAATGACAGTATTGCAGTTCATGAGGTAGGCTCCCAAAAATGCTATGTTGCAAATTTGGTGAAAAAATTCTCAAAAATGACTGTGTTATTGGCGTGCGTAGCGCAGTTCCATCGCACACTCATAACTTCAAGAATTTTTAATATTTTCACTCCAGATTTTCAACATTGCCATTTTTCCACACCTCCTTATGAACTGTACAGCTGTCATTTTCACATCTGGCCCAAAATGTGTTTTCGCACATGTGGCGCACAATGGCGCAATCGCTGTGTGAAATCAATGTTCGGGACAGATTAAGAAAATCACAGTGACAGTATTCATAAGGAGAGGTCCCAAAAAGTACATGTTGCAAATTTCATGAAAAAATTCCCCAAAATGACTGTGTTACCAGCGTGCATTGCGCTTTTTCTGCGCACCCTCGTAACTTCGCCAATTTCTTGTATTTTTACTCCAGATTCTCAAAATTGTCATTTTTGCACACTGTCTGATGAACAGTACAGCTGACATTTTTCGCATGCTGCCTGAAACATGTTTTTGCACCTGTGACACACAATGGGCTCGGTCGCTGTGCGAAATCAATGTTTGGGACAGTTTAAGAAAATCACAGTGCCACTGTTCATGAGTCGAGGTCCCAAAATTCCTATGTTGGAAATCTGGTGTAAGAAATCCCCCAAATAATTGCATTATGGGTGTACGTTGCACAGTTTCTATGCACGCTTATGACTTCACCAATTTTGTTATATTTTCAACATTACCATTTTTACACCTCCTCATGAACAGTGCAGCTGTCATTTTTCACGTCCTGTTCGAAATGTGTTTTCACACCTGTGGTGCCAAATGGCATAGTCATTGTGCAAAATCACCTTTCAGTTAATGAAGTGATAGTGTCGATGTTCATGCGCTGTGGTCACAAAAAGCCCATATTGAAAACTTGGAGTGAAAATACCAAGAAACACCCAGGTCGTTAGGCTTTCCCACTATAATGCCCTACCCTGTAGGGACTGACAGGTGTCAGGGATGTGACCTGGGATTGTCGACAGTAATGCTCACGCCATTCCACCCCCACCCTGCAGCCAGTGACAGGCATCAAGGTGTGCCTTGGACTCTTCAGCCCCAAGATTCACCCCATTCTGCTATACTGCACCCATTTCAGCATATTTCCTTATGGAATGGGGTGAGTGTAAAGCTCAAACACCCCAAGGCACACCTCGACACTTGTCTGTGTCTGCAGGGTAGGGCGAGGTGAAATGGCATGACCATTATTGCTGAAGACCCAAATGTCAGTCTCTGCAGGGTAGGGTGGGGTTGACGTCGGTTCCATACTTCACTGCCATTCTTATTATGCATCTCTCTAACTCCTGCACTACCAGTGCCAACACCAGCAAGACAACATTCGGCATTGACAAATGCTTGTATATTGCTGTTGTAAACCAGCACTTTGAACGTTGTGCCACCAAGCTTTTCCCAAATGGAAATTGCACCCATTTAGCTCAGCATGGGGGACAACCTTGCGCAGGATATTTATTGCGGCCAGTTCAAAGTCTAGCATCACACTTTCTGGTGCCAGTTTAGTACTGAGTAAGGCCTCTAGGTTAGTGAAAAACTTATGGTATACAGCCTCACTGTGGCCTGGGAGAAGTGCATACACACAAGGACAGTTAACACCATTCACTAAAGTGTGCACAGTGCACAACTGGTCATCACCCCTTGGTGCAACACTGAACGTACCATCACAAAACCAATGTCCATTTTCTGCTAGGCATTTCGGGTCATCATCGCTAGCAAAATTAATGATGTCCTCATTAAAACGTAAAAACAGCTCATTGCTGACAGTTTTAGAGAACTCTAGTATGTCACAGTTCTCATTGGTGCTGCTTTGCTGCCACTGGCGACGGACATCTCTTCTTAAGGTGTCCTGAGAAGGCAGCAAGTGTGCATAGGGAACATCAACCTCCTGAAGCCCCTGATGCACAATGTTGCATGTGGGCTTCTCTGTGTCTCTCACTCGGTGCTTGATGCTTGCTCTGGCAGCATCAACGGATACCTTTCTGTGGACCGGTGCATAATTATGTTCTGTTGGCTCCTTGCTGACAGTGTCTCCCACGGTGTGGAGCCGTGCACAGCAAGATCTTAACTCGCACCGCCAGATAATTTTGCTGCCGGCACCATCCTTTTCCTTTGTGTAAAGGAAGTTATCTAGTGCAAGTTTAAGCTTGCCTTTCTGACTGGGGATGAACTGCATGTTAAACAGATGAATGCTACAGACCTAATGCCTGCTTGAACACACATTGCCTTAAATTAAAGTGGACACAGGTGAGGATGTTTATGTTATCTGATTGATTGATTTAGATTATGTAATTGCAATACATTGAATTCGGCACAGGTTAGGAGATTTATATTAATTAATGGACTGGCACAATGTCACTGTTTGAGTACGCGGCAACATTACCGCTACTTTTTATCCAGCAATTAGATATCCATGTGGCATTTAGACTGCGACTCATTTACTGCTACATTGAATCCGGCGACATTTCATCCTAGTGCCCACACAACACATCCTCGTATCCAGTCCCTAGGGATGGTGATAACTGATACTGGACTATGGCACTGGCTGGGCATTTGTAGTTCAGCGTAAAGTCAATCTGCAGCACAACAGCAGTCTCTCAGCTGCAACGTGCTGGGCTAGCTGGCAATCACTTTTCTGCATAGCAGAAGTTCTACTTCTCACTCTGTCTCCGGCAGATGTGTGGTCTGTCAATGCAACAGCAACACAGCTTCAGCTGTCTCCCAGCATACAACACCAATCTGATTTTCACTGCTGATACACGCAGAGTGAATGGGTCCTGGAACAGCCTCTGCCATTCACTGCAGAATTGCAGCTCTCTGTTGGGCCACTGAGCTGTCAATCACTTCAGACAGGGTTGGAGGTCCATTGCTTGTAAATGATTGGTCACACATTCAGTTCAAGAACTGTAAATTCTTCCTTTGGCTCAGGAAGCTCCTTGTTGCTCACTTCCAGGATCTTCAGCCCTGCTGGCTGTGGTGCAACCCCTGACCCCTGTTGCCATGCTGATGGGGGTCACTTGTGCACATATATAACAGTGCGTTGTGCTGCTGTGGGTCACTGGCTCCAAATATCTATTCAACAGGGCTCCTGCCCTTAAAACAATGATTCTGGGCCCCCTGTATATTGTGTGGTTGTACTCTGTTATACTGTTGAGTCAGGGAATTAGGTGGCGAAATCCCCAACTCCATTGGGAGCACTAGTTATGCCTGTGCATTGGCAACACACAGATGCCCTTTGATGTGCAACAAGAGCTCCATGTCAGTTTGGTGCAGGAGGCCCCAAAGAAATCAACACTCTTTGTCTCCTAGTCTCATCTCTGCCACTGCAGGAGTCAAGATTGGGGTACCAGTAGGAGCAATGCAGTAGTGATGGCATGTGGCAGCCCCTTGGAACCCTTTAAGGCTACCCTAACACCAAGTGTTCTCTTACAAGTTGATGTGCTCTTCCTGACAGCGAACAACCAGTGCTGCATCAAAATAGTGAATTTGAAGAAAGGAACAAAATCGCGTTGTGAGCAAATTTGCTCACTCTAAGAATCAAAAGTGCTCAATCTAAGAATCAATTTAATCACAATTTATTCAGTAAACAAAAATGCTACAAAGAATAGAAGAATTATAAAATAAAAACACTCCAATTATAGCATCTTAATGCTACCAAAAAAAACCAAAACTTGTTAACGCAAGAAAATCTGGGTCAGAGCTGCAGTATTAAACCTGGAATTGAAAATTATGTGCAAGGCCACGCAGATGCTCATATTTTACGCCACACTGCCTGGGCAAAGTGGAAAAAACACACCCTGACCACAGTTACACTGAAAACAGATGAAAAAGATTTCTATGCGGTTTTTTCAAAATCTAATATTGCACTGGTGGGATTTAGGGCAGGACATAAAGCTTTCAGCTGACTGAATACATGAGTATAGGTAGCTGTCCTGCGGGAGCACATTGGCACATATAGCGCTGTAACCTCCGTGTCAGATTTAAGCCCATGTACAGTGTATAGTTGGTCAAATAAAGAGGGGCAACACTTAATGTACCATCCATCATCCAGTCCTGTGTCTCCTTTAAAAAAAGCTATGTTTCCCTCAGTGGCAAACATTAAGATTCTATCAGCCTTTTTGCCACTATCAAAGATCAAGAAACCCTTGCCAGTACTTGTAAGGGTGAACTCTGGTGGGAGCACAAGGTCCTCCACTGTTTTTGGATCAGCTGGACAACCATGCTCCACCTGTCTAATACACTGAACAGTGCACTTAATTTGTCACATGCCTGGTAGGAGTCCTGTTACAGACTCGGGAGCTGAGGCGGCGCACTGTGATACAACTTGACAAGTTGTTTCAACTCCTGTCTGTGCACGCTCCCTTATGTCCGACATCACTCTGTGCACCCCAATATCACCAGCATCTGGTACATAAGTGTGCTCTTTAAATTTACCAATGACAACTACCAACAGTGTGGATTCTAACAAGACAACTGTACTTGTGTGCATCAGCACACTGCCAGTAAACCTTTTCACCGTTGTCTTTGTCCTTCCTGTAAAAGAAGCCACCGTGCAAAACAAGTGGACATCCTTTTTGGCTGGTCACAAGTTCCAGTTCACTGCAGCACTGAATCTAATAGCAGTGTAAATGAGCTGACTCTTATAGTTTTCTTTAAGGTGGGGTGGTTGCCTTGGTGAGGAGACGTCATGCCGGAGGATGGTGGAGCTACGGTGGAGCTAAGCAGACAAGGTTGTGGAGAGAAGGCATTAATGGCTACATTTTCAAAGCACTGAAAAGGTAAATTACTTCATTCAACATTCAGACATTCAAATACAGTCACTGTTGTTTATGTTAGCTAAAGTGTATCTAACAAAATTTGCTGAAATTGATGCTCACTGTAGTTATACAGTCACGGTGATGACATTCACGGTTCATGATTTGTTAGTATTGACTCGCTGTTCTTTCCTCGCTTAAATCATGGTATACCCTTTTGGTCTGCAGAAACTTCCACACCTACAGTATGAAGGTGCTACAGGGTATAACCCTGCAACCAAAGTACCCCTGAAGCTCCACCTTTATAAGGAGAACATGGACTGAGCCTGATTACTAAAGAAATGCTGGAGTTACATGAAAACCTCAAAGAAAAGGAGAAGGCATTAAACAGCTAGCTACTCCAGGTGTAGCAGCCCTGATGCTATCTTCTGAAGATCAAGGTTCATGAAAATAAGAAGCCAAGCCTTTGAAGAGCTCCATTGGTTGCAATATGGAGCTGAAGGCCCTGGAGGAAGAGTGCCCCTCCCAACTGCCTTAAGAGAAAACATACTTAAAAGAGTGGTGCCCCCAAGATGTAAGTCACTGTAAGGTGGTCATCCCTCCCAGCTGCCTTAGTGGCAAGACTGCCACTACCTTACAACACCACTGGGTCAACATAGATTTTGGGGTGGCCTCTGGGTTCTTTTCTCTTTTTCACTAGTGGGGGAGGAGGCATATCCAGAAAAACAAAACACTGTAGTGTCCCCACTCAAAGGAAGGTTTAAATGGACCTCATGAAATCTAAGTACAGTTTAGCTCCTTGGGATGCTGTAGCTACCCACTTCTCAACTGAGATCACTCCTCCTGCAGATCCAGTATGAATGCAATAGTTCCTTTAATAGGAATGCACAGGATTCATAGGATTCATAGGCTGTAACGAGCTCAGGAGGCAAATGCCCTTATGGAGCTTGCCACCAATATGGTGGGGTCAAATTATATCATGGGTAGAATGTTTTCTTACTACCCATATAGGTGTCTAATTATCTTTTAAATAGTGTTTCTCTCAACTATTTTACTAGGTTGAACATGCCACTGAGACATCACCCGTTGAGTAAACCAGTGGTATCTTTTATGGGTATTACAATTACTGCCTTTTAATTTAAAGTTATGTGTCCTGGTATTAACTTTAGAAGTGTTCCTCATTAAGCCCAGTGTTTCCAGTAACAATGGATCATTGATTGCTTTGTATACTAAGCAGAGATCCCCACGTAATTGTCTATACTCCATAGAGCAGAGATCCAATTCTTTTAGCCTGTCCTCATATTCTAGGTTATTCATACAGCGAATACGTTTTGCTACTGTCCTTTGTACTTCCTCTATTAATTTCTTTCCTTTAATTGTTGCTGGTGCACAAAAAGGGGAGCAGTAGTCTAAATGTGGTCTGACTAGGCTAGTGTAGAGTGGGAGAAGTACCCTGGAATCCATACTTTTTATATGTTTGTAATGCCCCAAAGTTGGGTCATTCCAGAAAAATAAAATAAAATAAATAAAGTAAGAGTCCACAGGTGCTCAGGGTACCTGCTGCAGGTGTAGGCAGTAGGGTACAATGCTAAGGGGCCCCTAGAAATAAAGATTCAACCTCCTGGTACAGGGAAACACTGTAAATAATAGAAAAGTGCCCTGTGCACTTACAGCTGGTCAAAAGACAGATTTTTAAAAGCAATATATGTCATAATGGTCTGGATGGAATGTTGTGCTGAGTGGCTCATGCACAGCGTTCCACTCCAGCCAATCTAGAACCCGGGGAGGTTCAACTTTAAATAATAATTCTACAGTTGTTCAGTTGGTCAGTTGCTGTTGGACCGTGGAGTAGAGAGGATCACAGGAGTGCAACAGGGACTTGTGGCTTACCTGGGGTTGTGAAGCCAGTCCTGTTGACTCCCTGGTGAGTCCCCTCCTCCAGTCCACCCAAGATTCCTGCTCTGCTTTAGTGCTGTAGTCGGTGGTGCCATCGGGGCACCACGAAGAAGAAAACACCCGTTTTCCCCGTGTTTTTGGGCTTAAAAGCCCTCCGGTTATTTATTTTTGCCCGACTATTTCTAAAGTTAAACTCGGTCCCACGTCGTGCAGAGAACGCCATTTCTTTCGCCGCCGGAGGCCCCGAGTCGTCCCCTAGCTGCCTGTTGCTCCCTCCCACTGCCAGCTCACCTCCCGCCTCCCTGTGACTGCAGCAACCTCCTTCCAGACCGCAGAGCGGTGAGTTGGCGGCAGCACACGCAGTGCTGGCCGCCTGTTTATTAAGGGGGACTGTGTTTACTGAGAAAAGCGCAGTAGGCGCTTAGGAGAGTTGGCTGAGCGCCGCAGGGGCATCGGGTCATTAGGACCCTTCATTTTAATATTCATTAAGGAGGCGGGGCTAGCGACGCCTACGGGGAGGAGCCAGAGTAGCAAGGCCATAGCAAAGACATATAAATATTCATTAAGGGTTGGGGCAGAGGTGGGGTTTCACTGAAATAAGTGACAACAGGTTCAGGAAGTCTGTAGACTTTAAGGGGCAACACATTTAAAAGGGCAAATCAGGCCCAGATGCAAAGTAGGGCACTAGGCCCATTACAAAGTGGGGCACCAGGCCCATTAGGAAGTGGGGCACCAGGCCCAAAGTTTAGAGGGGCATTAGGCCCATTATAAATTGGGGCACCAGGCCCATCGTGAAGTGGGGCACCAGGCCCAAGCTAATGTAGGGCATCAGGCCCAAGGTAAAGGTAGGGCATTAGGCCCGAGGTAAAGCCTGGTACTAAAGGGAGGCCCTGGCCTAGCGGAATAGGGCAAACCAGCCTAGTGGTACTATAGGGAGGCCCCGGCCTAGCGGAATAGGGCAAGCCAGCCTAGTGGTACTAAAGGGAGGCCCCGGCCTAGCGGAATAGGGCAAGCCAGCCTAGTGGCACTAAAGGGAGGCCCCGGCCTAGTGGAATAGGGCAAGCCAGCCTAGTGGTACTAAAGGGAGGCCCTGGCCTAGTGGAATAGGGCAAGCCAGCCTAGTGGTACTATAGGGAGGCCCCAGCCTAGACATCCAGAAAGGGATCCTATTGCAGAAGACCCTACCTTTAGAAACAGGGGTTCATTTAAGAGTGTTCGATTTGCCTATACTGTGAAACTACTGTGATTACTGTACTGCTTATGCTGAACTATTGTCCTAAGTACCTGAACTATTGCCCTAAGTACTTGAACTATTGTCCGAAGTACCTGAACTATTGCCCTAAGTACCTGAACTATTGCCCTAAGTATCTGAACTATTGCCCTAAGTACCTGAACTACTGTTCTAAGTACCTGAACTATTGCTCTAAGTACCTGAACTATTGCTCTAAGCACCTGGACATTGGCCCTCATCAGTAATAATTACCCCTGAAGGTATAATTTGCCCTCCTCCGGCAAATTATTGTATCATTCCACAGTTCTTTGGGCATTCTTCAGTTTTATGTTTACTACTATATGAAGACAGTCTCAATCTTCTACCACACTGCAGTCTCATAGTGTGGTCTGTAACACCACATACGCAGAATCAGTCTCTACTCAGAAGAAGATGTCCTCTCAGCATTCTTCACTCCTGGGAGATTCTTCATCAGCTCATCCTGTCTGTTTGTGTCATCCGCCGAAGTCGAGTCTGTCGGCTGTCGTACAAGTCGTACCCGCCGTTTTCTTGTTTTCACCGCTGAAAGTACGTCCGCCGAAACGCATCACGACAGCCGTGCCAGTGTCATTCCGTATGGTTCCTGTTCCAGATGTCCCGAAGTTGGTCGCCCTCTACAGAAGAGTGAGCTCATCCTGGAGAACTTAGTCTGCACCCCACCTGGTCGTTCGCCGAAAGTCGAGTCCATCGAAGCCCAGTCCAGGACGCGTCCGCCGTATCTTTGTTTTGTGTTAGTTCCTGATCCTAGGATTGCAGAGTCAACCATCATCTCTTCAGATTCTTATGGTTGCTGGTCCTGTCAGAGTTCCTTCCGAGTTCAGCTGGCCCTTGGAGTGCCGCAGCATCAGTCAGGTCGTGGTAGTCCTCCATTGGATTCATCGCCACGCAGATCTTGATCTATCTTCGTCCTTGGCAACCCTGGAAGTGGGTTTTGGCCGAGGAACCCTTTGTTTTCAGCATGTTATTTCAGGAACCAGTTGCTCTGGTTCTACATTCCGGCAGCCTTGGAGAGAGTGGGTTTTTGCCGAAGATATATGGTCTGTTTACCAAACCTCTCACAACCCCAGTGGCCTTAACTAGGTCCTTGCTGGGAATTGAGATTAGGGTTCTACAGTTCTGTTTTACTTCCCTTGTAGCTACCAATGAAGAATGATGATGTACACGAAGACGCCGGATCTCTGGACTCTTGTAATATCTGGACTCTTATGGAAATGTGTGATGCTAATTACCCTAATGCAGTTCTGAGTAGCTTATGTCACCTGATTCTCATTTAGAGTATTGAAGTATAGAATAGTGTCAGAATAAGAGTGGTGTTAGGCCTAAAGTTTATTCTTGTGGTAATAACCTTTGAAGTGGTAGATGAAAGTATTTCCCTGTTTTATTGCCCTATTGTTCTTGGGCAACCCCTCCTCCTTCTTGTGACTGTGTCTGTCTACCCTTGGTACAAAATAAACACCCTGCAGGCATCGAAGCACTAAGTTGACTCCTGCCTCTCCTTGTCTGGATAACAGTTATCCTATCCACATAATTCGGACCTTGGTGCCTCACTCATCTCTTTTCACCACCTTTAGAGTAGAGCACTTCACAGAGCACCTCTAGACCATTACATCAGGGCTAGATCATCACATGTTTAAAAATACAGCCTACTATTCTTTGACACTTTTTAACCTTGTCTAGGGTGTTGGTATCAAAGGTTAATTTATTATTTATTGTGACTCCTAAGTCTTTTTCATTAGTTGTTTCTGTCAGTTGCACATTATTTATAATATAGGGAAATTTCAGGTTGTTATATCCCAAGTGCATGACCCTGCACTTCTGTTCATTAAAGTACATTTTATTATTTGTAGCCCAAGAGCCAATATTGTTCAATTCATGCTGAAAGTTGTTTGCATCCTGCTCATTATTAATTAATTATACTTCCTAGTTTGCAGTCATCTGCGTATTTGGACATCCAGATGTTACTGTCCATCTGCATTGTTGAAATTAATAAATTGAAAAGAACTGGGCCTAATACAGATCCCTGTGGGACCCCACTGCTGACTCTGGCTCAGTTAGAGCAGTGGCCCCTAATGATAACACGTTGGCATCTGTGTTGCAGCCAAGATATGACCCCGTTAACTACATTGGGGTTAAATTTCAGTTTGTACATGTGATTTATCAAAACATGGTGGGAAACCTTGTCAAAGGCCTTCGGAAAATCAAGAAAGATTATATCCACTGGGAGCCCTGAGTCCAGAGATGCACTAACATTCTCAAAAAAGTTTATTAAGTTAGTTAAACAGGATCTACCCTGTAAAAAAACATGTTGACTAAGGTCTTGGAGTTTGTTGCATGAAATACGTACTTCAATGTGAGTCAGTCAGCAATAATCTTTCCAAAAGTTTACCTATAACTGATGTAAGACTGATGGGCCTATAGTTTGATACATTTCTCTTGTTGCCACTTTTGTATATTGGGATAACGTGTGCTTCCTTCCAAGCTGTTATAGTTTCACCTTGATTTAATGAAGCATTGAACAAGATAGTTAAAGGACCACTAATAGTATTGGATGCTTGTTTGAGGAATCTGGGGTGTATATTATCAGGCCCTGGGGAAGAATAGGATTTAAGATTCTGCAATTGTTTTTCCACTTCTTTTATAGTAATAGGCCAAGACAGTGTATTCTGTGGATATGACTTGTTATTGAACATACTCTCTTTTAGCATAAAGACACTTGTAAAATAATTATTAAATTTGGTTGCCATCTCTAGCTCATTACATATTACCCCCATTGTAGTTTCAATTTGGCCAATTGTAGAGGTATTTCCTTTTAGCGAACCAATATAGTTATAGAAGGATTTACGGTTATCTATAGTTCTGGTAGCTAAATTTAATTCAAAGTCCTTTTTTGCTTTTCTAATACTGGATTTCACTTTATTTGTTTTATACTTATATACATTCCATGAATCTATAGTAGGATTCTTTGTGTATTTCTGTAATATTTTTTTTTTTATTAATTGCCCGCTTTATTCCTGTGTTCCACCATAGTGGGATTCTAAGGTCGTTATTGTATTTATACCTGTTTGGAACCCAGGTATCCAGACAATGTTTTATTTTAAGCCAAATATGGTCCCAACTTGATATAAGTCTAGGCCCTGAAGGTCCGATTGCCAATCCCATGATCTTAAGTATTTATTCTTTTGTAATTGGCCTTTGTAAAATCCTTGTTCAGTGTCACACCATTAACGATATTGTTATTCATATTAATCTTTATTGTTACAATATTTTAATATATGGATTTTCATTTTAATACTACAGAAAAGTATACAGAAAAATTTTGGTAATATCATCACTCCCGAAGTGATAGTATTATCGCTCTTGAAGTGTAGTATTATCGTTCAGGACTGGTAATAGTGTAGTGCGGGACCTGAACGATAGTATTATCACAGAATGGCAACAGCGCATGCACCAGTCTGTCTCCCCCACGTCTGCTAAAGCATGCCTCCTGATTGGCCGCTTTCTCTATGTGGGTGGGCAGAACAGTTAGAAAAACATGGCGGCCGGTCTCTCGCTTAGCGAGACCTAACTGGTTCCTCGGCATTTCTCCATTTTTCCCGACTACAAAAAGTAATTATGTGGTTTATCCTGCTGTTCATCTAATTAAGAACAGGTAGGACGTGTGGGACTGAAAAGCCGGGCGGGGGGTGAGAAGTGACACGAATGAACGAGATGCAGGCAGCTCTACCACACAGTGGGAGACAGTTCGGCGGTTGACCAGCACAAAGTCAGTCCTTCAGTGAAGCGGTCGACTGCCCGTTACAGAAAAAAAAATGAAAACTTGGATCCCTATATTAAAAAAAAAAATGATAGGTTTGTCTCCATTATCAGGTAGTACTATCATCTTGAGGTTCTGGACACATTGGAACCTCTCGAGTTTCGCTATCGAGGTTCATGTGTCCCCACCACACATTCGAAGAACCAGAACCTCTCAAAGGTATTACTCCCTGGTAATAGACTCAGACCTATCAGTTATTCTCTTTATTATCACTGTCTCCTAGTGGTGCTTTAATTACTGGGATAGATATTTTTTCCACAATATTTGTAAGGATTATGTCTAGAATATTATTCTCTCTTGTGCCCTTAGTTACTATTTGGATTAGATTTTGATTAATAGTTAGGTCAACAAATGCTGATTCAATAAGTCCATGACCATCAAGTGTGTTCCAATCAATTCTGGGGAAGTTAAAATCTCCCATTAGAATATAATTATGGTCAGTTTCCATATTTTGAAGTGTTGATAATAAAGCATTATTCTCAACAAGTGTTAGGTTGAGTGGTCTATAACTGAGACCTATAACTAGAGTTTCATCAAATAATTTGACTTGTACCCAAATTGCTTCCACTTTGGTGTTTGTAGTTTCTTCTGGGGTTATACTATGGGCTGTATATGATTATGGCAGTCATTAACGATGAGTGACTTAAACTGCAACATACAATTTTATTAAACTGCCCTGGAAGGAAAGAGTGGTTAGTGCAGCTGTTTGCTGGCTGTGTAGTCCCTCTAGGCACCTTTCTAGGCAAATCTATCAGTAATCTCCTTAGATACCCACCCCGACAGGAAACACTCACCCTAAGACTGGGACCACCTTTACCTAGGTCCAACCAGGCATGGCTCCCACATTCAACAAGTGCAGGATCCGTTGGTCCTCCTGTACTGAAGGCAGCTACCCTCCTCCACCTGGTACCAGGATCTCCCCCTCAGTATTTCATGGGAGCTCCCTTAAAGGAGAACTGCACTGAATCTACATGTTATGTTTCCCAGTAGAAGCTGTTTTTTAAATACTGGTTTAAGTTCTGTTAGTGCTCTAGCTATACAGGCTTTTTAGTTATCCTAGTGGGTTCTTCAGATTTACATGCTGCTGATAAAAACCATTTTAGAACGGTATGATATAGTTTATAACCCTGTTCCCCTCTTCTGTTGTTGGCACAATGCATCCAAATTCTACTGTAGAACTGTGTGGCTGAGAGGGACACAAACTACATCATACAGTTCTAAAATGGTACTTGTCACGAGCCCAACCCCATGGGTGTTGCAGGACCTCCTGTTTCAGGGATGTCCCTCTTTTTATGGAACTTGTGAGCAGCTGTAGGGTTCAGGAAGCATTATCAACCTTTCTTTTTCTCAGTGGGAGGGTGTAAAATGTAGTCTTGAGCCCCCCTGACTCTGGTACTTCATTCTCTGCTTAGAATCCCACCATGGCCACTGGCAGCCTCTTGCCTATTTGATTTTTAGGATAGATGAGCTGTCATTATCTTCATTAACAAGGCATACAGTCCTTACAAAAGCCTTTTGTTTAAAATGTTAGATCACACAACCAGACCCTAGGCAGAGGTGATAAATTATAATAAGTTTACTTAAATAAAAACAACACAGTAAATTCTACAATTTGGAAGATTTTGAAATGCAGACAAATATAAAATAACTATTGGATGGTTATACAAAGAACACTATACACTGTTATTTCTTAAACTATACCTTGTTCTGAGGTTTAGAGTTCAGAAAATATCAAGTGTCCTTTTTGAGAGGAATCTCGCTCTTGTGGATGAAAGTTCATTAAGCAACATACTTATAGCAAGTCTGTGATCAAGGTCAGTTCTCTGAAGATCCTTTTAGAGACTTCAGGTGTTTTCTTGGTGAAAAGTCTTTGTTTCCAAAATTCTGACTTAAAATCAGAATTTCTATTCAGTATGTGAAAAGTCCAATTTCACAAAACTCAGGTCTGGTTCAGAGGTTTCCCCAGGCCTACATATACTTTAAAAGTATATACCAACTAGATAAGTTCTTCTTAGCTCAGAGATTCTCCAGGAATAGTTCCTCAGGCTTCAATCTCCAAGCTAAAAGTGCACTGATTTTCAAAATGGTCTCTAAGTTAAATTCTGAGTGAAGTCACTTTTCAGGCCACACCCGTCCCTTTTGGTGGGGGTGCAACAGTTTACCTTTTCCTACAGGTGTCACTGTGGTGCCATGTCTAACATAGAAACATAGAAGTTGAAGGCAGATAAGGACCGCAAGGACCACCCACTCTGCCCATTTCTTTTTCTACCTTATAAATGTGCCATCGGCCTTTGCTCTGTCAATGGCCTATCTATTCATACTCTTCTTTTTGCTTATCCCATGCCTGTTTGAAGCCATGCAATGTATTCATATCCACTACTTCCTGAGGTAGGCCATTCCATGCATCCACCACCCTTTCTGTGAAAAAGAACTTCCTCACATTACCCCTTATTTGGCCTCCCTCTAATCTCATGCTGTGTCCTCTTGTCCTGCTATTATTCTTATCTTGAAACATGTTAGACTCTTTCACCTTGTTAATGCCCTTAAAGTGTTTGAATGTTTCGATCATATCACCTCTCTCCCTCCTTCTAGGGTATACATATTGAGCTCCATTAACCTGTCCTCATATGTTTTATGATGCAGTCCCTGCACCATTTTGGTTGCCCTTCTCTGGACTGCCTCAATTTGGTTAATGTCCTTGTGAAGGTGTGGCCTCCAGTACTGCACACAGTACTCCAGATGGGGCCTAACCAATCTAACACCCCCTAACATATGATTTATGCATAACCTTTTACTGGCTTAGGCTGACCTCCCACTAATGGCCATTTTCTGCTGACCTCTGACCTCCCACTGGGAGCCTTTTGCCTGTGCAATGTCTAACAGTTCATTTTGATCCAAGGGATATGACTCTTGGGATACATAAACCTGTCTGGTCCCCATCTAGATGAATGCCAGGCCCAAACTTGTTTTAGCGGTAATTCTTTTTATGTGTTCACCTTTTCCTTGGCCTTTTTAAAGGGACAGTGTCTTAACTGTAGAGTGTCTCACAACCCAGGAAATAGGAACATTAAATAAAGTGGTACTAGGCCTATCTTGCCACAGTACTTACCACCAGATTCTAAAGCAGAAACTCCCAGTGAGATTATTAAAAGGCTTGCATAGATAGAACAATAACACAATTTTAACCAGTACTTAAAAATAGCATCTATTGGGGAAAATGACTTACAGGTTCAGTGCAGTTCTCCTTTAATAGAAGTTCCTAGGTAGAAGGTACCCAGGGTTGGATCACTGCAGGCCCAATATTGTTGCTGCAGGTTGTCCAGCATTGGTGCACTTGAAACAAATGAGAGCCAAGTGCTGAAATGAACAATCACCCAAAGGGTATGGCAACTGCAGAAAAATGTCTTAAACACAGACCTTGAATGTGAAGTATTTGTAATCCTGTCATACAAATACAAAGACATGGTGCACAGTGTTAGCCTGCACACTGGTGTTTTGTGGTGTGCTGTCACTTCATTGATAAATTGGCAGTGCACCCCAAAGCACTGTTTTGCAGGCTAACATTCCTCAGTAAATTACTGTTACCTTCAAACTAATACAGTGTGTACTGTTTCTTAATTTTTGTACGATGTGACCTCGCAGGTTTACAACAGCGCAATTCCAGTCTTACCAGTTGAGAGCATGGACTTGTTTTTACATTAGTATTTATAATCCTGGCCCAATAGCTAATTTATGTAACACCCCCTTTCCCTGAAAGGTGTGGGTTGTTACTAGTTGGTCCATCAATGTACTGGGTGCCAGAGTACAGACAGTGTTGCCCTTCAGAAAGGGAGGGCAGAGGGTAGACAGAGAACAAATAGGTTTTGGCAGAAAGTCAGAATGTTCACATGGATCTTGGTTATTGAATGTTGGGTTCCAGTCTGTACCAGTGCCTGTGCATCTGGTTGGGCCCTGGGAGCCCGCAGGGCCCAAGGGCTCATTTGGAGGGGAACTGCAGTCCTTGGCTTGGTGGCAGGATACCTTGGGCAGAATGCATGGTACTCTTGGTGGGCCCTTCCAGTCAAATCCTGTGGAAGACACTGAAGTCTCTGGGCAGGTGCCACAACTTGGCAGGGAGTTAGTGGAGGGTACAGAAGGCTGGGTCTGGCTCATGACAGCAAAAGCAGGTTCCTGACTGGGCATCCCCCTGAGGGATGCGTGCTGATGGCTTTTGGGCCTGGAGAGTTCCCTGAAGATTCTGTGCAGCAGACATACAGTAGGAGCCGCAGTAGTGACAGAGGCAGTAGCTGAGATTCAAACCTGAGTAGAAGGGGCCTGCAGATAAGGGGATGGTCTGAGGTGACCTGAACTGTATTCTTTCTTAGAGAAACCATCAAAACAAGGTAAGGAGGATGTGCCCTGTTGTTAATTGGATCCAATTATACAGTTTATACAGGTTCCTGGTTGGCCATTCTCAGTAATTCAATAAAGCCAACACAGTATTTCTTTGCCAAATTAGTGGTACTTTATTATGATAGTATTAATAAGATTAGCCAGAAAATTATATTGTAACAATAAAAACACACCCTGACAGGATGATCCTGTCATGATTAATAATCCTAGTTTACAAAAGGGAATACATGCTAACATTATTTTTAAACATCAGGTAGCCCACCACTACCTAGGTGTTCCTGTTACAATTTAGTTGTAAAACAGCCAAAGGGCAATCCCAATGGGGTGTTTCTAACATGCAATCTAGACAGCTAGTAACATTTGCATTACAGGGTTACAGCATTTCAGAGACACATGAACCATATGTCTCTTAATCCCCCAAGCAATCTATGGATAGTCTCAGACTGCATCTTGTCCGAGACTGCGTCTTCTCGAAAGGATGCTGGACACAACCATAGGTCCCGTATTTATGTGTAGCAAGCTTAGAAAAAAAATGCAAGGCTGGAATTTCTCCAAAACTACCTCAGCAGTTTTAAACACAGACAATATGTCATTCTGCAAATCATAATACTCGGGTTCAAAAATACATTGGCCAAAAGATACCTTGGTCATAAGATACTTTTGACACTTTGCCAGAGACATTCAGTCATTCTTAAATGGAAAAACAAGTAATCAGGGTTTTTTTTATTTGTCAAAAATACTTACTTTAGGATACAGAAAACGTGCAAGGGGATGTGACTGTTTTAAAAAATACTCTGTTTACAGATAAAAACCAGACAGTGGCCAAATTGGGGAACTTAATCTTCAAGGCCAGTGTGGTTACTAGCAGCTGCATTCTTATCTCGGCTGTAACCTTTTAAAAAGACATGTTTTGGTATACAGCATTACTGAATAAGGCAATTCTAAATTAGACCTTGACTGTGATTTATTTTATTTTCTTCAGTTTAACTGTTAACCATTTAAAGCCTCCACATACATGCATTGATATGGTGGTATCATTCATTTGCTTAGCCACTGGCAGCCATTGGCTAGCTAGCCATATTAACTTGTATGTGAGCCTCATTTAGTCATCTATTGGCCATTTGTACTTTCTGCAAGCCTTTTACACCTTGCCATAGTCATCTGTGTATATATAGAGGTGGCTATCAGCAATTTTATATAACTGAACTTGTATATACCTAAGCCTTGGGGCCCCTGGGTAAATTCAACACTGTTTTACTCTCAGGAGTGCAATGACTCAGAATGGATAGGGTAATGCCTGCCTACCAGTTTGGGGTGCAATTGCCAGGCTAGGTATAGTATCTCCTATAACTGTGAGGGTGCTGAGGTCCTGGACCAACCCACATATCTTGGTCTCTAAACCATCAGGGTGGTGGCAGCCTGGCATCTAGCTGTATTCCTGTGATGTGACCTGTACCTGCAGCCCTGGCTTCGTCGATTACTTGGCTCCATTCTGTCTCTTCAGCATTATCACTCATGTTGGCTAGTAGGTAAATGTTGTTCTTACTTTCACAATGACCAGCAGTTTCTTTCACAGTTCATGTGAAACACAGGGCCTGAGATTGCACAGCTCAAACTCTCTTCACACAGCAGGTCCTCTCCCACTGAGATTTCCCTCAGATCTCCCAGCCTCTAGCACAGTGCCCGTCTTACCACAGTATATATGTCGGCATCTTCTGTTGGTCCAATGAGCCGTTACTCACAAACTATGATGCTCCATAGGATAAAATAGGAGCACCACAGTCCACTGTCTTCCCCTTTCTCAAAGGCCTCTAGGAGCTTGCCTTGGCTGGGAACCCCTCTGATTGGCTGTCAAGGAGAGTTAGGGCTCATAAAGGTGGTGCTGCCCATAGAATCCTGGGCATTGGCCCCACTGATATATTTTAAGCATACTCATGCCCTTGTTCCATCCCCCTGGTTCTAGTAGCAGGGGTGGGCAATGTGCTGTGGTTGTGGTGAGGCAGCAGCTGGAGCAGTTCTGTGTCAGTGGCCACCTCCCACTATTGATATGCAGCCTGAGCTAGGTGGCTGCATGTTGTAGGAGATGTCAAAGAGACAGAGACTCCCTAGCTACCTGACAGCCACCCCCCTGCTTATTCAGAGTTCTGGGGGCCAGGAGGAGAAAAAAACAAATGGCAGCTGTCTAGGTCAGATGGCCAGGTAAGCCCTGCACTCATGAATGGGGGGTGGGTGTCATACTCACTCAAAGCTGATCAGATGTCTTCCCACAGTCATTGGCTGCTAGAGTCCAGGACAGTTCAGCCAAAAATAAGAAGTATTTCATCACAGTGGCTAGCATAAACACCTGATTCCTTGATTAAATGTGAGCACAGTATAGCCCCCTAGGGATACTGCACCTGCTCACCTCCCCACTCTGGTCACTCCTTCTGCAGGTCCAGTACAAATGCAGTAGTTCTCCCAGCAGGCATGTACAGTATGATGGCAGTCAATAATGATAACCAGTAGAAACAGCAATACACAAGTTTATTAAACAAATGCCCTGGAAGAAAAGAGTGGCTAATGCAACAGTTTGCTGGCTGTAGACCCCCTCTAGTCACCCTTCTAGGCAGGTCTAATAGAAACCTCCTTAGGTGCCCTCCTAGGTGGGGTCAACTCACCTAACTCCCAGGGCTGCCTTTATCTAGGCCTGACCAGGTATGGCTGTCACACACAGCAAGCACAGGATTAGTTGGTCCTCCTGTAGTGGAAGAAGCTACCCTCCCCCTACCTACTGGTAATACAGCAGACTAGGTGGGCAAAAGTACTAATTTAACTTCATATTCACTCCCAATATCTCACTTTAAATATATTATAGTGTAACCGGCCTGGTGGTGCAGAGTGCTGTGGCACTGGATGCCTTACCTTGCGCCATGCTGGTGACCCGGGTTCAGGAACAGACTTGGATCATTGGGGAGACTGTATGGGGTGGAAGAGTGGGAGCAGGATCGAGCTGCCTAATGGTGGCTCTCCTCTCCCAGGAAGGGGGGTTGCCCCCCCGCAGTCCCTCCATCTCTGGGTGGAGGTCCGGTGGCGGCACAGGTGGGTAATGGGCAACTGGCAGGGTGGGGAGACCCTCAATGCATCATGTGCACATGTCTCCATATGTGGGTGCTCATGCCAAGGATGTGAGGGTGGGCAAAAAATGGAACAATGGCTAAAAAAATTGAAAAAAAATATAATGTATAATAGAGCATTGTTCTGTATAGAATACCATCCCTTTCAAAATGCTGTTATGTCGCAGTTCAAAGGTCATAGAATATGACTGTACCCTTGTGCAGTACCACAGCATTTTGAAACCTCTAGAGTCTGCATGAGTCAGTTTCATTCTGAAAGTGAAAGGACCACTGCATGCACATTTCACAAACACCATACACTATAAATAACACAGGATGAACAACTTTGTGCATAACCAGTGTGCTCTGCCACCTCAAGATTCTGATTCCCACACACCTCTCAAGCTTTGCTCTCGAGATCAGAGAGATCAGAACCCTTCTGTGTCAGAACACACTGGTTGTGTATAGTTTCCCATCCAGTATTCTCTATATATGATGAAACACAACTTTATTGTCTCACCTGCAGTATGCAATATTCATAAATTCCAAAGGCAATGTTTTTCTACATTATCATACTTGTCAATATCTAAAACAAATACAGATTGTTTCAATAAAAGTTGCAGCTACAACTTATTTTCCAAAATATGTCTCCTGTGACAGTACAGTATACAAGTGCTTTAAACCTCATTTTCACATATGACAACAATTTATATACTGTGCATGCAAATCTAACACCCAGTGTATTACAAATTAACTCATGTGATGGAGGCTACAGCCTCTACCTGGCCCTCACTCTACTGTAGGAAAGACCATAAAATTAAGGGTCTGCATAGTCCTACTTATTATGGAGGCTCTGGCCTCTATCTGACCCTCAATGTACTATAGAGAAATAAAAACAGTGAAATTTAGAGTATGCATAGTGCCACTTATTAGGAGGCTCCAGCCTTTATCTGGCCCTCACTGTACTGTACAAAGAACAATGAAATTTAGGGTATGCATAATGCTTCTTATTTTGGAGGTTCCAGCATCTATCTGGGCCTCACTATACAGTAGGAAAAAACAGTGAAGTTTGGGTATTCATAGCACTACTTATTATGGAGGCTCTGACCTCCCTGTACTGAATTAAAACACTGTGAACTTTAAGGTATGCATAGCACTACTTAGTATAGAGGCAAAAATTACCCAAGTTAGGATCACCCACTTTAGTATATTTCCACTCGCACTCGATATTACCTACTCCTCTGTGCTAGCTCATAAAATACCATATAAAGGGATTGCTGTACTTAAATATCTTCTTTATTACAAGCATCCCACAATAAAAGGTCCAGTTAGTACAATGGCACATGCACATATATAAATCAGTAGAAAAATGGCAGTTCCATTAACTTATTATAGATGCACCAGCCTCTATGTGGTCCTCACTGTACTGTAGGAAAAATGGTGAAATTTAGATATGCATAATGCTACTTATTATGGAGGCTCCAGCCTCTATCTGGCCTTCAGGGTACTCTAGGAACAACACTTAAATTTAGGGTATGCATAGTGCTACTTATTATGGAGGCTCTAGCCTCTATCTAGCCCACACTTTACTGTACGAAAACAGTGAAATTTAGGGCATGCATAGTGATGCTTATTATGGAGGCTGCAGCCTCTATCTGTCCCTCACTGTACTGTAGGAACAACAGTGAAATTTAGGGTAATCATAATGCTACTTTTTATGGTGGCTCCAGCCTCCATCTGGCCCTCACCTTGCTGTAGGAAAAAAGTGATATTTAGGGTATGCATAATGCTACTTATAATGGAGGTTCCAGCCTCTATCTGGCCTTCACTGTACTGTAGGAATAACAGTGAAATTTAGCATATGCATAGCACAACTTATTATGGAGTCTCCAGCCTCTATCTGTCCCTCACTGTACTGAAGGAAAAATTAGGGAATTTAAGGGTATGCATAATGCTACTTTTAATGGAGGCTATGGCCTCTACCAGGCCCTCACTGTACTGTAGGAAAAAACAGTGAAATTCAGGGTATGCTAGCATTACTTATTATAGAGGCTCTGGCCTCTGTTTGGCCTTCACTGTACTGAAGGAAAAACAGTGAAATTTAGGGAACCCATATGACTACTTATTATGAAGGCTACAGCATCTATCAGCACCTCACTTTACTGTAGGAAAAATAGTGAAATTTAT
This sequence comes from Neoceratodus forsteri, assembly GCA_016271365.2. Taxonomy (NCBI): domain Eukaryota; kingdom Metazoa; phylum Chordata; order Ceratodontiformes; family Ceratodontidae; genus Neoceratodus; species Neoceratodus forsteri. The sequence continues at coordinate 916,834,144 of CM057449.1, forward strand.
GGTATACATAGCACTACTTATTATGGAGGCTCCGGTCTCTTTCTATCCTTCAATAAACTGTATGAAAAAACTGAGATTTAGAGTACGCATAGCACTACATATTATGGAGGCTCCAGCCTCTATCTGTCCCTCACTTCACTGTAGGAAAAACAGTGAAATTTAGGGTATGCATAGCACTAATTATTATGGAGGCTCCAACCTCTATCTGGCCCTCTCTTTACTGTAGGAAAAACAATGAAATTAAAGGTATGCATAGCACTACATAAAATGGAGGAGACATCCTATATCTGGCCCTCAGTGTACGGTAGGACAAAACAGTGAAATTTAGGGTATGCATAACACTACTTACTATGGAGGCGACAGCCTCTATTTGGCCCTCATTGTACTGTAGGAAAAAACAGTGAACATAGGGTAAGCATAGCACTACTTATCATGGAGGCTGTAGCCTCTGTCTGGCCCTCACTGTACTGTAGGAAAATCAGTGAAATTTAGGGTATGCATAGTAGTATTTATTATGCTGGCTCCAGCCTCTCTCTGGCCCTCACCATACTGTAGGAAAATCAGTGAAATTTAGGATATGCATAGTGCTACTTATTATGGAGGCTCTGGCCTCTATCTGGCCCCCATTGCACTGTAGGAAAAAGAGTGATATTTAGGTTATGCATAGCACTACTTATTATGAAGGGTCTCGCATCTGTCTGGCCCTCACTGTACTGAAGGAAAAACAAAGAAATTTAGGGTATGCTTAACACTACTAATTATGTAGGCTCCAGCCTCTATCTGGCTGTCACTTTACTGTAGGAAAAACAGTAAAAATTTAGGGTATGCATAGCACTAATTTATATGGAGGTTCCAGCCTCTATCTTGCCCTCACTGTACTGTAGGAAAAAACAATAACATTTAGGGTATGCATAGCACTACTTATCATGGAGGCCCTTGCCTCTATCTGGCCATCATTGTACTGTAGGAAAAACTGTGAAATTAGGGTATGCTTAGCAGTTCTTATTATGGAGGCTCCAGCCTCTATCTGGCCCTCACTGTACTTTAGGAAAAGCAGTGCAATTTGGTGTATGCACAGCACTACTTATTATAGAGGCTCCAGCCTCTATCTGGCCTTCAGTGTACTGTAGGAAAAAACTGTGAAATTTAGGGTATGCATAGCACTTCTTATTATGAAAGCTCTAGCCTCTGTCTGGCCTGATTGTACTGTAGGAAAAACAAATAAATTTATGGTATGCTTAGCACAACTTATTATGTAGGCCCCAGCCTTTATCTGGTCCTCACTTTCCTGTAGGAAAAAACAGTAACATTTAGGGTATGCACAACACTACTTATTATAGAGGCTCCAGCCTCTATCTGGCATTCAGTGTACTGTAGGAAAAAACTGTGAAATTTAGGGTATGCATGGCACTTCTTATTATGAAAGCTCTAGCCTCTGTCTGGCCTGATTGTACTGTAGGAAAAACAAAGAAATTTATGGTATGCTTAGCACTACTTATTATGTAGGCCCCAGCCTTTAACTGGCCCTCACTTTCCTGTAGGAAAAAACAGTAACATTTAGGGTATGCATAGCACTACTTATTATCGATGCTCCAGTCACTATCTGGCCCTCACTGTACTGTAGGAAAAAACAGTGAATTTAGGGTATGCATAGCACTACTTATTATGAAGGCTCCAGCCTCTATCTGGAGCTCACTGTGCTGTAGGAGAAAACAGTGAAATTTATGGTATGCATAGCACCACTTATTATAAAAGCTCTTTCCACAATCTGCCCCTCACTGTCCTGTAGAAAAAACAGTGAATTTAGAGTATGCTTAGCACTACTTATTATGGAGGCTCTGGAATCTATCTGGCCCTCACTGTACGGTAAGAAAGAAATATTAACTGTACTGTAGGAAAGAACAGTGACATTTAGGGAATGTATAGTGCTACTTATAGAGGCTCCAGCCTCTATCTGGCTGTCACTTTACTGTTGGAAAAACAATGAATTTTAGGGTATGCTTAGCATTACTTGTTATGGAGGCTCCTGCCTCTTTCTGGCCCTCAATATGGTGCAGGAAAAATTTGTGAAATCTAGGGTATGAGTGATGCTACTTATTATGGAGGCTCTAGCTTCTATCTGGCTGTCATGTTACTGTAGGGAAAATAGTGAAATTTAGGGTATGCATAGCACTACTTATTATGGAGGTTGCAGCCTATATCTGGCCTTCAGTTTACTGTAGCAAAAATAGTGAAATTTAGGGTCGGCATAGAACTACTTATTATGGAGCCTCTATCAGGCACTAACTTTACAATAGGAAAAACAGTGAAATTTAGGGTATACATAGCACTACTTACCATTGAGGCTCCAGCCTATATCTGGCCCTAACTGCACTGTGGGCAGAAACATTGAAATTTGGGGTATGCATAGCACTACTTATCATTGAGGCTCCAGCCTATATCTGGCCCTAACTGTACTGTAGGAAAAAACAGTGAAATTTAGGGTATGCATAGCAGTACTTAGTCTGGAGGCTCCAGCCTCTATCAGTCCTTCACATTACTGTAGGAAAAACAGTGAATTTTAGGATATGGATAGCACTACTTATTATGGAGGCTCCAGCATCTATCTGGCCCTCACTGTACTGTAGGGAAAAACAGTGAAATTTAGGGAATGCATAGCACTACTTATTATGAAGTTGATGGCCTCTATCTGGCCCTCACTGTACTGTAGGAAAAAATAGTGAAATTTAGCGTATGCATAGCAGTACTTGGTATGGAGGCTCCAGCCTCTATCAGTCCCTCACATTACTGTAGGAAAAACAGTGACATTTAGGATATGGATAGCACTACGTAGTATGGAGACTTCGGCCTCTATCTGGCCCTCACTGTACTGCAGGAAAAAACAGTGAAATTTAGGATATGCATAGCAGTATTTATTATGGAGGCCCTGGCCTCTATCTGGCCCTCACTGTACTGTAGGAAAAACAGTGAAATTTAGGGTAGGCTTAGCACTATTTATTATGGAGGCTCCAGCCACTATCTGGACCTCATTTTACAATAGGAAAAATAGTGAAATTTAGGGTATGCATAGCACTCCTTATTATCAAGGCTCTAGCCTATATCTGGCACTCTGTGTCCTGTAGGAAAAAAACAGTGAAATTTAGGGTATCCACAGTACTACTTATTATGAAGGTTCTAGCCTCTGTCTTGTCTGACTGTACTGTAAGAAAAACAAAGACATTTACGGTATGCTTAGCACTACTTACTATGCAGGCTGTAGCCTCTTTCTGGGCCTCACTGTACTGTAGGAAAAAAACAGTAACATTTAGGGTGTGCATAACACTACTTATTATGGAGGCTCCAGCCTCTATCTGGTGCTCACTGTACTGTAAGAACAACAGTGAAATTTAGGGTATGCATAGCACTACTTTTTATGGAGGCTCCAGCCTCTCTCTGGCTCATACTGCACTGTAGGAAAAAAGGTAAATTTAGGGTATGCATACCACTACATATTACGGAGGCTCCAGCCTCTATCTGGCCCTCACTGTACTGTATGAAAAAAAAAGTGAATTTAGTATATGCACAGCACTACTTCTTATTGAGACTCCAGCCCCTATCAGCCCTCACTTTACTGTAGGAAAAATAGTGAAATGTAGGGTATGCATAGCACTTCTTATTAAGGATGCTCCATCAGGACCTCACTTTACAATAGGAAAAACAGTGAAATTTAGGAAATGCATAGCACTACTTATTATCGAGGCCCCAGCCTCTATCTGGTCCTCACTGTACTGTAGGAAAACACAGTAAAATTTAGGGCATGCATAGCAGTACTTAGTTTGGAGGCTCCAACCTCTATCAGTCCCTCACTTTACTGTAGGAAAAACTGTGAAATTTAGGGTATGCATAGCACTACTTATTATGGAGGCATTGGTCTCTATCTGGCCCTCTCTGTATTGTAGGAAAAACAGTGAAATTAAGGGTATGCGTTGCACTATCTAGTATGACGTTTCCAGCCTCTAAGTGGCCCTCTCTGTACTGTAGGAAAAAACAGTAAAATTTAGGGTATGTCTAGCACTACTTCTTATGGAGGCTCTGGCATCTGTCTGGTCCTTAATGCACTGTGAGAAAAAAAAACAGTGAATTTATGGTATGCATAGCACTATGTTTAATGGATGCTCTGGGCTCTATATGGCCCTCATTGTATTGAAGAAAGCAAACAGTGAAAGTTCTGGTATGCATAACACTACTTATTATGGAGGCTCTGGCCTCTATCTGGCCCTCAGTGTACTGTAGCAAAAACAGTGAAATTAGGGTATGCTTATCACCACTTATTATGGAGGCTCCAGCCTCTATCTGGTCCACACTGTACTGTCTGAAAAAACAGTGAAATGTTCGGTATGCATATTACTTTTTATTAAGGAGGCTCCATCATCTATCAGGGCCTCACTTTATGGTAGGAAAAATAGTGAAATTTAGGGAATGCATAGCACTACTTATTATGGAGGCTGTATCAGGCCATCACTTTACAATAGTAAAAACAGTGAAATTTAGGGTATGTGTAGCACTACTTCTTATGGAGGCTTGAGTCTATATCTGGCCCTCACTGTACTGTAGGAAAAAACAGTGAAATTTAGGGTATGCATAGCAGTACTTAGTATGGAGGCTCTAGCCTCTGTCAGTCCCTCACCTTACTATAGAAGAAACAGTGAAACTTAGGGTATGCATAGCACTACTTATTATGGAGGATCCAGCCTCTATCTGGCCCTCACTGTACTGTAGGAAAAATATGGTGAAAGTTGGGGTGTGCATACCAGTACTTATTATATAGAGTCCAGCCTCTATCTGGCCCTCACTCTACTGTAGGGAAAACAGTGAAATTTAGGGTATGCATAACACTACTTATTTTGGATGCTCTATCAGGCCCTCACTTTAAAATAAGAAAAACAGTGAAATTTAGGGTATGCATGGCACTACTTAGTATGGAGGCTACAGCTTCTATTAGGCCCTCACTGTACTGTAGGAAAAAACAGCAACATTTAGGGTATATAAAGCACTACTTCATATGGAGGCTCCAGCCTCTACCTGACCCTTAATGTTCTGTAGGAAAATACAGTGAATTTATGATATGCATAGCACTATGTTTTAAGGAGGCTCTGTCCTCTCTCTGACACTCACTGTACTGTAGAAAACAAACAGTGAAATTTAGGGGAAGCATAGATCTACTTATTATGGAGGCTCCAAACTCTATCTTGCACTCAGTGTACTGTAGGAAAAACAGTGAAATTAGGGTATGCCTACCACTACTTATTATGGAGGCTCCAGCCTCTGTCTGGCCCTCACTGTACTTTATGAAAAAACAGTGAAATGTTGGGTATGCATAACACTACTTATCATGGAGGCTCCAGCCTCTAGCAGGGCCTCACTTCATGGTAGGAAAAATAGTGAAATTTAGGATATGCATTGCACTACTTAATATGGAGGCTCCAGCCTCTAACTGGCCCTCACTTTTCTGTTGGAAAAATAGTGACATTTAGGGAATGCATAGCATTAATTTTTATGGAGGCTCTATGAGGCCCTCACTTTACAATAGTAAAATCAGTGAAATTTAGGGTATTTATGGTACTACTTCTTATGTAGGCATGATCCTATATCTGGCCCTCACTGTACTGTAGTAAAAAACAGTGAAATTTAGGGTATGCATAGCAGTACTTAGTATGGAGGCTCAAGCCTCTATCAGGCCCTCACTTTACTGTAGGAGAAGCAGTGACATTGTGGTATGCCTAGCACTACTTATTATGGAGGCTCAAGCCTCTATCTGGCCCTCACTGTGCTGAAGGAAAAAATGGTGAAAGTTAGAATATGCATCTCACTACTTATTATATGGGGTCCAGCCTCTATGTGGCCCTCACAGTACTGTAGGATAAACAATGAAATTAAGGGTATGCATAGCACTACTTATTATGGAGGCTCTGACCTCTATCTGGCCCTCACTGTACTGTGGGGAAAAAACAGTGAAATTTAGAATATGCATAGCCTTACCTATTTTGGTGGCTTGAACCTCTAATTAGTTGTCACTTTACTGTAGGAAAAAGAGAGAAATTTATGGTATGCATAACATTAATTATTATGGAGGATCCAGCCTCTTCTGGCCCTCACTGTAGTGCAGGAAAAAACAATGACATTTAGAGTATGCATAATGCTACTTATTATGGATGCTCTAGCCACTATTTGACTGTCAGCTTACTGTAAGGAAAACAGTGAAACTTAGGGTATGGATAGCACTACATATTATAGAAGCTGTAGTCAATATTTGGCCCTTACCATCCTGTAGGAAAAAAAGTGCAATTTAGGGTTTGCATTGTGGTGCTTATTATAGAGGCCACTGCCTCTATCTGGCCTGCACTGTACTGTAAAAAACAATGAAATTTAGGGTATGCATAGCAGTACTTATTGTTTAGGCTACAACCCCTATCAGCCCTCACTTTACTGTAGCAAAAATAGTGAAATTTAGAGTATGCTTGCAGTACTTATTTTGGAGACTCCAGCCTATATCAAGTCCTCACTGAACTCTTGGAAAAAGAGTGAAATTTAGGGTATGCATAGCAGTACTTATAATGGAGGCTTCAGCCTCTCTCTCTGGCCTTCACTGTAATGTAGTAACGAAAGTAAAATTTAGGGCATGGATAGCACTACTTATTATGGAGTCTCCAGCATTTATCTAGCTTATACTGTACTGTAGGAAAAACAGTGAAATTTAGGGTATGCATACCACTACTTATTATGGAGGCTCCAGCCTCTATCTAGCCCTCACTTTATTCTAGGAAAAACCTTGAATTCAGGGAATGCATAGCACTACTTATTATGGTGGTTCCAGCCTCTATCTGGCCTTCACTGTACTGTAGGAACAACAGTGAAATTTACGGTCTGCATAGCAGTACTGATTATGAAGTCTCCAGTCTTTATCTGGCTCATAGTGTGCTGTCGGAAAAACAGTGAAATTTAGGGTATGCATAGCACTACTTATTATGGAGTCTGTGGTCTGCATCTGGCCCAATCTGTACTGTAGGAAAAAACAGTAAATTTAAGGTATGCGTAGCCCTACTTATTATGGAGGATGCAGCCTCTATCTGGCTCTCACTGTACTGTAGGAAAAAGCAGCAAAATTTAGGGTATGTGTAGCACTATTTTTTAATGAGGCTCTGGCCTCTATCTGGCCCTTAATGCACTGTGGGAAAAAACAGTGAATTTAAAGTATGTGTAGCACTATGTTTTATAGAGTCTCTGTCCTCTATCTGGCCCTCACTGTACTGTAGGAAAAAAACACTGACATTAAGGGTATGCAGAGCACTACTTATTATGGAGGCTCTGGCCTCTTTCTTGCCTTCACTGTACTGTAGGAAAAAAAGTGAAATTTAGGGTATGCTTAGCACTGCTTATCATGGAGGCTCCAGCCTCTAGCTGTCCCTCACTGTAGTGCAGGAGAAAGCTGTAAAATGCGGGGTATGCATAATGCTACTTATTATGGAGGCTGTAGCCTCTATCTTTCTGTCACTTTATGGTGGGGAAAACAGTGAAATTTAGGATATGCATAGCACTACTTATTATAGAGGCTCTAGTCTATATCTGGCCCTCAGTGTACTGTAGGGAAAAAAGTGCAGTTTGGGTTTTGCATTGTGCTGCTTATTATAGAGGCCACTGCCTCTATCTGGCCCTCACTGTACTGTATGAAAAAACAATGAAATTTTGGGTATGCATAGTACTGCTTATTATGGTGGCTCCAGCCTCTATCACGGCCTCACTTTACTGTTGGAAAAATAATGAAATTTAGGGAATGCATCGCACTACTTATTATGGAGGCTCTATCAGTCCCTCACTACTTCTTATGGAGGCACGAGCACTATATCTGGCCCTCATTGTACTGTAGGAAAAAAAGTGAATGTAGGGTATCCATAGCAGAACTTAGTATGGAGGCTCTAACCGCTATCAGTCCCTCAGTTCATTGTAGGAGAAACAATGAAATTTAGGGTATGCATAGCACTATGTATTATGGAGAATCCAGCCTCTATCTAGCCCTCATTTTACTGTAGGAAAAAAACAGTGAAAGTTAGGGTATGCATATCACTACTTATTATATAAGGTCCACTCTCTAAATGGCCCTCACTGTACTGTAGGAAAAACTGTGAAAATTAGGGTATGCATAGCACTGCTTATTTTGGATGCTCTATCAGGCCCTCACTTTACAATAAGAAAAACAGTGAAATTTAGGGTATGCATGGCACTTCTTATGAGGGAGGCTCCAGCCTCTATCTGACCCTCACTTTTCTGTTGGAAAAACAGTGACATTTAGGGAATGCATAGCACTGCTTATGGGGGCTCTATCAGGCACTCACTTTACAATAGTAAAATCAGTGAAATTTAGGATATGTATAGCACTACGTCTTATGTAGTCTTGAGCCTTTAGCTGGCCCTCACTGTACTGTAGGAAAAAACAGTGAAATTTAGGGTATGCATAGCAGTAGTTAGTATGGAGGCTCAAGGCACTATCAGTCCCTCACTTTACTGTAGGAGAAACAGTGAAATTTAGGGTATACGTAGCACTACTTATTGTGGAAGCTCCAGCCTCTATCTGGCCCACAGTGTACTGTAGAAAAAAATGGTGAATGTTTGGGTATGCATATGACTACTTATTATATAGGGTCCAGCCTCTATGTGGCCTTCACTGTACTATAGGAAAAACAGTGAAATTTAGGGTATGCATAGCATGACTTATTATGGAGGCTTCAACCTCTAACTGGCTGTCACTTTACTGCAGGAAAAACAGTGAAATTTAGGGTATACGTAGCATTAATTATTATGGAGGATCCAGCCTCTATCTGGCTCTCATTGTCGTGCAGGAAAAAACAGTGAAATTTAGGGTATGCATAATGGTACTTATTATGGAAGCTCTCACCTCTATTTGGCTGTCAGTTTACTTTAGGGAAAACAGTGACATTTAGAGTATGCATAGGACTACTCATTATAGAGGCTCTAGCCTATATCTAGCCCTCACTGTACTGTAGGAAAGAAAGTGCAATTTAGGGTTTGCATTGTGGTGCTCATTATAGAGGCCGTTGCCTCTATCTGGCCCTCACTATACTATAGGAAAAACAGTGAAATTTAGGGTATGCATAGCATTACTTATTATGGAGGCTCCAGCATCTATCTAACTCATACTGCACTGTAGAAAAAAAACGTGAAAGTTAGGGTATGCATACCGCTTCTTATTATGGAGGCTCCAGCCTCTATCTAGCCTCACTTTACTCTAGGAAAATCTTTGAATTCAGGGAATGGATAGCACTACTTATTATGTTGGCTTCAGCCTCTATCTGGCCTTCACTGTACTGTAGGAACAAGAGTGAAATTTAGGAGGAGGGAGAGGGGAGACTTGGGGGAGTGTTTGGTATCCTTCATCTGGAAGGGTGGGGGATCGCTGGTGGGCAATGACAGCAATGGGTAGGGTGGTAGGCTACAAAAACTGTGGTGCACCAATCTTTCTAAAAATTGCCTGGAGTGTGGGGGGATGTTTAGTGTGCAACCAATAGAGAAACCTAGAAAGGAGATCGAGGGTCTTCAGGAGGAGCTAAGACAGGCAAGGCAGACTGAGGGTGGGTTTAGCCCAGTACTGGAAGGAAGGAGGAGGGGAGATGAGGGAGGGCGATTTGAGCCAACAGTGGTGAGGAGAGTGTCAGAAGAAGGGAAGCAGAGACAAAGGGGCCCAGGCCAGGAAGAAAGATTGCCAGGAAAACAAGGCTAGAGAGACAAAAGACAAATGGAAGGAGGAGATAGGGACTTGTGAGGGGAGGAGAAGTGGCAAAAGTCATGGAGAGGAAAGGAGAGAACAGAGTACTATGAAGAGAGAGGGAGTGGGCATTTGTGAAGGGTCTTCAGAAAATAGTTTTGCACTGCTAGAGGGGAAGAAGGAGGAGGGAAATGATGCAATTGGAGGAGTAATTGATAAATGCCTGGACCAAACCGGAGTGGGGGGAAGTTCTGCTGGGAGAATTGCAACAAGGGCAAAAGGGGGAAATGATGAGCAGGAGGAAGAAGAGGAGCTGGAAATGAGAGATGGAGATGAATGGAAGCAAGCAGGGAGTAAGAGGGTTGGAATCTTAGTGCTGGGGACTCAATACTAAGAGGAGTCAGGTGGGGTAGCAAGGGGGAGAGGCATAGTCACATTTGGGTGGAGGCCATGCCAGGAATGACAGCGGAAAGGGTGGGACAATCTGTTCTGAAATATGCTAGAAGGGGTAGGGACAAGCCTCATTTAATTATATATCTTGGGATGAACAACCTGGCTGACAAGACAGTAGATATAGTCCAGAGGAGGTTTGAGGAACTAGGACAATTATGTGAGGGGCCAGGAAGATCAATAACTTTTTCAGAGATACTTCCAGTGCCCAAGGTAAGCACAACAAGAAAGTTGAGAATAAAGGAATTTAACAGGTGGCTAAGAACCTGGTGTTATGCTAAAGGGTATGGCCTGTTGGGGAGGTTGGGGAGGGACCTGGGAGGACAGTAGTCTCTATGCCAAGGACAGACTACACTTGCATGAGGAGGGAAAGAAAGTGTTGAAACAGAGGATGGAGGAGTATATAGAGGAAGTTGGGAATTTAAACTAGGATCAGGGGATGGCAATTGGGCAAGAGACATGCAGAGACCACAGGTTGGGAAACCATATGAGCTTAACCTTGTAACAGTGACAAAGGACAAATGGCAAGTACTATTGGTGATGATAGTAAAGGAGGGCAGGATGGGAGGGGGGAAAGAGTAGAAGGTGGTTACCCTTAATGCTAGGTGCCTTGGGAGGAAAACTGCAGAGTTACAGGTGCTCATGGCAGAGGGATAGGTGGACATTGCAGCCATCACAGAAACATGGGCCACCCAATACAATGACTGGGACCTGTCTGTACCAGGGTACAGGTTATTTTGTAGGGACAGGGTGGATTGGGAAATGGGGGGTGGCACTATATGTGAAGGAAGGACTGAAGTGTGTAAGGGAGGAAGGGGAGGATGGTAGTACGGAGTCACTTTGGATGCAAATCCAGGATTCCAAGAATAGGATTCTCAGAATGGGAGTGGTGTACAGGCCACCATCTCAGATGGAGGAGTTAAGACAGGGAACTAGTGGGACAGATCAAGAGGACCTGCAGAAGAGTGTGTGATTGTGGGGACTCAACATGCCAGGAGTGGACTGGCACCCAACAACCAGGACAGAAGGAACAGGTACTGCTGGATGCCTTCCAGGACAGCTCCTGCTGCAAATGGTCAGTGAACCAACCAGGTTAGGGAATACCCTTGACCTTGTGCTGGCAAATGGGGACTTTGTGAGAGAACTTACAGTGGAGGAACCGCTGTCAGGGAGTGACCACCACCACTGAGTATGGCTCACATTGGATATGGGCAAGGAAGGAGTGGAATCTGGCACAAGAGTGCTGGACTTCAGGATGGCTGACTTTGGGAGGATGGGGTAAGTGGTAAAAGGGTACCTAGCCAGAATTCAGTCTATTATGGACACTAATCAGAGGTGGGAGCTCATAAAGCTGGGGATAGTGGAGGCAACCAAAACCTGCTGCAAAGCCCAGAGCAAGAAGGCTAGGGCTAAAAACAGAGCTGGTTGAGCAAGGAGGTCAGGAAAAGGTAAGGAGGAAAAGAGCTGCCTTTAGGAGGTACAAGAAAACGGGAAGGGGGAGGACAGGGAGGAGTACTTGACGGAATTGAAGGAGGTGACAAGGGTGGTACGTGGAGCCAAGGCATCTACGGAGCTTAGGCTGGCACAAGGCATTAAGATGGGGGAGAAGGACTTCTTTAGGTACATCAGGGAGAAAAAGAGCTGTAAGGACCACATAGTAAGGATTAGGAAGGAGGGGGGCTGGGTGGAAGCAGGGTGCGATAAAGGAGAAGCACTAAATGATTACTTCTGCTCGTATTTACTAAGGAGAAGAGGGGGGTGATACCCAAGGGGGAAGGAATGGCAGAAATGGGGGGGAGGGTGTGACAGATGGGGAAATCATGGTGGGCAGAGTTCAGGAGGGTTTGAAGACACTGAGGTTGGACAAGGCGCCAGACCCAGATGGCATCCACCCCAGGGTACTGAAAGAGCTGGCAGAGGTCCTTGCAGGCCCTTTGGTAGACCTATTTAATGCCTCACTACACTCAAGGTGTGTACCTCAGGACTTGAGGATGGCTCATGTAGTGACCCTCCACAAGAGTGGCCCCAAGGATGAACCAGGGAACTACAGACCACTGAGCCTCACATCCATCGTGGGTAAGCTGATGGAGACTTTCCTGAAGGAGAGTCTGGTGGTCCCCCTAGAGGCCAGAGGACTACAGGACAGCAGACAGCATGGCTTCATACGTGGCAGATCCTGCCAATCCAACCTGGTGGAATTCTATGACTGGGTGACTAGGCAACTGGACAGGGGCCATGCAGTGGATGTCCTGTATCTGGACTTCAGTAAGGCATTCGACTCGGTGCCGCATGGAAGGCTGGGAAATAAGTTAGAAGGCACAGGAGCGGGTGCAAAGCTGGTGAGATGGGTAGGGAACTGGATTCAGGGAAGGCAACAGAGGGTGGTAGTGGGTGGGGAGCTCTCACACCCAAGGGTAGTGACGAGTGGTGTTCCACAGGGCTCGGTGTTGGGACCAGTATTGTTTGGGATATTCATTGCAGACATATCATTGGACATCAAGAGCAAGATCAGTCTGTTTGCTGATGATACCAAGGTAGGAGCGGTGGTGGGCGACCTAGGGGATGGCAGGGTTGCAGAATGATCTGGCAAAGCTTGAAACCTGGTCAGACACCTGGCAACTGGGGTTTAATGTCAAAAGTGCAAGGTGCTGCATTTTGTGATGAAGAACCAAGGAGGAGTTACCAGCTGGGGAGTGCAGCTAGCCCAGACAAAGGAGGAGAAGGATCTGGGGTGCTCATTACAGGGTCAATGAACAACTCGGCACAATGTAGGAAGGCAGCTGCAAAGGCCAACAAAATGCTGGGTTGCATTAAGGGTATATCCTCGAGGAGGGGAGGTAATTCTGCCACTGTATAGGTCATTAGTTGAGCCGCACCTGGAGTACTGCGTGCAGTACTGGCACCTGTATCTGAAGAGGGACATTAAGTTACTGGAGTGGGTGCAGTGCAGGGCGACATGGTTGATCAAGGGGCTGGGGGACTTATCATATGAGAGGAGGCTGAGGGAGTTGAACATGTACTCTCTGGAGGAGAGGAGAGACGGGCGGACATGATTGAAACCTTTACGTACATGAAAGGAATAAACAAGATGGGTACAGAGGGGCTGTTCAAAGTAAGGAAGGGGAGGGACACCAGGGGCCATGATATGAGACTGGAGGGAGGAAGGTTCAGGAGGGAGATGAGGAAGACACTTTTTTACAGAGAGGGTGGTAGCTGGGTGGAATGCGCTACTCTGCAGAAGTGGTATCCAGTGGAACAGTGGACTGCTTCAAATGGGGATGGGACAGGACAAGGGGGAGGGTCAATGGAGGTGAAGGGTGGAAGGAAGGGGCAGCTGCAGAATAAGGGGTGCTAGCTGCACATTTGAGCAGACTTGATAGACGTCTAGGCCTTTTTCTGCTGGCAGATTTCATATGTTCGTATGTTTGTAGGATATGGATAGCAGTACTTATTATCAAGTCTCCAGCCTTTATCTGGCCCATAGTGTGCTGTAGTAAAAACAGTGAAGTTTACAGTATGCATTATGGAGGCTCTAGAATCTATCTGGCCCTCACTTTACTGTAGGAAAAACAGTGAAATTATGGTATGCTTATCACTATTTACTATGGAGGCTTCAGTCTCTGTCTGGCTCTCATTGTACTGAAGGAAAAACAGTGAAATTAAGGGTATGCATAGCACTACTTATTATGGAGGCTCTGGTCTCTATCAGGTCCACTCTGTACTGTAGGAAAAAACAGTGACATTTAAGGTATGCATACCACTACTTATTATGAAGGCTCTGGCCTCTAACTGTCCCTCATTGTACTGTAGGAAAAAACTGTAAATTTATGGTATGCATAGCAGTACTTATTATGGTGGTTGCAGCCTCTATCCTTCTCTCACTGTACTGTAGGAAAAAAGAGTAAAATTTAGAGTATGTTTAGCACTACTTTTTATGGAGGCTCTGGCCTCTATCTGGCCCTTAATGTACTGTGGGAAAAAAACAGTGAATTTATGGTATGCATAGCACTATGTTTTATGAATTCTCTGTCCTCTAACTGGCACTCACTGTACTGGAGGAAAGAAACAGTGAAATTAAGGGTATGCAGAGCACTATTTATTATGGAGCTCTGGCCTCTTTCTTGCCCTCACTGTTATGTAGGAAAAACAGTGAAATATAGGGTATGCTTATTGCTGCTTTTTATGGAGGCTCCAACCTCTATCTGGCTGTCACTTTAACATAAGGAAAAACAGTGAAATTTAGTGTATGCATAGCATTACTTATTTATGGAGGCTCCAGCCTCCCTCTGTCCCTCACTGTAGTGAAGGAAACAGCTATACAATTTGGGGTATGCATAACGCTACTTATTATGGATGCTCTAGCCTCTATCTGGCTGTCCCTTTACAGTAAGGAAAACAATGAAATTCAGGGTATGTATAGCACTTCGTATTATAGAGACTCTAGCCTATATTTGGCTCTCAGTGTATTGTAGGGAAAAAAGTGCAATTTGGGGTATGTATTGTGCTACTTATCATAGAGGCTGCTGCCTCTGCCTGGTCCTCACTGTACTGTAGGAAAGACAGTAAAAATTAGGGTATCCATTGCATTACTTATTATGGAGACTCTGGCCTCTATCTCACCCTCACTGACCTGTAGGAAAAAAAAAAAGTGAAATTTAGGGAATCTATAGTGCTAATTATTATCTGGCTGTAACATTACTGTAGGAAAAATAGTGAAATTTAGGGCATGCATATCCATGCTAATTATGGAGGCTTTGGCCTCTGTGTGGCCTTCACTTTACTTTAGGAAAAACAGTGGCATTTTGGATATGCACAGTATTACTTTTTATGGAGGCTCCACCCTCTATCTGGCACTCACAGTACTGTAGGAAAAATCAGTGAAATTTATGGTATGCATAGCACTATTTGTTATGGAGGCACTAGCCTATATCTGGCCATCACTTTACTGTAGGATAAAAAAGTGAAATTTAGGGTATGCACAGCACTAGTTATTATGGAGGCTCCAGACTCAATCTGGACATTAATTTACTGTAGGAAAAATAGTGAAATTTAGGGTATGAATAGCACTGCTTATTGCGGTAGCTCTATCAGGCCATCACTTTACAATAGCAAAAACAGTGACATTTAGGGTATGCACAGCACTACTTATTTTTTAAGCTCCAGCCTATATCTGGCCTTCACTTTACTGTTGGAAAAATAGTGAAATGTATGGTATGCATAGCAGTTCTTAGTTTGGATGCTCCAGCCACTAACAGTCCCTCACTGTGCTGTAGGAAAAACATTGAAATTTAGGGTATGCATTGCACTACTTATTATGGAGATCCCAGCCTCTATCTGGCCCTCACTGTACTGTAGAGAAAAACAGTGAAATTTTGGGTGTGCATAGCTCTACTTAGTATGAAGGCTCTGGCCTCAAACTGGCCCTCACTGTACTGTAGGGAAAAAAAGGAAATTTAGTGTATGCTTAGCACTACTTATTATGGAAGTTTCAGCCTCTGTCTGGCCCTCACTGTACTGAAGGAGAAACAGTGAAATTTAGTATATGCATAGCACTACTTATTATGGAGGCTCCACCCTCTATCTGGCCCTCACTATACTGTAGGAAAAAACTGTGAATTTTTGGAGATGGATAGCACTACTTATTATAGAGGTTACAGCCTCTATGTTGCACTCCTTGTACTGTAGGAAAAAACAGTGAAATTTATTGTATGCATAGCCTGACTTATTATGAAGGCTCTGGCCTTTCACTGGTCCTCACTGTACTGTAGGAAAAACAAAGAAATTTAGGATATGCTTAGCTCAACTTCTCTTTACTGTAGGAAAAACAGTGAAATTTATGGAATGCATAGTGCTTCTTTTTAAAGAGTCTCTGGCCTCTATCTTGCCCTCACCGTGTTGTAGGAAGAAATAGTGAATTTAGTGTATGCATAGCACTACTTATTATGGAGGCTCTGGTCTCCATCTAGCCCTGACTGTACTGTAGGAAAGAACAAGGAAATTTAGGGTATGCTTAGCACTACTTATTGTGGAGGCTTCAGCCTCTATCTGGACCTCACTTTACAATAGGAAAAACAGTGAAATTTTGGATAAGCATAGCACTATGTATTATTGAGGCTCCAGCCTATATCTGGCACTGACCGTACTGCAGGAAAAAACAATGAAATTTAGGTTATGTATAGCAGTACTTTGTATGGGGACTCCAGCTTCTATTAGTCACTCACTTCACTGTAGGAAAAACAGTGAAATTTCTGGTATGCATAGCAGTAGTTATTATGGAGGCTCCAGCCTCTATCTGGCCCTCACTGTACTGTAGCAAAAAACAATGAAATTTAGGGTATGCATAGCACTACTTTTTTATGTAGGCTCTGGCCTCTATCTGGCCCTCTCTGTGCCATAGGAAAAACAAAGAAATTTAGGTTATGCTTAGCACTGCTTATTATGGAGGCTCCAGCCTCTATGTGGCCTTCACTTTACTGTAGGAAAAACAGTGAAATTTAGGGTTTACATAGCACTACTTATTACGGAGGCCCTAGCCTCTATCTGGCCCTCACTGTACTGTAGGAAAAATAATGATTTTTTGGGGCAGGCATCACATTACTTATTATGTAGGCCATGGCATCTACCTGGCCTTCTCTTTACTATAGGAAAAACACTGAAATTTGGGATGTGCTTAGCACTACTTATTATGGAGGCTCCAGCCACTGTCTGGCCCTCAGTTTACTGTAGGAAAAACAATGAAATTTAGGGTATTCATAGCACTGCTTATTATGGAGGCACCAGTCTCTGCCTGGCCCTCACTGTACTGTAGGAAAAAACAGTGAAATTTAGGGAATGCATTGTGTTACTTATGATGGAGGGTCTAGCCTATATCTGGCCCTCACTGTTCTGTAGGGGAAAAAAAGTGACAGTTTTATTTATGCATTCTGCTACTTTTTATAAAGGTTCCTACCTCAATCTGGCCCTCACTGTACTGTAGAAAAAACAGTGAAATTTAGGATATATATAACATTACTTATCATGGCAGCTCCAGCCTCTATTAGACCCTCACTTTACTGAAGGAAAAATAATGAAATTTAGGATATGCTAACACTACTTGTTATGGAGGCTCCAACCTATATCTCTCCCTCACTGTACTGTATGAAAAAACAGTGAAATTTTGGATATGCATAGCAAAATGTATTTTGGAGGCTCCAGGCTCTATTAGGCCATCACTTTATGGTAGGAACAAAAAGGAAATTCAGGGTATGCATTGCACTACTTATTATAGAGGCTCCAGCAACTATCTGGGCCTCCTTTTACTGTTTGAAAAATAGAGAAATTTAGGGAATCCATATTTCTTATGCAGGCTCTATGAGGCCCTCACTGTACAATAGTAAAAACAATGAAATTAAGGGTATGGATAGTACTGCTTCTTATGGAGGCTCAAGCCTATATCTGGCCCTCAGTGTACTGTAGAAAAAAAACAGTGAAATTTGGGACATGCAGAGCAGTACTTAGTATGGAGGCCCTAACTTCTATCAGTCCCTCACTTTACTGTAGGAAAAACAATGACATTTAGGGTATGTATAGCACTACTTATTATGGAGGCTCTAGCCTCTATCTGGCACTCAGTGTAATATAGGAAAAAGACAGGGAAATTTAGGGTACGCTTAGCACTTCTTATTAAAGAGGCTCTGGCCTTTATCTGGTCCTCACTGTGCAGGATGAAAAAACAGTAAATTTTGGGTATGCATAGCACTACTTATTACGAAGGCCCTGGCCTCTATCTGGACCTCACTGTACTGTAGAAAAAACAGTGAAATTTAGAGTATGCTTAGCACTGTTTATTATGTAGACTCCATCCACTCTCTGGACCTCACTTTGCAATAGGAAAAACTGTGAAATTTAGGGTATGCATAGCACTACTTATTATCGAGGCTCCAGCCTATGTTTGGCACTCACTCTAATGCAGGAAAACACAGTGAAATTAGAGTACATATAACAGTACTTCATATGGAGGCTCCAGCCTCTATCAGAACCTCACTTCACTGTAGGAAAAACAATGAAATTTAGGGTATGCACAGCACTAGTTATTATGGAGGCTCCAGCCTTTATGTAACCCTCACTGTATTGTAGGAAAAACAAAGAAATTTCAGTTATGCTTAGCACTGCTTGTTATGGAGGCTCCAGCCTCTAACCCGCCCTGACTGTACTGTAGGAAAAAACAGTGAAATTTAGAGTATGCATAGCATTACTCATAATGGAGGCTTCAAACTCTATCTGGCTGTCACTTTACCATAGGAAAAACAGTGAAATTAAGGGTATGCATAGCATTAATTTTTATGGAGTATCCAGCCTCTATCTGGCCCTCACTGTAGTCCAGGAAAAAACAGTGATATTTAGGGAATGCATTATGCTACCTATTATGGAGGCTCTAGCCTCTATTTGGCTGTTAGTTTCCTGTAGGGAAAACAGTGAAATTGAGGGTATGCATAGCACTGTTATAGAGGCTCTTGCCTATATCTGGCCCTCAATGAACTGTAGGAAAGAAAGTGCAATTTAGGGTATGGATAGCAGTACTTATTATGGAGGCTCCAGCTCCTATCAGCCCTCACTTTCCTGTAGGAAAAATTGTGAAATTTGGGGTATGCTAGCAGTACTTATTATGGAGGCTCCAGCCTATACCTGGCCCTCACTGTAATGTAGGAAAAACCAGAGAAATTAATGGTATGTATAGCACTACTTATTATTGAGGCTTCAGGCTCTATCGGCCCTCACTTTACCGTAGAAGAAATAGTGAAATTTAGGGGATGTATAGCATTACCTATTTTGGAGGCTATAGCCTCTGTCTGGCCCTCACTTTCCAGCAGGCAAAATAATGAAATTTAGGGTATGCATAGCACTACTTATTTTGGATGCTCTATCAGGCCCTCACTTTACAATAGGAAAAATACTGAAATTTAGGCTATGCACAGCACTACTTATTATGGAGACACC
Organism: Neoceratodus forsteri; assembly: GCA_016271365.2. Classification (NCBI taxonomy): domain Eukaryota; kingdom Metazoa; phylum Chordata; order Ceratodontiformes; family Ceratodontidae; genus Neoceratodus; species Neoceratodus forsteri. Next base: position 916,853,327 of record CM057449.1, read on the forward strand.
AAACTTTTATCTGGCACTCACTGTACTGTAGTAAAAACAGTGAAATAAGGGGTCACTTATCACTACTTATTATGGAAGCTCCAACATCTATGTGGCCCTCACTATACTGTAGGAAAAAGCAGTAAAGTTTAGAGTATAGATAGCACTAGTTATTATAGAGGTTCCAGCCTCCATCTGGCCTTCACTGTGCTGTAGGAACAACAGTGAAGTTTAGGGTATGCATAGCACTAATTATGATGGAGTCTCCAGCCTCTATCTGGCTCATTCTGCACTGTAGGAAAAACAGTGAAATTTAGGGTATACATACTACTACTTATTATGGAGGCTGCAGCCTCTATCTAGCCCTCACTTTACTGTAGAAAAAAACATTATTTTAGGGTATGCATAGCAGTACTTAATATGAAGGCTCCAACTTCTATCCAGCCTTCACTGCACTGTAGGAATAACAGTGAACTTTTGGGTATGCATACCACTACTTGTTTTGGAGGCTCTGTCCTCTTTCTGGCCGTCACTGAACTGTAGGAATAACAGTGAAATTAGGGTTTGCTTTTCACTACTTATTATGGAGGCTCCAGCCCCTATCTGGCATTCACTGTACTGTAGGAACAACAGTGAAATTTAGGGAATGAATAGCAGTACTTATTATGGAGGCTTCAGTGCCTATCAGCCCTTACTTTGCAGTAGGCAAAACAGTGAAATTTGGGGTATGTATAGCACTACTTATTGTGGTGGCTCTATCAGGCCATCACTTTACAATAAGAAAAACAGTGACATTTAGGGTATGCATAGCACTACTTATTTTTGAAGCTCCAGCCTATATGTGGCCCTCACTTTACTGTTGGAAAAATAGTGAAATGTAGGGTATGTATTGCACTCCCTATTATGATGGCTTCAGCCTCTATGTGGCCCTCACTTTTCAGTAGGATAAATAGTGACATTTAAGGTATGCATAGCACTACTTATTTTGGATGCTCTATCAGGCCCTCATTTTACAATAGGAAAAATAGTGAAATTTAGGGCATGCACTACTTATTATGGGTGCTCTGGCCTCTAACTGTCCCTCACTGTACTGTGGGAAAAAAACAGCAGATTTAGGGTATGCATGGCACTACTTTATATGGAGGTTCCAGCCTCTATCTGGTGCTCACTGTACTGTAGGAAAAAACTGTTAATTTAGAGAATGTATAGCGCTACTTCTTATGGAGGCTTCAGCCTCTATCTGGCCTTTAATGCACTGTGGGAAAAAAACAGTGAATTTATGGTATGCATAGCACTATGTTTTATGGAGGCTCTGGCCCCTTTCTGGCCCTCAATGTAGTGTAGGAAAAAATAGTGAATTTAGGGTATGCTTAGCATTACTTATTATGGAATCTTCAACCTCTATCTGGCCCTCACTGTACTGTAGGAAAAAACAGTTAAATTTTGGGACTGCATAGTGCTACCTATTTAGGAGATTCCAGCCTCTATCTGGCTGTCACTTTAGTGTAGGAAAACATTGAAATTTAGGGTATTCACAGCATTACTTATTATGGATGATCCAGCCTCTATCTGGCCCTCACTATAGTGCAGGGAAAGGCAGTAAAATTTGTGGTATGCATAATGCTACTTGTTATGGAGGCTATAGCCTCTATCTGGCTGTCACTTTACTGTAGGGAAAACAGTGATATTTTGGGGCATGCATAGCTCTACTTATTATAGAGACTCTAGCCTATATTTGGAATCAGTGTATTGCAGGAGAAAAGTGCAATGTGGGGTATGCATAGTGGAACTTAGAGGCTGCTGCCTCTGCCTGGCCCTCACTGTACTGTAGGAAAAACAGTGAAATTCAGGGTATCCATAGACTTATTTATTATGGAGACTCTGGCCTCCATCTGGCCCTCACTTTACTGTTGGAAAAACAGTGAACTTTAGGGTATACATAGCACTACTTATTATGGATGCTACAGCCTCTATCTTGCCTTCTTTTTTGCTTTAGGAAAAACAGTAAAATTCAGGGTATGCATATCACTACTTATTATGTAGGTTCCAGACAGTATCTGGCCCTCACCGTACCGTAGAAAAATTCAGTGACATTCAGGGTATGCATTGCACTACTTATTGTGGAGACTCTAGCCTATCTGGCCCTCACCATACTGTAGAAATAAATAGTGACATTTAGGTTATGCATAGCACTACTTATTAAGGAGGTGCTGGCCTCTAGCTGGCCCTTACTGTACTGTAGGAAAAAAACAGTGAAATTTAGGGAATGCATAGTGCTACTTATTATGGAGGCTCCAGCCTCTACCTGGCTGTCACTTTACTGTAGGAAAAACAGTGAAATTTGGGGTGTGCATAAGACTTATTCTGGAGGCTCCAGCCTCAATCTGGTACTCACTGTACTGAAGTAAAAAACAGTGAAATTTAGTGAATGCATAGTGCTACTTATCATGGAGGCTCCAGCTTCTACAGTATCTAGCCTGCAATGTAGTGCTGGAAAAAACTGTGAAATGTAGGGTATGCATAACACTGCTTATTATGGAGGCTTTAACTTATATCTGTCTGTCATGTTACTGTAGGGAAAACAGTGAAATTTAGGGTATGCATAACACTACTTTTTATGGAGGCTCTAGCCTACATCTGGTCCTCACTTTACTGTTGGAAAAAAAACAAATTAAGAGTATGAGTATTACTAGTTATTATGGAGGCTTCAGACTCAATCTGGCCCTCAATTTACTCTATGAAAAATAGTGAAATTTAAGGTATGCATAGCACTACTTATTATGGAGATTCTATCAAGCCATCACTTTACAATATGAAAAACAGTGAAATTTAGGTTATGCATAGCATTAATTATTATGGAGGATCCAGGCTCTATCTGGCCCTCACTATAGTCCAGGAAAAAACAGTAGAATTTAGGGAATGCATTATGCTACTTATTATGGAGGCTCTAGCCTCTATTTGGCTGTTAGTTTCCTGTATGGAAAACAGTGAAATTTAGGGTTGTCTTAACACTACTTATTATGGAGGCTCCAGCCTCTCTCTGGCCCTCACTTTACTGTAGGAAAAAACAGTGAAATTCAGGGTATGCATAGCACTAGTTATTATGGAGGCTCCAGCCTCTAACTGGCCTTCACTGTACTGTAGGAACAACAGTGAAGTTTAGGGTATGCATAGCACTAATTATGATGGAGTCTCCAGCCTCTATCTGGCTCATTCTGCACTGTAGAAAAACAGTGAAATTTAGGGTATGCATACTACTACTTATTATGGAGGCTGCAGCCTCTATCTAACCCTCACTTTACTGTAGGAAAATACATGAATTTAGGGTATGCATAGCAATACTTAATATGAAGGCTTCAGCCTCTATCTGGACTTCACTGTACTGTAGGAATAACATTGAACTTTAGGGTATGCATACCACTACTTATTTTGGAGGCTCCATCCTCTTTCTGGCCCTCACTGCACTGTATGAAAAACAGTGAAATTAGGGTTTGCTTATCACTACTTATTATGGAGGCTCCAGCCTCTATCTGGCATTCACTGTACTGTAGGAACAACAGTTAAATTTAGGGAATGCATACTTATTATGGAGACTCTAGTGCTTATCAGCCCTCACTTTACAATAGGAAAAACAGTGAAATTTAGAGTATGCATAGCAGTACTTATTATTGAGGCTCCAGCCTATATCTGGCCCTCACTGTAATGTAGGAAAAAACAGTAAAAAATTTGTTATGCATAGCACTACTAATTATTGAGGCTCCAGGCTCTATCAACCCTCACTTTACTGTAGGAAAAATAGTGACATTTAGGGTATGTATTGCACTAGCTATTATGGTGGCTTCAGCCTCTATGTGGCCCTTACTTTTCAGTAGGAAAAATAGTGAAATTTAAGGTATGCATAGCACTAGTTATTTTGGATGCTCTATCAGGCCCTCACTTTACAATAGGAAAAATAGTGAAATTTACGGTATGCACTACTTATTATGGGGGCTCTGGACTCTAACTGTCCCTCTCTGTACTGTAGAAAAAAACAGCAAATTTAGGGTATGCATAGCACTACTTTATATGGAGGTTACAGCCTCTATCTGGTGCTCATTGTACTATAGGAAAAAACTGTTAATTTAGAGTATGTTTAGCACTACTTCTTATGGAGGCTCCAGCCTCTATCTGGCCTTTAAGGTACTGTGGGAAAAAACAGTGAATTTATGGTATGCATAGCACTATGTTTTATGGAGGCTCTGGCCTCTATCTGGTCCTGTAGTGTAGGAAAAAATAGTGAATTTAGGGTATGCTTAGCATTACTTATTATGGAATCTTCAACCTCCATCTGGCCCTCACAATACTGTAGGAAAAAACAGTTACATTTTGGGAATGCATAGTGCTACCTATTGAGGAGGTTTCATCCTCTATCTGGCTGTCACTTTACTGTAGGAAAAACATTGAAATTTAGGGTATTCACAGCATTACTTATTATGGATGATCCAGCCTCTATTTGGCCCTCACTATAGTGCAGGGAAAAGCCATAAAATGTGTGGTATGCATAATACTACTTGTTATGGAGGCTATAGCCGCTATCTGGCTGTCATTTTACTGTAGGGAAAACAGTGATATTTTGGGGCATGCATAGCTCTACTTATTATAGAGACTCTAACCTATATTTGGAATCAGTGTATTGTAGGAGAAAAGAGCAATGTGGGTATGCATTGTGCTACTTATTATAGAGGCTGCTGCCTCTGCCTGGCCCTCACTGTACTGTAGGAAAAACAGTGAAATTCAGGGTATCCATAGACTTATTTATTATGGAGACTCTGGCCTCCATCTGGCCCTCACTTTACTGTTGGAAAAACAGTGAACTTTAGGGTATGCATAGCCCTACTTATTATGGATGCTACAGCCTCTATCTTGCCCACTCTTTGCTTTAGGAAAAACAGTGAAATTTTGGGTATGCATATCACTACTTATTATATAGGTTCCAGCCTGTATCTGGCCCTCACCGTACTGTAGGAAAATTCTGTGAAATTTAGGGTATGCATTGCACTACTTATTGTGGAGGCTGCAGCCTCTATCTGGCCCTCACCATATTGTAGAAATATACAGTGACATTTAGGTTATGCATAACACTACTTATTAAGGAGGTGCTGGCCTCTAGCTGGTCCTTACTGTACTGTAGGAAAAAACAGTGAAATTTAGGGAATGCGTACTGCAACTTGTTATGGATGCTGCAGCCTCTATCTGGCCCTCAATGTAGTGCTGGAAAAAACTGTGAAATTTAGGGTATGCATAACACTACTTACTATGGAGGCTCTAACTTCCATCTGGCTGCCATGTTACTGTAGGGAACACAGTGAAACTTAGGGTATGCATAGCACTATTGTTATCGAGTCTCTAGCCTATATCTGGCCCTCACTTTACTGTAGGAAAAAAGTGAAATTAAGGGTATGCATAGTAGTAGTAGTTATCATGGAGGCTCCAGAATCAATCTGGCCCTCAATTTACTCTAGAAAAAATAGTGAAATTTAAGGTATGCGTAACACTACTGATTATGGAGGCTCTATCAGGCCATCACTTTACAATAGGAAAAACAGTGAAATTTAGGCTATGCATAGCATTAATTATTATAGAAGATCCAGCCTCTATCTGGCCCTCACTGTAGTCCAGTAAAAAACAGTGAAATTTAGGGAATGTATTATGGTACTTATTATGGAGGATCTAGCCTCTCTCTGGCTGTCAATTTTCTGTAGGGAAAACATTGAAATTTAGGTTATGCATAGCACTACTTATTATAGAGGTTCTAGCCTATATCTGACCCTCAATGAACTGTAGAAAAAAAAGTGTAATTTAGGGTTTGCATTGTGCTGCTTATTATAGAATCTGCTTCCTCCATCTGGCCCTCAGTGTACTGTAGGAAAAACAATAAAGTTTAGGGCATGCATAGCAATACTTATTTGGAGGCTCCAGTGCCTTTGAACCCTCACTTTCCTACAACAAAAACTGTGAAATTTAGTGTATGCTATCACTACTTATTATGGATGCGCTAGCCAATAGCTGGCCCTCACTGTAATGTAGGAAAAAACAGTAACATTTTTGGTATGTATAGCACTACTTATTATTATCAGCCCTCACTTTATTGTAGGAGAAATAGTGAAATTTAGGATATGTATAGTACTACCTAGTTTGGAGGCTTCAGCCTCTATCAGGCCCTCACTTTACAATAGGAAAAATAGTGAAATTTAGGCCATGCATAGCGCTACTTATTATGGAGGCCCAAACTTTTATCTGGCACTCACTGTAATGGAGGGAAAAACAACGAAATTTAGGGTATGCATGGCACTACTTATTATGGATGCTCTGGCCTCTAACTGGCCCTCACTGTACTGTAGTAAAAACAGTGAAATTAAGGTTTGCTTATCACTACTTATTATGGAGGCTTCAACCTCTATGTGGCCCTCACTGTACTTTAGAAAAAAGCAGTGACATTTAGGATATGCATAGCACTACTTACTATGGAGACCCCAGCCTCTGTCTGGCCTTCACTGTACTGTAGGAAGAACAGTGAAGTTTAGGGTATGCATAGCACTACTTATGATACAGTCTCCAGCCTCTATGTGGCTCATACTGCACTGTAGGAGAAACAGTGAAATTTGAGGTATGCATACTACTACTACTTATTATGGAGGCTGCAGCCTCTATCTAGCCCTTACTTTACTGAAGGAAAAATAATGAATTTAAGGTATGCATAGCACTACGTAATATGAAGGCTCCAGCCTCTATGTGGCCTTCACTGTACTGTAGGAACAACAGTGAAATTTAGGGTATGCATAGCACTACTTATTATGGAGGCTCTGTCCTCTTTCTGGCCCTCACTGAACTGTAGGAAAAACAGTGAAACTAGGGTTTGCTTAGCACTACTTATTATTGAGGCTCTAGCCTATATCTGACCCTCACTGTAAGATAGCAAAAAACTATTAAAATTTTTTTATGCATAGCACTACAAATTATTGAGGCTCCAGGCTCTATCAACCTTCACTTTACAATAGGAAAAACAGTAACATTTAGGATATACATAGCACTACTCATTACTGATGCTCCAGCCTACATCTGCCCCTCATTGTACTGTAGGAAAAACATTGAAATTTAGGGTATGCATAGTACTTCTTATTATGGAGGCTCCCGCCTCTATCTGGCCTTCACAGTACAGTAGGAAAAAACAATGAAATTTAGGGTATGCATAGCCCTACTGATTATGAAGGCTCTGGCCTCTAACTGGCTGTCACTGTGCTGTAGGAAAAACAAAGACATTTAGGTTTTGCTTAGGACTTCTTATTATGGAGGCTCTAGCCTCTATCTTGCCCTCACAAGTCAATAGGAAAAACAGTGAAATTAAGGGTATGCATAGCACTAGTAATTATGGAGGCTTCACCCTCTATCTTGCCCTCACTGTACTGTAGGAAACAACTGTGAAATTTATAGTATGCATAGCACTACTTTTTATGAAGGCTTTGGCCTCTATCTGGACCTCACAGTACCACAGTAAAAACAAATAAATTCTGGGTATGCATAGCACTACATATTCTGGAGGTTCAGACCTCTAACTGGCCCTCACTGTACTGTAGTAAAAACAGTGAAAATAGGATTTGCTTATCACTACTTATTATGGAGGCTCCAACGTCTATGTGGCCCTCAGTGTACTGAAGAAAAAAACCTGAAATTTAGGGTATGCATAGTGCCACTTATTATGGAGGCTGTAGCCTCTATCTGCCTCTCATTTTATTGTAGGGAAAACAGTGAAAATTATGGTATATATTGTACTACTTAATATTGAGGCTCTACCCTATATCTGGCCCTCACTGTACTGTAGGGAAAAAAAGTGAAATTTAGGATGTGCATTTTGCTTCTTAATAGAAAGGCCACTGCCAATATCTGGCCCTCACTGGACTGCAGGAAAAACAGTGATATTTAGGTTATGCATAACACTACTTATTATGGTGGCTCCAGCCTCTATCAGGCCCTCACTTTAGTGTAGGAAAAATAGTGACATTTAGGATTTGCTAGCACTACTTATTATGATGGCCCCAGCCTACATCTCTCCCTCACTGTAGTGTATGAAAAAACAGTGACATTTTGGGTATGCATAACACCATTTATATGGAGGCTCTTGCCTCCATCAGGCCCTCACTTTACGGTAGACACAATAGTGAAATTCAGGGTATGCATCACACTACTTATTATGTAGGCTCCAGCCTCTATCTGACCCTCACTTTACTTTTGGACAAATGGTAAAATTTAGGGAATGCATAGGACTATTTATTATGGAGGCTCTATCAGGCCCTCACTTTACAATAGTAGAAACAGTGAAATTTAGGGTATGCATAGTACTACTTCTTATGGAGGTTTGAGCCTATATCTGGCCTTCACTGTACTGTAGTAAAAAACAGAGAAATTTGGGGTATGCATAGCAGTACTTAGTATGGAGGCTTTAGCCTCTAGCTGCAGCTCATTGTACTGTAGGAAAAAAAAACAGTGAAATTTAGGGTAGGCATAGCACTTCTTATTAAAGAGGCTGTGGTCTCTCTGGCCCTCACTGTGGTGTAGGAAAAAACAGTGAATTTATTGCATGCATAGCACTCCTTATTATGGAGGCTCTGGCCTCTATCTGACCCTGATTTTACTGTAGGAAAGAACAAGGAAATTTAGGGTATGCATAGCACTACTTATTATGAAGGCCCTGGCCTCTATCTGGCCCTCACAGTACTATGGAAAAAATAGTGACATTTAGGGTATGCTTAGCACTACTTATTATGGAGGCTACAGCCTCTACCTGGATCTCACTTTACAATTGGAAAAACAGTGAAATTTAAGGTATGCATAGCACTATTTTTTATCGATGCTCCAGCCTATGTCTGGTCCTCACTGTACTGTAGGAAAAAAACTGTGAAATGTATGGTATGCATAGCACTACTTATTATGGAGGCTCTGGCCTCTATCTGGTCCTGACTTTACTGTGGAAAAAAACAAGGATATCTAGGGTATACATAGCACTAATTATTATGACGGCCCTGGCGTCTATGTGGCCCTCACTGTACTGTAGGAAAAACTGTGAATTTTAGGGTATGTGTAGCATTACTTATTATGGAGGCTCTAGCCTCGATCTGGACCTCACTTTGCAATTGGAAAAATAGTGAAATTTAGGGTATGCATAGCATTACTTATTATCGAGGTTCCAGCCTATATCTAGCACTCACTGTGCTGTAGGAAAAACAGTGAAATTTAGGGTATGTATAGCATTAGTTCATATGGAGGCTCTGGCCTCTATTATTCCCTCACTTTACTGTAAGAAAAACTGAAATTTATGGTATGCATAGCACTGCTTATTATGGAAACTCTATTAGGCAAAGTGGTGTAGGCAGCTCCTGAATGAGGCAGGCAGATGTGGCAGCATTCAGAAAGGCAGACAGGAGGGAAGGGATGCACCAAACATGACAGCACCATGGTCTTGATGCCAGCTCATCCTGACTCCTCGCTTGCTGTTGGTGGCAGTGCATGTTTATACTACTTACAGGTGTGGTGACTGCGGTCTGTCACTTTCTCCCTTTCTGACACAACTCAGTCCTGCTCCTCCCAGTTCCGGTCAGGCCAGTTTGTGAAACAATGTTCCCCCCTGCTGCTTTGTCTGTCATCCTCACCCGCCTCTCTGTCTGTCACTCTCTCATGACTCTCACCAGTGAAATTCGAACCCCCCCACCACAGCAGGCTCTGTAGTCCCTCCTAGCCCACAGCAGGCAGCAGCAGCAAGGTAAGGGGCTGAATGTTGGGGGTGACAAATGTGATCACCCAAATTGTTGGGGGGGGACTTGTGCCCCCTCCGTCCCCCCCTATAATTACTCCCCTGGCTGGGTGGGTGCCAGTGTAATGGACCTGACTGAAAAAACTCCTTGCTGTCTTAACGAGGACTCATACAGCCTGAACAGGGTACATCCCATTCCCTGTCTGATTACAGGACAGAGCATATCGCTGTCTGTTTTGAGGGTACATTTCTATCTGATTACAGGGTCTATTCCTGGTGGACAACAGAAGGGGAAAATAATAGACAAAAAAACAAAACAAATGTTGGTTTCTTAAAATGAAAAGAAAGAGCCAACCCCATAGCACTGCAGTATTGTCAGTATTGCTAACTAATCCAATGAACCGAGTTTTGAATTGGCCCATTGTAGCTCAGGGGCCAACCAGGGGAGAGAGGACTGAGCATCCCATGGATGGATCTTCTCTCAGGAAGCGGAGGCACAGACATTGTCCCTCCGTGGGACTGCTGCAGTGCCCAAGCATAAACTGGGTGGCAGCAAATTGGATGTGTGAAAATAAAAAGAGAAAGGATTTTGAAAGACCAATAAAAGCAGGCAGCCTTTTTATTTGTGGGATAAATAACTGCAAACAAGAAAGGGATGGCAAAATGATGAAAGCAGCAAAAAGAGTCCCCTAAACAAGCTGTATCTGCGAAACGTTGGGGCTATGTGGCAAGCAAGAAGATTTGTGGAATATTGTTTCTGTAGGCTTTATGCAAAAGCAGAGTGGTGAGTGGTGCACTGTGCAGTGCATTCAGTTTCACAGCTTCATCGTCATGAAGTAAGAACATGAGAAAAATGCACCCACTGGGTTTTTCATTCCCCTTGGATCCATTATAGTTATATAATGTATGGTAAGTGCCTATTACCCACCATAATCAGCAGTCACACAGCTTTGTTATGCACTGTTTAGAATTTTAAAAGTTATTAACCACACTTTGGAACTTCCAGACAGTGGCATAACAAAAAAGAATGCAGCAGAGTTCCATAATTCTCACACATAGAATGCAAACAGTGTTTTTTTGACCATACACTATAAAAGATGATGGCTGGGGATCGGGTGACAACCACACTGAAATCACCTCTCGTGGTTGCTAGGGCTACAGTAAACCTCTCGAGCTGCGCTCTCGAGCTTTACCATGTTGCCCTAGCAACCACTCGAGGTGATTACAGCGTGGTTATCACCCGATCCCCAGCCATTATCCTCTATGTTCTTGTTCAGCATCTTTGCTGTTTGTAAGATACATAGTAATATGTATTAAAACAATAAGAAGTGAAGTATATCTGGTTCAGAAAAAGAATGTATTATAATGGAGTGTGCACGAAACACTGCAGGAAGGAAGCATAGTGTGAAATCTGCAGGTCAACTTTATGAAGAAAACAGTCAGCAGAAGCAGACTTAATGACCATATTTCTATTTCATGGGGGTAACTCATATTTGTATGCAAATAATGGCAAGTTAAGCTTGATGAAAAATAGCTGATGGATGTGTTCAGGGTCTAGTGTTGAATGATGAGGTTCAACAATATCACCAGCTGTGCTAAACATCCTCTCGGATGGCACACTCATAGGGAAGCAACTGATGTATCTTACAACAGTTGCACCAAGTCAGGGATGAATGCATCTTCTGCACTCAGTAGCCTAATAGATCAACCTGAAATGACTCAAGTGACTCTGCAAAATAATCGTTCAAATATTTTCCACAGAAAAAGGCTTTGGCTGTGTCCATTTCTGTTGGTCTTGAGGTAAGGATATGCTGAACAATACCCACTGACTCCCATCTGTGTTGCTGTCAGTAACAGGTTTTTCTTCCCCATCTCCACCAGTGGAACCAGACCTGCCAGATGACATTCTCTCTCTCTCTATCATGACCTTTTGTATCAGCTGCCAGTGTCTACACCAGACCCCGCATGCAACCAGTCAACTCATCACACAGCTCTTGTTGAAAATGAATCCCTCTGTGGCTATCCATAGCGATGTGAAAGATCTCACATTTGAACCAGAGAGCCAGCATGGTTGCAAAAATGTGGCAGAGACTATCCAACGTGTTTGTAAACCTTGCATCCAGTTCAGCTTGCAGGTGCTGAATGAGCACAGCTTTCATCTGAATTTCCCAGCTTTCTCTACATAGCTCTTCATGGATGCTTTCAATATATTCACTGCTGGGATCACCTGACTAAGAGTGGCAGTGGGCGCACTTGGATCATGGGTGCTCCTCTCAAATGATCCAAGTACTCTCACCATGGCTTCAACCAGTGATCATTCATGGTAGCCTAGGACTCCCACAGTGTTGCACTCCATTGCCGAGTCATGAAGTGCACGCTTCTGCTCTGGCAGTCTAGACAGCATCAGGTATGATGACTTCCATCTGGTACTCAACATCCTGTATCAACTGATATTGAGACAGAACAAGGCATTGTTGCACTTCTCTTAGTTGGTTAAGTTGCCTTTACAGAGCAATGAAAATGAGCACAGATGAGGCGTGATGTGGAAACAGTCTTGCTAGCCTCAAAACTGTGACATAGCACAGATGTGACCACTGGATTCAGGGTGTGGGCAAAGCAATGAATGCTGATAAATTTCCCATCAGCAACTGCTTTCACCATATTTGACCCATTATCCATGACGAAAACGAAAAACAACATGTGGATCTGTACCAACTGTCCATGACTGCAGCATGCCTTGAATAAATGCCAGGATGTTCTTGACATGTGGTCTTTCTCCATTAGCCCAGCATTTAGAAGAACAGACCTGGAGTGACTGCCAGATTGTGGAGGGATGAAGGGAGAGCCAGTGATACAGGACGAGAAGGAGGAATCTGCAACAGGAGACATTGGCTTTTGCACACACCAGTGTGCGGTCAGTGAGAGATACGCATGCATGGAGTTTGTACTGCTCCAGCTATCTGAAGTGCAGTAGAAAACTCCACTCACAGCCTCTGAGAGTAGTGTGGCAATTGCCATTCTCACACCCGCCTATATTTTTGGCACCACGGTGCGTGAAAATGTGGAATGTGAAGGGAGCTGGTACCATGGCTGCCAATAGCTGCACAAGTCTGTAAAAGCCAGTGTCTTCCACAAGAGAAAAAGATTGCAGATTCAATATCATCCTTTCACCTATGAGCTGTGTGATATGCTTAACTGTTGGATGGATCAACTGGTACATAATTCAGGCCTGGAACGCTTCCACTGTTGGCACTGACTGTGCATAGGGGATGGTCCATGTCTGCCAGGTGGCGTGCAACTAGCAGGGCACTGGTGCCTGACAGGAGTGTAGAGGTGCATGGATCATTCTGATGTTGAGGGAGAATGAGTGGTATCATCAGGTGCAGCAGCAGCAGTTTTTTCAGAGTCAGAACATTCTGTGGCACTGCCAGGGCCACCAACACCACTGCCTGCATCATCACTATGAGATGGGTCTGATGGAAACACAGGCACACACCTTGATGCTTTAAAAACCTAGGGATCTTTTTACCTCTGGGTAGTTCATTTTAAATTTGCCAGAGATTTCCCCCTGCTGAGAGTCATACTGCATAATGTGCACACTGCTTTTCTGTTATCTTCTTTTAGTAATGTGAAATGATGCTATACCATGCTCTTACTGCTCCTAACACCACTCATGTGGATAGTGTCACCAGTACAACCACCACCACTCTTTTGGTCCCTCTAGCCTTTCTTTTTTTTTCAATTCAAAGTTTATTGAAAAGTTTACTCCTCTAGCCTTTCTTGTTTGAACCAGCACCTGTGGGTTTTCCCCCGGCACCACTGGTGTCCCTGCACCTGCTCTACTTGTCTTTTCAGGCTGGGATGGAGCCAGCTGAACAAAGTGCTGAAGGGTAGTTTGTCAAGTTTTTTTTTTGGGGGGGGGCCATATCTTTCTTTCGCCTGCCACTGTGACCTTGAAGGGGTAAATTTTTTTTGCCAGCCGACTTTCTTGCTTTATGGCTCACAGGGTACTCCCCATACACTGCCTCATCATCAAATCTGTTTACCTTAGTCTCCTCAGATGATGTATCAGTGGACAATTGTTTTTTTGGTAATTGGGTAAGGCCCACTAGGCACAAGTGCTTGTTTTCAGGGGCAATCCGGGAGCACTGGGGAGGTTAAGTGACTTGCTGAGAGTCACACAGTATGCAAGTAGAGGTTGTGAGAATGAAACCCAGGTCTGTTGGATGTACCAAGCACATTCTCAGCTCATTTCTATAACCTCTAGGCTAGACTGCCAACCCTAATTCATCTCCTAGTGGAAAGTAATCAGATCTGGATAAGTGTGCCTCCTCCTCCTCTGCACTGAAAAGTTCTTCAGTGCTGGTGACAGGCTGAGAGACAGGAGGTATTACGGTAGAGGTGGACACAGTAGTATAAATAGTTGTACAATTGACTTTGGTTACAGTGGTAGTAGTTGCTGGTGCCACCATAGCAGTACTGGTGGTTGCCATGGTTACAGTTACAGATGTGGTCCCACTCATAGTGCCAGGAGTGGTTTGGGTCACAGTGGCAAGAGAGGTCTCTGTCACAGTGGAAGGAGTGGTCTGGGTCACAGTGTCAGGAGTAGTCTCAGTTACAGTAGAAGGAGTGGTCTCTGTCACAGTGGAAGGAGTGGTTTGGGTCACAGTGGCAGGAGTGGTCTGGGTTTCAGTGACAGGAGTGGTCTCAGTTACAGTAGTAGGAGTGGTCTGGGTCACAGTGGCAGGAGTGGTCTGGGTCACAGTGGCAGGAGTGGTCTTAGTTACAGTGAAAGGAGTGGTCTGGGTCACAGTGGCAGGAGTGGTCTGTGTCTCAGTGGCAGGAGTGGTCTCAGTTACAGTGGCAGGAGTGGTCTCTGTCACAGTGGAAGGACTGGTCTCAGTTACGGTGGCAGGAGTGGTCTGGGTCACAGTAGCAGGAGTGGCTGGCAGGGCCACTGCTGCAGTAGAAGTTTGGATACTAGTAGTCACACTGGATGGGTGGTGGATCAGAGTAGTGGTGGTTATTAAGGGGGATGTCCTCATCCTGGTGGTACTGGTGGCAGTGGCAAGGGATGAAGAGGACGCATTTGCTTTGGTAGCATCAATGGCAGTTAATGACAGAGTTCTCCTAGCAACACTACTAGAATTTTGAATGATACTTTTACTTTTTTCCCTGGTGTCAGCTGATGCCATACTGCTGCTGGTAGAAACTGCAGGCTTTGATGGGGTAAAACAAAGTTTTGTGTGGCGAAAGTGCCCTGAGTGTCGCTCTGCAGTACTCTCACCTACTGCTAGCTGCTGTACACCTACTGCAGCTTTGCTGGGACTGCTGGACCAACATTATTTTCTGGTACAGTACTATGTCCTCTGTCTGCCATAGCTGTATTCCTCACAGGAAGCTGTATTAAATTTAAATTATATTATTATGAAATATAGTCACTCAAGTCACTACAGCAATGCTGAGCTGACAAGTCTCACTCACTTATGGTCAAGCCTGACCAGAAAATTCTCAGGAAAAACATATTTTTTAAATTTCTTCTTGGGCAGAAAGCTGCAAACTTTCTCAGAATAAAAAAAATCTTTTGATTCTCTCTCTCTCTCCCCTGACCAGAATTCTCTCAGGCTTACCCACTGGTCTGACCGCTCTACCACCCGCTCTGCCTCCCGTCATCTGCAAGGACATTACAACTCTCTGGGGACATGGGCACTACAGCCCCGGAGAGATCGAAGGGGCAGTGATGGGAGACCAGCTTTGGGCATGTGGCAGTGGCACTGGAGGAAGCCGTCGCCTGTCCTGTAAGAGAGGGCTTCCCCCCCCTCTTGTTAAGCTCTCCTCCCCCCTTGTGTGGTGCACATCCCCTGACTTCTTGGTGCACGGCCACCCTGCCAGCATCAGGCCACGCTGTGTACATGCAGCCCAGTGCTCTGCTGCAGTCCTGATCTCCACCAGGGGCCGCTGGAGCACCGGAGTCCTGAGTGCCCTCCCCCCAGGACAGAAGAGCAGCCCAGCAGGCACTCAATCCAATCCCTTCCCTGCCGACATCCAGCACCCGAGCTCGCTCCCGAACTTGGGTCGCTGGTGTGCACGAGGTGTGGCATTCAGCACCTCAACCCTCAGTGCCACTGGGCTGGCGTGACGACAAACTTTCTTGCAACAATATTTTTTTAATTTCTTCTTGGACACACAGTCACAAATTTGAAAAATGTCTTAAGTGCACAGCCATGCCCTCCCCCCGCTTGCGCACACACACACACACACACACACACACATATACACACACACACACAGAAAACCAGCTAACTGAAGTGGTGGGAGTCAGCCGACTAGTCCCACTCTACCAGCTATGGTGCACCACTCGCAGTTGCACAAGTGGCTGTGGCGGGACAAAAGCCTGGGTTCCTCAAAAGAAGATTTCTAATATTACTATATTTATTATGAAATCAAGTCACTCAAGTCATTGCAGCAATGCTGAGCTGACAAGTCTCACTCACTATAGTCAAGCCTGACTAAAGCCTCAGAAAAAAAAAATTAAATTTCTTCTTGGGTATACAAATATAGCCACATATGTAGTGCATTGTGGTGCACATACACAGAACACAAAATCAGCTAACCGAAGTGGTGGGAGTCAGCCAACTAGTCCCACCCTTCCAGCTGTGGCGCACCACTCGCAGTTGCATAAGTGGCCATGGAGGGACCTGAGCCCAGGTTCCTCACAGTAAGATTTCTGATATTAAATTTAAATTATATTTATTATGAAATCAAGTCACTCAGTCACTGCAGCAAAGCTGAGCTGGCAAATGTCACTCATTTAGTCAAGTCTAACTAAATTCTCGGAAACATTTTTTAAAAATGTTTTCTTAAATACAAAACCAAGTCATGAGCAACAGTAGAAAAAAAAGGTCCCTAACAGCTAACTGCTCTTCAGTTAGACTACTTGCCTTGTTCTTTCTTTCAGACAATAAAGTTACAAAAAAAACACACTTAAATTTCTAATCAAAATAAACCTCTACAAAACCCTCCTTATTTCTTTAAGCTGTTAATGTTTAAGACCCTGTACACATTAGGCTAGTTAAAATGTTTTAAGGTGTTTAAAATGTTTTAACTAGCGCAAACACGGCTCCCGTTCTCATTAAAACATGTTTTTTTACCGTGTTAAGAAACCGTGCTAAAACCATGAAGCTACCTAGTCTTAAAACCATTTTTAAAAACGGTTCAGACTGAGAAACTGTGCTGCCTGGTAATGCAGATGGGTGTCTGTATCATGCTCCGTGACCATGCCGTCTTGCTGACTTTGGGCCATTAGGAACTGTGCTGCAGTCATGGGGAACCGGGTTTAAATCTGTTACTGGATGTAGATGCGGATGGGAGTCGGCTCTGGAATAACAGTGTTAAAATACAATTGAACCAGCCCGGTGGCACAGAGGGCTGAGGCACTGGCACCTTACCTCAAACCACACCGGCGACCTGGGTTCGGGAATGGATTCAGGACACCAGGGGCTGGCAGGGGAAGGAGAGGATTGAGTGTCCATAGGACTGCTGTCCTCTCCTGGGGTGGGTAGCAGGACAGTGTCGCTCTACAGAGGTCTCTGGTGGAGACCAGGAGCACTGTAGAAGCAACGCAAGAAGGGAACAACACAGAAAACTGGAAACCGCTCCACAAATCAACCGGATGATGGCTACCGGTCCTCTGATGCCACCAATGCCCTTCCACCTCAGCAGCACCCCAGGGCCAAGTAGTTGCACTGGCCTCCCCACGGTGCCTTCCTCCTCGGAGGAGGGGGACCCACCCGGTGAAGGGTTACGTCCGGATTACCCTGGGGGTGGCTGTGATGTGAGGTTGGAGGCCCAGGAAGAGAAAGAGTGGATCGGAAGGGACCTTAGTAAGCCCGAAGGAGTGGTGGGTTGTGGAGCATGAAGAAGGGAAAAAAACAAAGAAAAAAAAGACGGTTGAAGACAGACACTGACAGGCTGCTGCGGTGAGTTCAAAAATGTTTTTAAAACATTTTTAAAAATGAATCACAGCTCACTTTGTAATGTGTACAGGACCTAAAATGGTACTACACTGCAGCTTTAAATGTGGTGTGATTTTAGTATACAGGACACACCCACAGCTTGTGTGTGTGTGTGTGTTTGCACACGCTGTTGGAGTTCTGCCTGCCTGTCTCTCTCAGCAAACCCTAAACAGCCCTTCTAGTTCCCTTTCTCAAAAGCCTAATTTTCACCCTACAGTGTAAAATATCAACCCTTTCTAATGCAGAGGGAACAAAAACTGTCAAGATTTCAGATTTTTGTCTAATTTTGACAAGTGTGTGGAAGGAAATTCTTTCTAAGCAGCAGCAGAGTCATTTTTCCCTCTCCTGCCTGAAGCTTCTGCAAGTGTTGGGTCATATGACATGCCTTCAGTGTGCTTCCAAAGTGGCCTCTAATTGGACAGGAAGTCTTAGGAGATCTTGAACACCCACCAAATAGCAAAATGCCAAATAGCCATGAATAGCACTAATTATTCATTTTTCTTCCCGAGTAACTCATTGCCCATTATTCATGGTATTCGAGAAGTACTCTTCATTACTCAGACATGACAAGCATCCACCACTCTTTCAGTTAAGCAGTGCTTTTTCATCCCTCTTAAACGTCACTTCTTCCAGCTTCATTGCATGCCCTCTTGTCCTGGTGCACGTCCTCATTTGATACAGACCCCCTTCCTGTATCTTGTTCACTCCCCTGAAGTACTTGTAGGTCTTTGTCATGTCCCCCCTCTCCTCCAGGGTGTACCTGTTGAGATCTGTCAGTCTCTTTTCATAGGGCTTTACAATCAATCTCTGCACCATTTTAGTTGCCCTCCTCTGGACTGCCTCCACCTTGTCTATGTCCTTTCTAAGATGCAACCTCCAGAACTTGACACAGTACTCTAGGTGGGGTCTCATCAGCAACCTATACAGTGGTAACACCACCTCCCTCCTGCTGGTGATACCTCTCCCTATGCTTCCCAACATACAACTGGCCCTGCCCACTGCCTTGTCACACTGCTCCGTCACTTTAAGGTCATCAGATACTGTAATCCCAAGGTCTCTTTCTTGCTATTATTGACCGCCAGTACCTCCCCCTCCTATTTTGTGCACTGTTTCTTGGTTTCTATGCCCTAGGTGCATGATTCTGCACTTTTTGGCATTAAACCCCAGTTGTCATACCTTGACCACTCCTCCAGTTTTCTAAGGTCCCTACTCATCTTCTCCACTCCCTCCTGAGTATCAATCGTATTACATATTTTGGTGTCATCTGCAAAAATGCATACATTCCCTTCCAGCTCTTCTGCAATGTCATTTATGAAGACATTGAAGAGAACCAGTCCTAGTACTGAGCCCAGCGGCACCCCACTTGTTGCTCTTTCTTTGTTAGAGTGAGTTCTGTTTACCACCATCCCCTGTCACCTATCCATTAACCAGTTTTTAACCCAGTTACCACTTAGGATCTCAACCCTGGACTGTCCAGTTTCTTTATCAGTCAGTTATGTGGCACAGTGTCGAAGGCCTCACTGAACTCTAAGTAGGCCATGCCCACTGCCCTTCCTTGTTCTATTTCCCTGGTTACCCAGTTGAAGATATCAATCAGATTCCTCTGGCATGACCCCACCACCATGAAGCCATGCTGCCTTTGGTCTTGCAACTCAGTGGTTTCAAGATATTCCACTAGCCTTTCTTTTAACAGGGTTTCTATTTATGTCCCCACTACTGATGTGAGACTGATTGGTCTATAGTTGGTAGCCTCCTCCCTGCTGCCACTCTTATGGAGCAAGACTATATCAGCATTCTTCCAGTCCTCTGGAATCAATTATATTTCTAGTGAGTTGTTGAATAAGGCCCTCAGTGGTGCAGCAAGCACCTCCCTGAGTTTCCTTAGGACCCTTGAATGTTTCCCATCCAGTCCCATGGCTTTGTCCACTTTCACATTTGCAAGTCCCCTCAGGACTCTTTCCTCCACCTCCCCTCCACCATGTTCTTGTTACTCCTTGGTGGTCCTTCCCCCTCTCCCCCTCATTGTGAAGACTGAGCAGAAGCACCTGTTCAGGATGTCTGCTTTTTCCCGATCCTCTTCTGTGCAGTCACCCTATGCCGTCCTCCTTATCTTCACTATCCCTCCCCTTGCCTTCCTTTTCTCACTCATGTACCTGAAGAAAGTCTTGTCCGTTTTGCCACCTCTTTGACTATCCTTTCCTCTGTTTGCAACTTTGCTCACCTCACTACCCTCCCTGTTTTACTTTGTTTTGCCTGGTACACCTACCTATCCTCCTCCCTCTGTGTTTCTTTGTACCTTCCGAATAGCACCCATTTTTCCTTCACTTTTGTGGCCACTTCCCTAGAGTACTATAATAATCTTTTTTTCCCTCCCGCTTGTGCTTACTTCTTTCACACAGAGGCTGCTTGCTATCACTATGCCTTCCCGTAAATTTCTCCATTGTTCCTCTACCCCACCCTGACAAACCATATTTACTAGTCTGCCTTTAAGCCATTCTCCCATTTCTTTAAATCTGCCCTCCTAAAATCCAGGACTCTCTTGCCTCTGCACCAGGCATAATGGTGAATCACAATATACAGTGATCACTGGTCCCCAGGGGACTGCACACTGTGACGTCTGCAATACTGTCTCTTTCAGTAGGCACTGTCACAAACCCACTCGGCAGGTCAGCCCTCTACTCCCAAAGTGCCAACCTCCGAGCGCAGTCTTGTGAACAGTTTACAGAAACAGGGTAACCCTCCTGTCTGTTTTGTGGGTTCAGATCAACCTTTGGTCTCAAGTCTTGGAGGGATTCAAACTGTGAACCTCTTGCTAGCATACCCAATGCACAGGTTCAAATATTTCTGTCTTCGGAGGGCCAGATATCTTTGCCTATGGGCACCTAACCAGGTGTACAGAAATGAACCCTTAAAAACTGTAATAAAAGACCTCAGATTTAAAATGCTTACCTTTTTCCAGTTTGGTACCACCATTCAAGCTTGTGTACAGTGTCTGTTTAACCATCTATACTCCACGTGTAAAGGAAAGAAATCAAAGACAGACCAAGTAGGCTCTAAAATTATAATTTCACTAAAATAGATCAAAAAATGTGTAAAACATAAAATACAGAACTATTATATCACAAGACATTCAAATATTTCAAACGAACAAGGTTTTAAACAGTGCAATTCCTACTACAGTACTTAGATTTGTCTCTCTCTCTCTCTAAATACCTGCTTAAAGTGCTCAAAGGTGTTTCTTTGTCAGAGTCTAGATAGAAGTGTCATTCTGAAGTAAAACAGAATATTCCTTAAAGAAAACTATCTGCTAACCCCTTTGTGTGAGGTCACCTAGCTCCTCGTCTGTCAGAATATATAAAAAAATATATCTATACAAAAACAGGATGTCTTTTCAAAGTATTAAATTCTGTAATCCTCAGCACAACTCATTTTCTCTTTCAAATGACATTTCTTTGATCTGTGAGCAGTATCCCCCTCACACAGACACCAAAGCATTCATGATTTCGCACCAGTGTACTAAACCTGGTTTCCCCTCAAAACATCGTAAAAGGGATACTGATTTCCCTCTTAACAGTCAAAGCTAAAATTAACTTAGAAAATTCTGTAATTATCTTCTGGCCTTCCAGGTAACACCTTGTATCTAAAACATGTGTGTGTGTGTGATCTCACATGCTGCTTCAGCATTTCTCAAGAGAGACAGTCCATAACCCATTTTAATTTTTATAAAAAATGATACAGTGATCAGAACCAGCTGTCCAAGTGTCACAATTCCTCCCCACCTAGACTGAATTTAGGAGCTCTATCCCCTGCATGGGATGAGCTTCCCAAATTAGTTCACTCCTCATAGACCCTAGACAGCCTGTCTGAGTTCTGATTTTTTGGCTCCAGCCCTATGTACGATTGTCATATCATACCCTTGCAAAGCAAGACTTCATCTTAGCAATCTACCATTGTTCTTTCCCATCTGTGTCAGCCAAACCAGGGGGTTGCGGTCAGTCTTCACTACAAAATACTGCCCATGTAAGTATGGCTCTAGTTTTTTTAGGGCCCACACTATGGCAAGACACTCCTTTTCCACCATGGAGTATGCTTGCTCCTTGGGAAGTAACTTCCTACTCAGGTACACTACTGGATGATCTGTCCATTGGCTGGATGTCTGACTCAGTACTGCCCCAATACCCACGTCTGAGGCACCAGTCTGAACTATAAAGGTTTTGCTATAGTCAGGACTTGCCAAAACAGGAGCACTGCACAATGCCTCCTTTAATCTGGTAAAGGCTTTCTCACAGGCTGGGTCCCAGGTAATTTTCTTGGGCATCCTTTTCTTTGTCAAGTCAGATCGGAGAGCTGCCAGGGAACTGTAATTGGGTACAAATTTTCTGTAGTACCCTGCTGTCCCTAGAAAACTCCTGACCTGCTTCTGCATTTCTGGTCTGGGCCACACCTGGACTAGCTCTATTTTTATTTGATTAGGGTGGAGCTGTCCCCAGCCTACCACATGCCTGAGGTATGCCACCTCTCCCATTGCCACCTGGCACTTCTTGGCTTTGACAGTGAGCCCTGCCCAGCACTTCCTTAAGGTGGGATAGGTGCTCCTTCCAGCTGGTACTAAAGATGGCAATGTCATCCAGGTATGCCACGGCGTACTCCTCAGCACCATTTAACACCTGGTTCACCAACCTTTAGAAAGTGGCCGGGGCGTTCTTCATTCTGAAAGGCGTTACTTTAAACTCAAATAAGCCTATTGGAGTGATGAAGGCCGACCTTTCCCTAGCTCTGCCTGTCAACTCTATCTACCAACACCCCTTGGTCAGGGCAATGGTCGTAAGGTAGGTCGCCCCCCCCAACTTGTCCAGGAATTCGTCCATCCGGGGCATCGGGTGGGTGTCTGACTTTGTGACTGCATTCAGTCCATGATAGTCCACACAGAAACGAGTAGAGCCATCTGGCTTAGGCACAAGGACTATGGGTGAGGCCCAGGGGCTGTGGGATCTCTAGATTACCCCTAAATCCAGCATCTCCTCCACTTCCTTCCAAATGTCCTTTTGGACAGCCTCTGACACCCGATATGCTGTCCACTGTATGGGCGTCTGTGTCCCTGTCTCCACATCGTGCATTGCTAAGGGGGTTAGTCCAGGCTTGGCACTATACAATGGGACAAAGTCTGCTAAAACCTCCTTTACTTTCTGGATCTGGTCCAGGGCCAGCTGGGGAGACAATTTTACTGCCTCCACTGAGGATTCCCGCTTGCTTTCCTCCAGCAAGTCCAGAAGGAGGTCTCCTTCATCTGTCCCCTCCCCATGACTACACACTGCAAACACCATGTCAGCCCTATTTGCATATGGCTTCATCATGTTGACATGGTACATCCTTTCTGTCTGTCTTCTGTCAGGTAACTCCACAATGTAGTTCACGTCATTTACCTTCCTAACCACTTTGTACAGTCCTGCCCACTCAGCCTGCAGCTTGTCTTTCCAGGACTGGAATAAGGACCATGACTTCCAGACCCACCATGTACAAGCGAGCTCTGGCTTTGCAGTCGTATCACACTTTTTGTTTCTGTTGGGCAGCTACTAGGTTGCTCTGGGCTGTCCCCATAAGCTTCTTTAGCCTTTCCCTAAACCTAATGATGTAATCCACAATGGGAGTTCCCTGGGTGGTGTGCTTGCCTTCCCAGTCCTCCTGGATCAAGTCTAGGGGCCCACGTACCCAGCATCCAAATAAGAGTTTGAAGGAGAAAATCCTGTCGACTCTTGGGGCACCTCCCTGTATGCAAACAACAGGTGGGGAAGGTATTTCTTCCAGTCCCTCCCATGCTGTTCATCAAACGCCCGGAGCATTGACTTTAGGGTACCATTGATTCTTTCCACAAGTCCATTGGCTTGTGTGTGATATGGTGTCGTGCATCTCTGCACCACTCCACACTTCTCCCATAAACATTTCATCAGGTCCAACATGAAGGAACCCCCTCAATCAGTGATTACCTCCTGCGGAAACCCAACACGGGATAAAATCCCAAGTAAGGCATCTGCCACTTTGTCTGTCCTCAGTGAGGATAGGGCTACTGCCTCTGGGTACCGGGTGGCATAATCCACCACAGTCAGGATGAATCTGTTCCCTGAGGAGCTGGGGATATTTAAAGGCCACACAATATCCATTCCCATCCTCTGGAATGGCTCCTCCACTATGAGCAGTGGAATCAGGGTGGCTTGGGTTTTCTTGCCGCCTTCCCTATTTCTTGGCACTGGTAACAAGACCTGCAATACTCCTTCACCTGCTGGGTGAAGTTAGGCCAGAAGAAATTCTGGGCCAACTGCTGCATTGTGCACGCAATTCCCAGATGACCAGACAAGAGAATATCATGTGCACTCTTGAGCAACTGCTCACGATACCCCAGGGGAATGACAAGCTGCCTGCCTAGTGCCCCTCCCTCTGTCTGTACTGCCTGAGTATACATAAGTTCATTTTCACAATAAACCTTATGTTTGCCATCACATCCCTGTGCACCGTCCGAGTCTACCCAAGCCCTCAGCTTCTCTAAACTAGAGTCACTTCTCTGAGCAGCTGCAAACCCCTCTCACATTCCCAAGGCATGGGACAGCTCCTATTCAGTTGCTAAACTAGGGTCCCTAGCACTAGCATCAGGGCACTCAGGATCACTGTCAATCCCAACCCTCTAACAATGGGTCACCCCTCCCTCTTCAGAGTAGCCCTCTGTAGCTGTGTGGTTACTTGCTACTGGGGAACTTTCTACCCCTCTTCATTAATCTCCATATCAGGAGACACAGGCTGGGGAACCAGCCTCTCAGTGGTTTCCACAATGGCTTCTGTGGGGGTTCAGGGAACTACAATTTTCCCTTGCTGCTTGGCTATGGGTAACTGCACATACCATCCCATTTTAGATTGTTACCCAGGATCACATCCACTGCTAAGGTTTTGGCTACAGCCACCTGTTGCACAGTTCCCCCTGTTTCACCCCAGTCTAGGAGAACACTAGCGAGGGGCAATGTTTTTGCCTCACCAGTGAAGTCCTGTACAGTGACATATTTATTGGGTATAAGCTGACCAGGCTGTACCAGATCCCCCTTTACTAAGGTCAGGGATGCTCCTGTGTCCCTTAACCCTTGCGTCTGTACACCATTCACCATGACTGGGTGCATGTGTGCCCTCATTTTCACTGGCATGCTTCCAGGGACACACAAACAACCTACTTCCTTTCTAGCACTCTGTTGTGTATTGCTCGACTTTTTGGGACACTGTCTGGCAATATGACCAGTTTCTTTACACAACCAACATTCATTTCTTCTCTCAGAGAAATCTTTTCTCTGAAACCTGGGGCTAACTGGTTTCAGTGGAGGCAGTGAGGGTTTTAGCTGCCCTGAAGGCGTACTTTTCCCTTTCTGCACTGCCACGCCCACCCCATTTGCTCTCAGAGCAGATCTGCTCTTGGCATAGTGGTCCAAGAGTTCAGCAGCCTCTTGCATTGTTTTGGGATCTCAGTCCTTTAGCCAGGTTTTTAGCTTGGCTGGGCATGCCCAATAAAACTGTTCTAATAAAATCACATTTTCAATTTTATCAACAGAGTTTGCCTCAATTCCTTCCCTCCAATGTTTTAAAAACTGACGTTATTTTGTGACTAGCTCCTCATAGCTCATATCAGGGCTTCTCCTGATCTTACGGAATTTAGCTCTGTATGATTCGGCAGTTAATTCAAACTTTTTTAACAGTGCAGCTTTAAGTTTGCTGTAATCATCACTGTCCTCATTGTCCATTTGACCCAATGTATCCTGAGCTTTCCCAGTAAGTGTCGGGGATAGCTGGAAGCTCCTGGAGTCTCTAGGAATTTTAGCCTGAATATAAACTTTTTCAAAAGAATTTAAAAAGGCATCCATATCCTCCCCCTCTTTAAATTCGGCTATTAATTTGGAATTCAGTTTGTAACCCAGTCCTGTAGTCCCAGTTAAACCCAAGCCACTTACCTGCTCTGGTGTTGCTGGTCGGAGTTGTATCTTCTCCATTTCGTGTTGCCTCTGGCACTCCTGCTCCTCACGGTCTGCTTCTCGGCATTCTCTCTCCCTCTTCTCCTCTGCAGTTCGCTGGTGCTCACGCTCCTCATAGTCTGTGTCTCTCTGTTCTCGCTCTGCCTCTCGGCATTCTCGCTCCCTCTCTCTCTCTGTAACTCCAGCTACATCCTGCGCAACTCAATTTGCAGCCTGAGTACTTCTAGATCCAGGATACTGGTGACCATCCCCTGCTGCTGTGACCCTTCACTGACAGTGGCCCTGCTGTCATCCTCACCAGATCTGGACACTGCACTGGCCACTAGCCCTGCCACACTCGAGGTTTGGTCCTTTTCAGTCATGGTCTGTGACTCACTGCCCTGGGTATCTGCTACCATCAGGGCATCTATGAGGTTCTGCTTGCTGGCTTTCACCACAAACGGGACTCCTCTGTCCCCACACAACTGCTTTAAGGAGTCTACAGTGTGCCTGCTGTAGTTGGAAGCCATCTTCTTCCCTTACTACTGCTACTCTGACTTGCACTTTAGAAAAAAAAATTAAATGGGTAGGAACTTGACTGTACGCCAAGTGATATAATTCTGTTTCCTTTTTAAAATAAATCACTGCCGTTTTCTTTCTTTGCAAGTGAGCTTACAGTCTCAAGTTGACACGCTGAACAATAAAAGCTTGTGATACCAAAATTATGCCACTGCTGCCAACCAATCTGTCACAAACCCACTCAGCAGGTCAGCCCTTTACTCCCAAAGTGCCAACCTCTGAGCGCAGTCTTGTGAACAGTTTACAGAAATAGGGTAACCCTCCTGTCTGTTTTGTGGGTTCAGATCAACCTTTCTTCTCAAGTCTTGGAGGGATTCAATCTGTGAACCTCTTGCTAGCATACCCAATGCACAGGCTCAGATATTTATGTCTTGGGGGGGCAAGATATCTTTGCCTATGGGCACCTAACCAGGTGTACAGAAATGAACCCTTAAAAACTGTAATAAAAGACCTCAGATTTAAAACGCTTACCTTTTTCCAGTTTGGCATCACCAATCAAGCTTGTGTACAGTGTCTGCTTAACCATCTATACTCCACTTGTAAAGAAAAGAAATCAAAGACAGACCAATTAGGCTCTAAAATTATAATTTTACTAAAATAGATAAAAAAATGTGTAAAACACAAAATATAGAACTATTATATCACAAGACATTCAAATCTTTTAAAAGAACAAGGTTTTAAACAGTGCAATTCCTACTACAGTACCTAGATTTGTCTCTCTCTCTCTAAATACCTGCTTAAAGTGCTCAAAGGTGTTTCTTTGTCAGAGTCTAGATAGAAGTATCACTCTGAGGTAAAACAGAATATTCCTTAAAGAAAACTGTATTTGCCAACCCCTTTGTGTGAGGTCACCTAGCTCCTCCTCTATCAGTATATATATAAAAAAATATCTATACAAAAACAGGAAGTCTTTTCAATGTATTAAATTCTGTAATCCTCAGCACAACTCATTTTCTCTTTTAAATGACATTTTTTTGATCTGTGAGCAGTATCCCCTCTCACACAGACACCAAAGCATTTATGATTTTGCACCAGTGTACTAAACCTGATTTCCCTCTCGAAATGTCATAAAAAGGATACTGATTTCCCTCTTAGCAGTCAAAGCTATAATTAACTTAGAAAAGTCTGTAATTAGCTTCTGGCCTTCCAGGTAACACCTTGTATCTAAAACCTGTGTGTGTGAGTGTGTGTGTGTGTGTGTGTGTGTGTGTGTGGGTGTGGGATCTCACATGCTGTTTCAGCATTTTTCAAGAGACAGACAATTCATAACCCATTTTTTATATTACAAAAACTGATACAATGATCAGAACCAGCTGTCCAAGTGTCACAAGCACCAGGTTTAATATTGCCCTGTCAATAGATGGCTCACTGACAAGTTGTCTTACAAATGCCCCCTGCTGGGAATCAAGAATTGTTCTGCTTCTAGCTGAAGCTGCAGCTGGAAGGCTCCAATCCATATTTGGCAGACTGAAGTCCCAAACCAGCAGAACCTTCCCCATATTTTCCATCCTGCTGATGGTTCCCCTAGTATCTTATCCAAAATACCCCCCCATGCTAGAGGTCTGTATATCACCCCAGTGCAAACATTGGCCCCAGCGCCTGTCTTCAGGGTGACCCACAGTACTTCCAGCTCATCCTTTACCTCTAGGTTCCCTTGCACTTCCATTACCCTGATACCCTACCTCACATACAGAAGAAGCCCTTCTCCCTTCCCTATCTCTTATGAATTGAATGTAGACTGGTATGTCCATGTCCCATTTGTGATTTTCAGTGCACCATAACTCAGTTATGGCCACCAGGTCCAGAACCACCTCCACCACACTGGCCTTCAAGTCCATAATTTTATTTCCTAGACTCCTTGCATTGGTGCACATGGCTCTCCAAACCTTGTTCTCTCCCTGCCTGCAACCCTCCTCACTTTTGGCCTGTGATGCTCCCCTAAACTCCCCCAGAATCTCCTCTTCCCTTGTTACTCTCCTCTACATCTCTCTCTTTTTGCATCCTTTGTTCTTACCTCCCTTGTCCTCTACCTTGTCTACACCCCCTTCTTCTTGCGCCCCTGCCCTGGGGGAGTTTCACCCCTCAGTCTCTCCCTCCTAGTTTATTCAACCTGCAAGGGTGCAGCTTATGCCTTCCTTGGTAATACAGCCTTCCTCCTCGACTAGTTTAAATGTTCATCTGAGTAACATTTATACGTCCAATTGAGGACTGTGTTCCCCTCCCCAAAAAGATGCAGGCTCTCATCTCTGTAGAAGCCTATATCTTTCCAGGTCAGCCACTACCTCCAATGAAACTGAAATAATTCTCCCTGCGCCATGCCTTCAACCAGCTACTGAAGTTCCTATTGCGGTGTGCCCTATCCTCCCCATTGGCCTTATGCAAGTAGCACTTTGGCAAATGCCCCCATTCATGCTACTTATTTAAGGTCCTTCTCCAGTTCTCTGAACTGCCCCTGCACTATCCCTACTCTGTCCTTCACCGGATCATATTAGTCCCTAGGTGGACAAGGACATCCAGCTCCCTCACATGACCTACCCCCTAGCAGTCCTCAGGGTCTATTCTACATCCTTCCAAGCCAAAGCACCAATTAGGCACCTTACCTCCCTCTCACCTTTCCTTCCTGCTCACAGCTCTGTCCCCTTCCTGATCAAGTCCTCCACTAGGAGCTGCTTCCTCTTCTTCTAGGGGCTTCCTCCTCCCACCTTGGGGCCTCCCCTTTCGAGGACCCCCACAACATCCCTTGCCACCACATCAGGTGCCTCCTCCCTAGTGTCCTATCTTGCCAGAATGGTGCAGGAATTTTTTTATATGATAGGCTGGGGATTGTGTACCCTATCCACCAGTCCTACCCTCCCAGAGCCTACCAAGATCCACCCATTCTTCCTCTGTCTCTGCAATGGCGGCAGACTCGGTGGCACCTGGGTGGGGCAAGAAGTCATCCGTGTCCTTGACAGCTCAGCTTGGAGTCCAGTGACCTCCGCCTTCAACCCAGATAGTTGTGCACAAATGGGCAGCACCTCAGTCTCCAGAATATGTCCTGAAAGACTGGGGCTCCACACCCATTACATTGTACAACTCCCATATTTGATTACCCACTTGCCTTTTTTACCACTGAACCTTGCCTGTCCCCTTCTGTTTCTTTCCTGTACCCATTTCCTTACTTTCCTTCCTATCTCTTTTTGAATTTATCACTTTACCCCAGATAGGGTGTTGCCTGCTTTCCCTTCTATCATTGTTTTTGTTAGCTGAACCCTTCCCAGTACCCTTCTTAACTCCTTGTCCTCCATCTTGTCTAAATCCCCTTCATCATGCGTCCCTGCCCAGGGGAAGTTATCTTCTCTCAGATTCTCCCTCCTTGTTCTTTCAACCTGTGGGGTGGGCAGCATATGCCTCCCTTGGTAATACAGCCTTCCCCTTGTCTAGTTTAAATGCTCATCCACGTAACATTTAAACTTCCATTTGAGGACTGAGGTCCCCTTCACGGGGGGGCGTCACCTCTGTAGAGGCCCATATTCTTCCAGATCATTCCCCAGTCCCCAGTGAAACTGAAACCCTTCTTCCTGCACCTTACCATAACCAGCTGTTGAAGTTCCTGGTGCAGAGTACACTATCATCCCCATGGCCATTCTCTGGTAGCACCTCAGTGAATATCACTGTTCATGCTCTTGTTTAAGACCCTTCCCCAGTTCCCTGAACTGCCCCAGTGCTACCCCTACTCCATCCTTTGCCAGGTCATTAGTTCTGACATCCAGCTCCCTTTTGTGACCTGCAACCCTAAGGATTCTCTTGATCTGCTCTCCAGTCCTCTGAGCCAAAGCATCAGGTTGGCACCTTACCTTACTCTCAGCTTTCCTTCCTGCTCCCTAGTCTATTCCCCTTACAATTGAGTCCTCCACCAGCAGCTGTTTCCTTTTCTGCTGGAGGCCTCTTCCTTAAACCTTGGGATCTCCCCTTCAGAGGACCCCAACATCCTCCCTTACCACCATGTCAAGTGCCTCCTCCTGGCTGTCCTGTCCCGCCAGATTGGCAAAGGAATTTTGTAATGGCATAGGCTTAGGATTGTGTACCATAGCCACCACCCCCACCCTCCTGGAGTACACCAAGGTCCAGCTGTCCTTCATCTGTCTAGGTATCTCCTGAGACAATGGCATTAGACTCAATTGCCCAAGGGTGGGGCAAGAGGTCCTCTGCATCCTTGACAGCTTGGCTTGGAGTCCAGTGATCTCTGCCCTCAACCCAGAGAGATGTGTGCCAATAGGGCAGCACCTCAGTCTCTAGAATGTGTCCTGAAAGACTGAGGCTCCACACCCATTACACTGCACCACCCCCATATTTGATTACCTCTTGCCTTCTTCTTACCACTGAACTTAGTCTGTCCCGTTCTGCCTTCTTCCCATGCTTGTTTCCTTATTTCCTGCCCTATCACTTTTTGACTTTGGTTTATCATCCTACCCCAGAAAGGGTGTTGCCGGCTTACCCTTCTACCAGTGATTTTGTTAGCTGAGCCCTTTCCAGTACCCCACTGTCATCTTGCTCTGCCTTATTAAACTTCTATTCCTTTCTTCCCTTGCCTGAATTTGCTAAGACACCTTATCCCATATAGGGTGTCTTCTGTTTTCCTCTATAAGCAGCTATCTTTAATGACTGTTTTCCCTTTATAAGCAGCTACCTTTAATTACATTCCACAGTTTTTACTCTTTGCCCTTAAACCCCTTACCTGTAGCTGTTTACCTTGTCTTCTTAATAGTAAGTATACACAAAGTTTGGATTTACCTAGATGATCCCTAGAGAAGCAAGGCTGGAACTGGTCCAGTCATTGTTTGGATCGTCACCCTTGAGGGGCAAAGGAAAGGGAATTCCAAGTAGATCATGTGAACTTTAGATGGACATTGGGAGAATGGCTTCACATGTGTTGCTGATGCAGTCTGCATGCCTAAAGGAGCCCCTGAAGACTTGGAGGCTCCACCCTCTGGCAGCTGAAGTCTTAAATACTACATTAAGGGCAGCTGCCGAGCCAATAGCATAACTAAAGTTTCCTCAGGAGCATAGGACATTCTCACCTGAAGAACAGAAAAAGAAGGACCCCCCACAAGACAAGGGACCCCACTCAAAATGTGGACTTCAAGGGAGTAGAGCAAGACCACTGGCATACAGGGCAGAAGACTCTAGAATTCGTGGATATGATCATGGCTTGCATGCATTAGAGTGCAGGGATGTGCTAGGTGGCTGATGGTGAATCCTGACGGCCATTAAGGTACGGCAAGGTAAGAATGAATGGGGGTAAGCTGACAACTGACTGAAGGCATGGATTGGCAGAAGGCAGGGTAAACTGACTGAATTGTGCGAATGAGGCTGGAAGATACAGAGCAAAACAATAATGGCTGATGCATGACAACCAGTCCCATAGGGGAAGGTGCTAGCCAGGTAGGCCAACAGAGCCCTAAATTTGATAAGACATGGAATCTTAGCAATTCATTATAGAGTACTGAAGGCAGCAAAGCTGCTGTAGTAGCTGAAATGAGAACTAAGCACCAGAAAGCAAAACACTTATGGCATGCTGGTGTTGACTCATAATTTAGGATCCCACAGACTGTATCAGGAATGAATGGTGACTGAGTAGACTAGTTGAGAGGCTACCAGGTATTAGGACCCAGTGGCAGGGTAATGAAAGGTGAGCTGCCACTTTGAAACAAGGGCACTAGGACCATGGGGCAGTAGCCGGACATGAGCCACTGAAGGCCTGAGGGAAGGCAAACTACTTAACTCACCAGGCCCACTAGTTTCAAATTCAGCAGAAAGGAAAGGGGGTTTGAAGCCGGCTCGAGCAGGCATGAGGGCCAAAGCACTTTGAAGCGGCAAGTACCATGATAGCAGTAAATGCAGGCAAATCCAGAGCCAAAAAACCCAGGTGAAGGCAGATGGGAGCAGTGGAAAGCCATGGATGAAGAAGGGAGGAGGGATGACCTGAGGCAGCTGTGTGGTGGCACAGTTACGGGGGTATGGAAAGGACAAGCTGCCATGTGGCAGGAAGCAACATGGAGAAAACTGAGCATCCAAAGGATGCTTGAATATTATTTATTTATTTATTTGTATATTCGGAGACCACCTTTGAGTTAGAACTCTTTTACAAAGGTTCCACGTCATACACTGAACACAGGTTACAGAAACTGGGATTACACAACAGAAACGAGTAAACAGCAGAAACACCACATTGTCAATTATAGTAAAAAACATGGGATCTGTTCAACTACAGGCAAGTGCTTTCAACTGCAGTATGTGTATCAGGCAGAACATGCTGCAGGCATTAGGCGCTGCCAGAGTTGGCATTGTCTTGCTATCCTAGGAGGAGGGAAGAAGGGAGTAGA
The DNA here is from genome assembly GCA_016271365.2 of Neoceratodus forsteri. Classification (NCBI taxonomy): domain Eukaryota; kingdom Metazoa; phylum Chordata; order Ceratodontiformes; family Ceratodontidae; genus Neoceratodus; species Neoceratodus forsteri. Next base: position 916,886,028 of record CM057449.1, read on the forward strand.
GAAATGGGGGAATGGTGAGAGAACATGGGAAGCAAGTGTAATGGCACAGAGTGTAGATAGGGGTTAGAGGAGAAAGCAGTGAGACATATGAGGGTGGGGAGGGAGAGAAAGATGGGACAGCGAGTTGATAGGGGTTAGAGGAGAAATTGCAGGTAGGGAGATGTGAGGGCAGGGTTGGGGAGAGAGCGAGTGGGCGAGAGAGAGAGAGTGGGCAAGAGAGGGAGTGAAAGAGAGTGAGAGAGATTGAATAGAGTGAGAGAGAGTGAGTTAGAGAGAGGGGAGAGGGTGGGATAATAGGGGAATGGGAGGAGGGGGTGGTGGAGAGGTGGTGAGGGGGAGAAAGGAAAAAGAAAAGAATTGATAGATAAGTTCTGCCTTTGGCAACATAGTATATGTGTTATGAGCACTAAAGATTATGTGCTATGCACACTATAAGCTTAGATAGCTCAGGGGGGAGGTTTTATACCGCATGGAGAGGGAGATGGCGTCTGTCACCCACTGCCCCTCTGAACTACTGGCATGCATTGCAATTGTCATTTATTTTCATCTATGAACCAAATGCCTAATCCATAGAAATGTCTCAACTCTTCTGCACATGAGAACGGCCATGAAAGCCACAAACTGGCCCCTACACACATGTGGGTACTCCATGGCACTCACAGTACAGGATGCTTGCCCTCTTCATACCTGATACAAAACTATCTACGCATCTACATAGGTGGCAAAGCCGGGGGGTGGGGGATGGGCATGGGGGGTGGACACACTTTCACATGAACCAGAAAATGCTTTACACACCATGGAGGGTGCACAGTGGGTGGTAGTGTTACAGTACTGAGTGATTGCCATTAACATACATAGAATTTGTTTAAGCAATAATGACTGAAGAGTTGGTCATTTCCTGGGGATTAATGACCAGCAGTGTGGATGGGTGGCCCAAGATGCAGTTGAGGGCCAACCCCCTCTGGCTGGTCATTAATCCCCGAGAGGTCATGATTGCCATTATTTGGCTAATTACAGTAGTTATGGGGGAAAAAAATCACTTTTTTAAATTAAGTTTATGAACCCGCATGCCACTCTGAGCTGTACGGCTAAGGGATTAATGCCCGGAACATCAGCCAATCAGAGCACTCGCTTGCCTCATGAATAATTAATTAGACTTATAACTGCAAATAAAGACTCAGCGGTCTATCTGGTCTGCCAACTACCTTACTGACTCTGTGTTAGACCTAATGCCTGAGCAGATTTACTGAGCCGATTGCCCTAATGATGTCTCATTACTCCCCTTCTCAGGCTGTCTATACTATCTCCTCCCCATGGATATCACTGTTCCCTTGTGTCTATCCTATTCTTGTTTGAGCCCCATCACTGACTTGACTTCAGCCACCTATTTGAGTAAACTATTATATTCATCCACAAACTGCTCCATGATAAAAGAACTTTTGCATCCCTTATGTATCCTCCTGCCACCACCACCATCTTCCATCCTTATCCCTAATTACAGTGCTGTCCTAGTTTGTAAATAGATCACTGCAGTCTACCATGTATATTACCCTGAAGAACTTGACGGTCTCCATCATGTTCCTCTTCTCTCTCCTGGCCATGAGAAAGTATATTTTGAGACACTGCAGCCTCTCCTCGTACGTGCTACCTTGCTGACCCTGAATCATTTTGTAGCCCCCTTCTAGCCTTTCTTCATGTTGTCCCTATCTTTCTTTAGATGGGGACTCCAGAACTATACAAATTAGTGCTCCAGGTGTGGCCTTGCCAGGGTTCACCTATGTCGCAGCAACAGACAAGTTGTGACACCGATTACGGTGCAGGCAACATGTCGCCTGTCATTACAGCGCCAGGCATTATGTCTCCTGGGAGTTATAGCACCAAAGCACCTTCGCCAGAAACAGTCAGCTTTGCCCTACACACCCCCCAAAACTAAATATAACCTCCTCTGGGGTGGGCATGCTCCAGAGGGGACAGAAATTGTGTGGGCACAAAGGGCGACATGAGTGAGGGGCGATCTAAAATCAAGATTGCCCCTTTCATTGTCACTCTTGTTGCAGTACCCTAATTGCAGAGGCAAAATGTACTCAGCAACTTTTTTTTTTCAAACTTATTTTTTCTGCTCCCCAGCACCGGAACTCTCTCTGGCCTCTCCTCTAACCAATTCCGCTCTACCACCCGCTGTGGACCCTGCCATCTTCATAGATGTTACTTTCTCCCTGAGCCCAGGCCCCATATGGGCCCAAGGAGACAGAAGGTGCAGTGGCAGGGAACCAGCGTTGGGTGTGTGGTGGAATGGCACTGGGAGGGCCATTGCCTATTCAGGCTGGAAGGGATTTTCATAGTTGCACCCACTACCTCCTCCCATCCCAAGCATGACGTCCCCCCTGACACCATGGCACATGGCAACACTGCAGGTGTCAGCCACGCTCACCTCAACATGTGGTCCACATTCTTCAGTGCTCCTGCTCTCCACCAGGAGTTGCTGGAATGCCGGATAACCCAGAGCCCTCCCCCGGGAGAGGAGAGCAGCCCATCAGACACTCGATCCTCTCCTTCCCCTGCCAACCCCCGGTGCCCGAGCTCACTCCCAAACTTGGGTCACCAGCATGGCATGAGGCGTGGTGTCCAGCATCTCAACCCTCAGCGCCACTGGGCCAGTTGTTGTACTCTGCAACTTGACAGGCTACGCCTTGTCTGTAACTGTTATCGCGGGGTGTCAGTATCATCTCTATACTTCTACCAATATTTTCCTTACCTCTACATCCCAGCATACTACAGTACTTGCCTTATCATTTACCTTATTGCATCGGGCTGTAGATGTGATGTTTGACACTGATAGTGACTCCTAGGTCCCTTTCCTCAGCAATTTGAACCACCCTGCATAATCAAAACACAGAACTGCTGCAGTCACCAAAAAAGGGACTGCTGTAGTGAAAAAGTTCATTGTTTATTGCAAGACACTCAAAAGGTGAAAGAACATCACTAACCCTGACACTTCACTCTAAAGAGAGCTTCGTCTGGGGGTGAGGTTCAAACCCATTGTCATAAATTTATATCACAGTGTTCAAAATGACAAGTTTGAACCACCCTCAGTCTTCCCATCTGGTAGTCTGTTCTAAGTTGTTTTTGTATTTTTGCCAATATGCATAACCTTACACTTCTCGGCATTAAATTTAAGATGTGATTCTGTAGCTCCAGCCATGCCAGTTGGCCCGGCATGTAAGTCCCCCAGTCCCTTTATAGACATTCCTGGGGCATGATTTACCCCATCTCCAGCTGTCCCAGGCACTCCTCTGAACAGGAATGAAGGGTTTGCGGCAATCTGTTTAATTTTGCAATTTTTAAATTTAAGGATGTAACAGTCTTTAGAGGAGTTCTGTAACCTGCAATTCTCTGTACCATACAGAGCTGGGCATCCACTCTGATGCCAGGCAGGGCATCTGATTGGATGCCTCCTGTCTTCCCCCACTGTGCCCAGGCACTCCTCCTTCATTGTGGGACAGGGAGGTTTGGGGATGTGAGCTGCACCACAGGTGGGGCTAGCCTCATACATATCTGGCCTGTCTTTGTGGATCAGGCTGATGACTAGTGTACCCTTGTGCTGCATGTGCAGTACACATGCTGCCAATGAGCTATTCCTAAAGAGGCAACAGTTTTGTGTTAGAAAACCCTGAAAGAGCCTGTATAACTCAAAATAGAGGCAGTTGGAACTACTTTCAGACTGTTTTTGATTGTAATAATATAGAGAATAGTGCATGGGAAACATGTGCAACCAGCCTATTGTACTACCGAGGATTTTGATTACCTCAGACCTCGAGAGCGAAGCTTGAGAGGTCCGTGGTAATCAGAACCCTGAGGTGGCATAATAGGCTGGTTATGTGCATAAGGGTGCCTATGTACTATTTTTTATAGTGTATGGTCCCCCATTGCCAAAGTTTTTTGTTTTAAATTTTTGAAATGAAAAAAAAATGTATTCGTTGCTCTGTCGTGTTCTGGGAGTTGGGGCTGGTTGCTATGTTTACATGTGTGGTTGCTAGGGAGCAGACATCCCTACGTTTATTGCGTAGCCTTCTATTGGCTGTCAATGGGATGTGGGAGGGATTTTCAAGAAAAAAAACATGGCGGCATATGTCTCGGTTAGCAAGAGGATGTCGGCTCAGAGGAAACGATTACTTGTAAGTTATTTAAATATCTGGTTCTAATTTTGATGAAGCCGAAGTTATCTGGTTGATCCTGCATTTGTTTTTCGCTTATGTGCCTGTTCATGTTCGCGTCACTGGTTCGGGGGATCTTGCCGCCAATGCTGCTGTTGCTGCTGCTGCCAGGAGGGCTTGTGGCCAGTTTACGGTTCTGATAGAATCTGTAGAGCTTTTCCAAACGTTGTACCACAGTGTACTACAATCACATTCCATGACCTTTTGAACTGTGGTACAACAACATTTGGAAAGGCTCTGATTTCTATACAGAACAACACCTGACTATACACTGTAGTACAGTAATAATCAGAGGCCGTGGGTGTTATTTTTCAGACTGTGTCCACTGTGTCCACTGGCAACAATTGGAGGCAACAGATACTAATTTACAGACTGTTAATTGTTGCAGTAACAATTGGAGGCAGCAGTAGCTATTTCCCAGACTGTGTCCAATTCTAATAATAACAATCGGAAGAAATTGGAACTCTTTCCAGACCGTGTTCAATTGTAACAATAACAATTGAAGGCCATGGATGCTATTTTTCAGACTGTATCCACCAGCAAGAATCAGAGGCAGTGGGTACTATTTTCTAAACTGTGTCTTAGTTGCACACAGTTTATGATAACATGCATCGAGATTTGGATGCATGCTGTCAGGTTGGGACATAAGTGGCACAGTTCTAAACCACCTAAAATGGCCTTAACATAGAAACACAGCATTTGACAGCAGATGAGGGCTGATTGGCCCACCTAGTCTGCACATTTTCCCTATCTACTATAACACCGCAGACCCTACTTGATCTCTGGCTTTACCTCCCCCTTTCCCTACCACTAAGGTTCCCTTTTACCTATCCCATGCCTTCTTAAATCCCATTACAGTTTTTGAACCCCCCACCTCCACTGGGAGGTTGTTCCAGGCATCCACCACTCTTTCTGTGAAGAAGTACTTCCTCACATCTCTTCTGAACCTACCCCCATCTTCATAGCATGACCCCTTGTTCTTGAGCATCTTTTACTCAGAAAAAAACTTATTTATACCCTGGATGTACTTGAAAATCTCTATCATATCCCCTTGTTCTCTCTCTCTCTCCTTTCCTCTAGGAAACACATACTGAGGTCCTTCAGTCTCTTCTTGTGGGGCTTTTGATGCAGACCTTGCAGCATTTTAGTTGCTCTCCTCTGGACTGCCTTAAATCACATCAGGATATTACACCACTTCAATCACTAACATTATTGTCTGTCTTTATTAATGGCGACCATAAATGCTCGATGTTTCACTCAACCAAGCTTTGTCATAAGTCCATGTTAATGGCATCTATTTCTTACTTGACTACAGTTAGTGACTGCTGAATTATCAGGTGCCATTTGTTACCTCATAATGCCCTTTAAACCTTATTACAAATATGCATACATGAGCGTGGCTGATGAATGGTTAATGCTGGTTTCTTTTGTTTCTCGTCCACATGGTCAAGCCAGTTTGCAATTGCAAAATGATATATAGCAGCTGAAAACTACCGCAAAACTGCTGTACCCCAACCCTTTTAAATTTTCACCCACAGTGTTATTCTTGGCTTTAAACTTAAGTTCTCTAATTCATTTTAAGCTCTGTGACACTTAACTGAATAAAACAGAAGTGCAGTTCTCTTCCAAAACCTTTTCTAGCACCTTTTGAAAATAATTTATTTCTGAGATCTGTAAATCAGTTACAGAATGATGAGGTACAGTAGAACTGAGGGGCAGAATAGTGCATGCTTATATGAATAGCATCTAATAGTCCAGTAAATATCCTAGAGGAACACTCATATACATGATGATAGATCTGGGCTGAAATAGTCAACAGTTGTTCTCATTGCCTTCCGGGGATTTCAGTTTATTTCTATGATAATAAAATGATTATATTTATTTTTTCAAATGCCTTCCCAGGAAAGATATATTGAACTGTTAACAGCTCATTGCTAGATACATCCTTTGGTGAGGGGTTGAAGAAGGCAGAAAATACAAAGGTATGCAGTAAAACTAGAATAACAGCAAAAATACTAATAACAGTTGAGAGGTCACCGTATTCAGTGAGCAAGTAAACAGTACAAATAAAATAATAATAATAGTAATAAATATTAATAATAATGGACTATAAATAATGAGTAAAAAGCAACACAATAACAGATGTGCAAAGCCACAATATGGAGCAAGGTAAAACCATACAGCAGGGTGTTTTTTTTTTCTAATATCTAGATATTATAAAATGTTTAAACAATACATATGGAAAATATACATTAATAAACAAACCAAATAATAAAATAGAGCGACCAAGCAAACAAAAAAAACTTTCTAAACTTAACTCTAAAATACTATAAATGATAACAGAGAAACATCAGCAAATTTTTATAGTCTCTAAATCCAATAAAGAAAATGCAAACATCAAACATTGTTAAAGTAAAATTATCCACTAAAATAGCTTAGAATTTAGATAAGGTTCCCAAATGTCACAAAATATTTCTAGCCTGTTCGTATTAGCATATGCCACTCTTTAGCTAGCTCTAATGGCAAGGTTTTATATAAAATGGGCAAGGAAATCCCTGTGTCCTGATTGGTTGAGACTTGGTTCTAGCCATTGCCTTCAGAGAGAACTACCAATGACTAAAAACAAGTCCCTGCCAACCGGGGCAACTCACAAGTCATATGTAGAATTTATAAGCCACTTACTTCCAGATTTCTATCACAAACATGGCTGCAGCCTTTACTCATTTATAAAAACCTTAAACTAGGCCCTAAAATAAAGTCAATTCAATTAAATAAAGTAAGCAAATAATGTAATGTTATTTTCACTCAAGGGTCCCTCCTTACACACATACACAAATTTAAAAAGTCAAGCACTAGTCAAAGTTTCCATTGCTGGTGTTTCTTTGATGACCATGAAAAATCACCTTCCTAGCCCTACCAGTTTGCTAGAGAACCCCCTGCTACTTAACTGGAAACAGATAAGCTTGAGGTTCTGGCTCTACCTAAGGCCAGTGTGTGTGTGTGTGTGTGTGTGTGTGTGTATGCATATGCCAATGGAACTCTGAAGAATTTTAAAATTCATGTATTCCATGTTACCATTCTCTGTGTGTGTGAGTGGGGGTGAGGGTGGGCATTCTACCACTGGAATAATGCAGAGCTTTGAATTCTTCTATTCTATGGTAAACAATCACACAGTGCCTCACTATGCCTCAGATCGTGGGAAAACCTAGTACCGCCAATGCCCCATTGTGCTTTATTGCTTAAAGGAGAGTTATACTAGGAGGTATAGACATACAAAAGGCCAAGGCCCATGTAAGCATGTCTCCAGCCAAGCTGGTATATTCCATATTTATTATAACAATAATGTATCAAGTTTATGTTTAAAATTAACATGATCAACATTTTCTACTAGGGAACTAGGGACTGAATTCCATAAGGGGTTTATCCTTTGTGTATAATAAGATCTCCTTTTGTTTGTTTTAGGATATATAAGGGTCAACTGGTATTTGTGACTTCTTAAATTACAGTTATGTTTATTATAAGACATATCCAGTTGTGTAAGTAACTCATCATCATTGTGAATCTTGTGCATGAATAGAGCATCCCCTCTTTTTCTTCTTTGTTCCAGGGAATACATTACCAGCTCTTCCAATCTTTCCTCATAACTACTGGGAAGGGAGCTCAAGCCACTGTTGCATTGATTGTGGCTTGAGCACCCCCAGTCCCAATATTTATCAACTAAATGAAGTACTTGAATGCTCATAAAATTACAACTCCCGGGTGGTGCAGCCAGCATATTAACAACCAGACACAGCTCCCTGGGAGATCACGCTGGCAAAACCTGCAAGATGATTACACAGCTTTACCGCTTCCTCTCCATCGCCCTTATGTATGGAGATATTAAAATCTCCATATTTACTATGCCGGGTGTTATTTTTGCAAAAGTTGCCTATATGTCATATGGGTGGCGCGAGCTCCCTTCCCAGTAGCTCTCCTTTAAGTATCTACTCTTTCACTGTAAAGGGGTCAGTATTTCTTGAATGACTAAGTACCACATTTTAGCAGTGATATAGGCCACATTAAGCCAGATTTTCTGGCATTCTGTACAATCTGCCAATTCAGAACCGATTCCTAAGACTGCAAATTTTGCAGAGCATATAATCTATTTTTAATTACTTTCTCACAAACTGAGATAATATCCTTACAGAAAGGCATAACTTGGTTACTTGGTGGTTACAGAAAAAAGAAGGCCAAAGGCCCAGCTAGATTGTCTCCCACTATCAAGAAGGTGATTATTTTGCCCTGTAATTAATAATATATTTGTCCAGTTCTCTCTTAAAGCCCTCAGGAGTGCTTTGATTTACCATGTCACTAGTAAGATCACATATGAGCAAGACCATAATATATGAGAGAGTGTACCTTTTCTTGGCCGAACATCTCCAGCATGACTAATCTGCGGAAAGACCCAGTTCAACCAATTTACATGGTGTATAATGCCAGCTATATAAATATGTACTGGATAAGTCTATCTTCAGTTTTCCTGTGTGCCTTCAAGGTCCCCGACAGGGGGCAGGATTCTCAAAGCAGTTTGGGACTAAGTCCCACACCGCTACCTCAGTGGCACTCTGAAATCGCCGCAGCTGTGGAGCACCTGATTCACAGCCACAGCAGTTGCGGAGGGTGCTACGGCGGGTCCCACTGCATGTAGCAGCCTCCCACAGCTGCGGTGCTGACCCTGGCAACAGCACCTGACTGCTGCTGTAATCCATGGAGCTGGTTGTAATCCGGCTCCACCTTTGTGAATACCCGCAGCTGCGGGTAACCTGCACATTCGCAAGTGGCAACCCCCTTGCGCCGAGGTTTTCCTGCAGCTATGGAACCTTCCCAATGGTTAGTGAATCCTGCCCCGGGTGTCTATGGTTAGTGCTGCTGTATTCTGGATTCAGGGTCCCAGGTATGATTCTCAAAAGAATGATCTCGGTGAGTTAGCCAAACAGAAAAGGCAGATATAGTAGTACATTATGGATAAAACACTTTTTTTTTCTTATTTTAGAGAAAGGCACCAGAGTTTATAGCAGATGCATTTACTGAATTTGGTAAATGGATGGATGGCTGGGAAACCAGGAGGAAGAGGATTGCAGGTACTGTACTACATTAGACAAGCGTGGCAGAAGACATTTGCAATAAGAATTTGCTTGTGCTTTGGATCCTGAAAACACCCCTTGGAGAAGGCTGTTAGCATGCTTTTATAACTAGAGGATGCAGCATAATGCTGTGACACTCCAAGTAATTTCTATAATTTTTTATTTGTAAATAAAATCTTTTTAGTTTTTACAAAAGCAGAGAAAAATGTAACAGACTACAGCACACAAGGAAGTATGTATACTTTTGATGAGTATGGATTTGATTTAGACCCGATTCCCAGGCTAATAAGCCATTGGTCATACTTGTGCTCCTTAAATTGGAAGTGGTTGCACACCCTCACCCCCCAAATTTGGCCATGAGCAACAGTTGTACATTGGACTATGTTAAAGAATTTCCTTTAGAGGTGTTCTGTGGAAGCAGATCTAAAGTACACAAGAGAGAGGGACAAACACCAAGAAAGGAACCGGGTGGGGGGGGAGTGATTATTACAGGAATAAAGTGGAACAAGGAACACATCAGCAACTGGCATCTAGCAATAGTTATGTAAGGCTTCAGTATTGTACTCCTGATGCCATTGATGTTTACTAAGTAATCTTCATTTAGTTGTATTACCAACTAATTGATCGTTTTGCCATTTATTTGTACTCATTTATCTGCAATTTCTCAACCATAGGATCAATAACCACGTAAATCTTTATTTAAGAACAACAAATCTTGTGCTTTGGGTGGGAGTTCTAATATCCCTGTGGGAGAAGGGGCTCCTAAGGAACTTATACAGTTTAGAAGTTAGGTAGGTTGCAGGGGCATCATGCAACCAGAAATTTTGGAGGGGCACAAAATCCAAACCTCTCGAGGGGTGTCCGGTGGCATGCTCCCCCAGGAAAAGTTTGAAAATTTGAAGTCAAATGGTGAATTTTGGTGAGTTAACAGGCCAGGAAGCTGTTCCCAACATGCTAAATGCCATAATAGTGATAGAGTAATGATACATTTTTTCAGTCTTTGTTCAGTCTGTGGACAGTGACCTCTTGTATTTCAAAGAAGTTTTTAATAAACTGAACTGAAATGGTGCATTTTTATGTTTTTTACCATACAGTGAATCAGCAAGCTAGTTATAGTCCATTCCTAGCTGATTCACTGCCTGCTAAAAGACAGAAATGCACCATTTACTATATCATACTACTTAGTATTACTAATAATACTCCAACTGTGTGTGTGTGTGTGGGAAGGGGGTAACCCACTCTGAGTTAATAAATAACACTCCATTCAAGAGCACATCACTTCCTGCAGGCTTTCCAAACAGAGCAAGCATAATAAAAAAACATACTATTTAAGAATACTAGTAAAACTCATACTGCCTTGGAGGGATAACCCACTCCAAGTCAAAAAACTCTTACACTCCATTTAAGAGCACACAACATCATGCTGGCTGTCAAAACAGAGCAAGGCTAATTAAAAAAAATAATACCTTTACTAACAAAAGTCACCACTGACAAATGACTGTGGTGGTAACCCCAAACCCAGATGAGTGACCTTCTCTTGCAAACCCTCCAAAGAGAGACAGAGGAATGACAATAAATACAATACCTGACTGACAACACGGGTGGGGGTGGGGTGGAGGACATAACCTACCCCAGATAGTCAATAACCACCCTCCTAACTTCTGAATAGTAGCCAACCTTTCTTTTTTTGGTAGGGGGGGTTTGGGTTGTGGGTGGAAGAGAGGGCTTAGCTATACAAACCAGCAAGAGTCACTTCACACTTGAATCAAAGTGAAACCTGCCTGGAAATTTCAGTGGGGTGTTGAGCTGCCCTTTAAGTCATCTCCAATACACGCTCGACCTCCTGCAAAGAGCAACCACAGCCTGCTCTGAGTCCCAGCGCCAGCACCGGCCGCTTTTCTGGCAGGACCACACACAGGCTGGAGCCTCCGCCTCTCCTCCTCTCACCAAGCACAGAACTCCTCCACTGTGGGTTGGCGCTGGCTAGTCAAGTCGGTGGACACACTCACACTTCAACACAGAATGATGCTTACCGTAAGCACATGATGTGGCCCAGGGAAAATAAACTTGGAGAATCTTGGTTACTTTGGCCCTGAAAGCCCAGTGCTCAGCTTTCAGGGTCTGGCTCTCAAGAAAAGCATAGCTTCTAGGAGCTCACAGAAAGAAGCTAGATAGTGAGCAGCAGCAAAACCATTGTGGCACTGGCAAGGGTTTTGCTTGTGTGAACCAATATCAGAGCACTGGAGCAAGGTCTAGGTGAAAGAAATGACTTATTTCATAAATTAATTCAACCTCCTACCTTGTCTCTCCTTAGGACTGCAGGCCCCGATGCTGATCCATGATCCCAGCGCTCCTTTGTTGTGATGTCTGGGCCGGTGGATTTCAAACTTTTTCTGCGGCGACAGCAAACTCAAATCCCCAGCCCCCAACCTCCCTCAACCAGGCAAGTGGCCAGCAGTATCCCCTTAAAACTCCAACTGCCCTCCTTGATGTTTTTCTTCAGAGGATGTTTTTACTTACCTCACAGAGGTGGATTAATTGTAAAGAGGACTGTTGTGCAGGAGCCAAGGTTTAAAACTTGCTCGCTCTGCCTCTATCTCTGAGAAGGGGACTCTCCCTCAGCCTATCTCTGTCTTTCTCAACAGCCGCATAAATAAAATAAAAACTTTCTACAATACAAACATGCAAATAACTGATGAGTTGTTCCTCAGTCTTTCCTCCTTACATGCACAGTGGAGATGGCACCAGAAAATGCACAGTTTGCTGTGTTGCACGTCATTGTCCCTGTGTCACTGTGCGATTGACTAACTGAGCCAATGAGTTCCTTGTTGTTGTTGTTTAAAAGTTTATTTTTATACAGGCAGATTTGTTGGAGAAAAAAATCTCCATTTACAACAAATTCCTGTGGATTCATGTCTAAAAGTTACAACAATAGAACATACTCAATGTATATTACATACATGAAACATACAAACAAGACAAAATAAGATGACAAATTATCTGAAACAGTGACAACAAACTTTAAAATAATTATGCAATTTATGTTTAAATATGTGCAAATCAGCAATCTCAGTTAATTCATGTGGTAACTTGTTCCAAATTTTTGCTAGACCATTCTGAAGTATCATGTCCCCCCGTCCTATTCATGTTTCTAATCATGGGTAGTTTCCTAGATGAATTCCTTAATCTAAATAGATATGTTAAATCTGATTTCAGACAAATTAGATAAGTTAATGGGTGCAATTTTTTTATTATTAGGGTGAATTAGTTCATGACAGACCAGTGACCATAAATACTTCCTCCGTGCTGTTGGGTACAGCCAATCAAGTTCTTGGAAAACTAAGTAACGATGTACCCCATATCCTTTTCTTAGTATATAGTTCCCCATCCTATAATATATGTGATCTATTTTAACCAAAAACTTCTGATATGAATGCATATAAAGTGAAGATCCCTATTCAAGTACAGGCAACAATAACTGTTTTACCAGCCTAATTCTAATATCCCTGGACAAACACCCAGACATCCTTCTAAGAGCTCCCAACCTTTGACTGACTTTTTTAGTTTGTGACAAATGTATTCAGAAAAAGAAAGCTGAGAGTCAACAAGGACTCCTATGTATTTTTAGGTAGATACTTTCTGAACCTTAATCCCATCAACAAATATGATCTGTAAATCTGAGGCATTCTTTTTTACATGAGTTACTACAGAAAAGATCATACTCTGTGTTTTTTGATACTTATTAAGATGCTAGAATCCCTCATCCATGTCTCAATATTAGAAAAGTCTGTCTGAAGCCGCTGTCTCAGGTCTTCAGGATTATTTGCAGATGCAACTAAAACAATGTCATCTGCATAAAATCTGATCTCAGTGCTTGTTATATGAGTAACAAGGCTATTTACATAGATGTTAAATAATACAGGGCCTAAAATAGAGCCCTGTGGTACACCTCTATCTAAATCCAGGAGACCTCAGACAGTGGTCCCACATATCACTCGTTGCCTACGTCCTGATAAATAGGACCCAAACCATGACAGGGTTTCTTGCTGCACCCCAATATCCAACAACCTCTGTAATAAAATCTCATGTTGCACCAAATCAAAAGCTTTACTAAGGTCCACAAACACCACCCCCAGTGCATTTATTCTGGTTTAGTGATGTTGCCACCAGATTATTAAAGTCAACTAGGGCGGTGTTCGTGGACCTGCCCTCCCTAAACCTATGTTGATACTTTGTTAAAATCCTCTCTTGTTCAAGATACTGGCCAAGCTGGTAATTTACCAACTTTTGCAGGATCTTCGAAAGAATAGGGAGCAGAGTGATAGGTCTATAATTAGAAGGAGCTGTAGAGTCCCCACCCTTGTATATGGGAACAATTTTCCCCATTTTCCAAAGTTCAGGTACAGAGGAAGATTTTATACTCCAATTGTAGAAGTATGTAACTATTGGGGCAATTATATCAGAACCTAACTTCAAAAACATAGGATCAATACAGTTCATTCTGCCTCTTTTTGATACTTTCAGACTTTTCAGTTCTTTAATTACATCCTTTACCTCAACCATTCTAAGTTTAAATCCCCAATTTTTGGACACGGGAGTAGCAAACTGTAGTTGTGCAGAGCGAGTTACCTTCAATTTTGGAATTTGTAAGTCTGGTAATTCCTTAAAATAATGATTTAATAAATTAACAACCTCTAATGAATTATCTACCAACTTATCTCCCTGTACTAAATTAATAGAATTGTTAGATTTTACTGGGTTTTTTAAGTCAGAAATATTCTTCCAAAATTGATTTGGATCCTGCATCTTATTGAAAGAATTTTGATAATACCTTTTTTTGGCTAAAGCTGTCACTCGTTTACATTTATTCCACCAACACTTAAATACATTCCAATCTTCCACTGATCTGGTTCTCTTAGCTTTTTTCCATACTCTATTCCTTATACGTAACTGAGATTTTAATTGCTCATTAAGCCATGGCACATCTTTATTATTATTACTCTTTTTTTATTTTGGGGACGTGATGTTGAACAATATCCAAAAAGGAATCAGTGAATTCCTGGACGGCTAGGTTTAAATCAGGAATCAAAAATACTCTTGTCCAGTCAAAATTACTAAGACTATTCCTAAATGATGTTGCACTAAATCTCCTCAGATCTCGCACCCAATGGTCCTGCTCTTTGCCTCCCTGGACTTCTTGTACAAATAAAGTGCATTGTATTGGGTTATGGTCCCCCAAATTTAAGGGAAGGATTTTACAACCCTCCACTTTCATGTCCTGAGAGACAAAGAACAGGTCCAAAATAGATCCAGTGGTTCTGTTATTTAGACTCCTTTTTGGTTGATGAATTAATTGTTGTAAACCCAAAACCTCCAGACTGATTTTTAATTTTTTCCCTCTAATCTGCTCCCAGTTCACATTAAAATCTCCTGTTAGTAACACACACTGATCCTTTATTATTTCTAATAGTATGTCAGCCAAAACATCAAACATACTTATTTTAGTTTTGGACGGAGCATAAAAAACACCAATTATTAATTTTGATTTTAACAGCTCTACAACTAAACAATCAACACCTTCCACATTTTTAGCTAACAACTGCTGATAAGGATCTAAAGTGTCTTTCACATAAAACAATACCCCCTCCTCCCCTTTTTCCCCTATCCTGCCTAATTAAGCTGTAACCTGCAAGTTCTATATCATCATTAGGAGCACCAGAGTGAAGCCAAGTCTCAGAAATTGCCAAAATACCTGGACTCAGTTCAACAACCCACACCCTATATTGATCAATCTTATATATAAGACTTCTAGCATTATCATGAGTAATTGTAATCCCCTCTTGTTTTTTAGGCCCTGGGTTATTTTCCACATTACCACATTGTGCCAATAGAGCAAAACAGAATAAACACCTCACTCTACAGTTTACTAATCCAAATGTGCCATTTTTAATTATCAGGGATCTGGACAATGACTTTGTTAAATTTGTGAAGGAGTTGCGTCTCTTAATAGGCACTAACTGGTGGTCTTGAATGTAACCCCTCATGGTCATAAAAACCATACCTTTACCAATACTATTACAGTTGGTCTCTGGAATCTGTAAATTAACTAGCCACATTCTCATCAATACCCACCCCCTATTAAAATCTATAGATGGATAATTATCTTGTTGTATTTTATTATAATAAATTTTAACACCAAACCCAAGATTTTCTCCACCGAGTGGCGCTTGCGCCACTCACAACGCTAGTGCCCATGGGGGTGTGGGCTTTTCAAGTGTGTTACAGCCCTTCCCTGATTGCAATTAGCCCTCCTCTGATGGTCCGTAGCCAGATCCCCTCCACAATCACGGTCAACAATACACACAGTCTCAGTTCAGGCTTAAAGAGTCACTGGCAGAAATACATCAGGAAGCATATGTCCAGGGAAAAAATATTCAGCTTGCTTTTAAATCTTACAGCTCTCACCTGCCGCCGAATGTTACTGCTTCCCGGTTGCTTCAACAGCACAGTGTAGGTGGAATCGGATACAGTCAGGGCAGCGCAGGCTTTTCAAGTGTGTTACAGCCCCTCCCTGATTGCAATTAGCCCTCCTGTGATGGTCCGCCGCTGGACTCCCTCCACAATCATGAGCAACAATATACACAATCTCAGTTCAGGCTTAAACAGTCACTGGCAGAAATACATCAGGAAGCATATGTCCAGGGAAAAAATATTCAGCTTGCTTTTAAATCTTGCAGCTCTCAACTGCCACCGAATGTTACTGCCTCCCGGTTGCTTCAACAGCACAGTGTAGGTGGAATCCTTGACAGATCGATAACACAAACAGGAGAAGTAATTGGTGGAATCTATGTAGAATGTCAGCAAGGACTACCAATCACTTCCTACACCCCAGCCAGCTAGCATATATGCTTTTTTTTTTAATCGTACTTCAATTTCTGTGCCTCTGCAGTGCTCCGGCGGGGGCATCAAGCCGCCGGCCCCCACCAACCCGGAGGACAGCAGGCTCACTCATACGCGAGGGTCCAAGCACAGCTGTCACCAGACCCCCCGATGTGATTCCATGACTGGCCTCCAGGTCGGCAGGTGAGTGGCCATCAAGCTGCTCGGTCGTTCCCAGACCTTTTTCCACCTTAATTTTTTGTCCCCCCAGAGCTGGCAGCGCAATGACAAGCTGCGCTTATGCAAGCATCTTGCCGAACTCCACCCCAATGCTAGTGCCACACCTTGTGCTTCCCCCAGTCTTCACCAGGGGCTGCTCAAGCGCGACACAACCCCACGAGCCCACTCCAGAGGAAGGAGAGCAGTCCTGGGATGCTCAATCCAACCTCTCCACTGCCAGCCCCCGGCAGCCCAAGTCCATTCCCAAACCCAGGTCGCCAGCATGGTGCGAGGTGTGGCGTCCAGCACCTCAACCCTCAGCGCCACTGGGCCGGCTCATACATGCTTTTTTTTTTAAGTCAGACATAGATGAGTAAGCAGATCAGACCCAATTCCACCCCCACCCCCACCCCCACCACCAATGACTTTAAAAAAAGCATTGATTGTTTTCTACCTTGTGGTTGTGGAAAATAAAATTAAAATATATGAAATATTTTCCTGTTTGATCAATGAATATTGGAGGGGGGCATGGCACCACTGGCTGGTTGTAGTATCTTACACCTGGGATCAGTTCATATAGCATTTCAGTCTGTATTAAGGGGGTTTCCTGGATGCAGATGATGTGCACTACTACTGTATGTCTGGCCCTGTTAAGATGAGCACCCACGAGCGCTGTCCTGCAATACCATCAGTAAAGCCTTTGCTTGCCAAACCGTTACATGTTTGCTTTGGGCACTGCCTGTAGACCATGTGTTGATTTTTCAAGTGAAGCACCTCTACTGTATATGTGTGCCACTTCATACTGTATGTGTGGGTGCCCTTATGTTTAGAAAAATAAAAGCTTAGATTAGCAGGGTCATGTTGGTTGTATAATTTCAAAAGTTGAGGAGTTATGGTTCTTAGACTTCCTGTACTGTAGAACTACAACCACAAAAGGACATAACTCAACTCAAAAATAGTTTGTCACAGTTATTAAATGTATTGCTTGCCGCTGTAACAATTCCTTTGCAATGTTTCATCAGATAACCAACTTCCTCAGGGAACATTATCTACAACAGATTGTAATATCTGCAAATAAGTAATTAAAAATTGTTTTAGAAAATATAAAATACAAAATGTGAACCCACATAATTGCATATACAATAATTCAGAGGACCAATCTGATAAATCTTATTCACAATAATGTTCAGCTCTCAAATTGGCACATCTTTTTTTTTAAATTCACTAGCTGCTATTCCAAGCAACACCTCTAAATTGTAAACTTGAGAACTCATAATAAAAACCATGCCATATTGCAAGCAATACAAAGATGATGACTCTGTCTGTGGTTTAACATAAGGATATTACTAGCACATCACTCCAGTCCTGAACTGAATCACAATAAAAAAAATATTTTCTGGGGCAAATAATATATCCACGACATTCAAACACCACTCACTTTGCAAACTATTCATTTTCTGACATAGAATTATTCCTCAGTAATCAATTCTTCTGTTGTTTAACTTTCTATACAAAAATAAGATGTAATTAGAGTCCGAACCAAATTAAACTAACACCACATAATCAACGTTCTCAAATTTAAAATTACAGATCGTTATTGTTATATCTTTTATTTTCTAAATCCATTACAGAAGCAAAACCTCTGTCCTCTTCACATTTAATATTCTGTCCCTGCAGTAAAAACAGTGTTGGATATGGTAGAAAAGAAAAGAGGATGGCTTTTTGTTTGAATATGGTAGTCTTTGTAAACAGGCCTACGCCAAATATTTTGCAGGATTTTAATGCCTGAGGGAGGACATCACCACAGCCCTATTCAATAGGAACTAAAATCTGTAAAAAGTTTGGATGATGAATTTTTCATCTCAAACAATAGTATTAACAAATATATCATTCTCAGGTGGATGGACAGAGAACAACTCCTGGGGATAACTAGTATGAACTGGAGTTGAGAGGTAGACAAAATGTCAGATGTGGTTTTGGTTAGGAAAGAGGCAGAAATACAGTGACAGACCAGCTAAGTGTGGGTGTCCCTGCAGTAGCAGCAGACATGCAGCAGAGTACATGGTAGTGCAGAGCAAGTTGAAGCTGATGTTATGATATTGTTTGATCTGAAGAAAATGCAATGTGCCACCCATTTTATCCACAAGATTCCTTGGTGTGTAAAATACTTGCATAGACATTGAAGTATGAGATAAATGGGAATTTGGAGATGTACAAGAGTAATGAACTGAGAGGATATAAGGCTGCAAAACAACAAAATGACCTGCATATGGAACAGGTAGGGCAACGTTGTCCAGCTCAGTACTTGCAACATCAATCATTATCTAACGCGGGCCAGGATATTAATGAGTTAACGCTCGATGAAAAAGCAGCAGGTAGTCATAGAAGCACTACCATATCTGATAGCAAGACCAAGTTGTGAAGGCATAGACAATTCACCTGACAGGAGTGAAATTTGTGAAATCTAGACCCCACTGAAAGTAAAATACTGCATCTGAGCTTTGCTGTTATGCAGAAATGCATTTTTAAAAATGGGTAAAAGTAGATCTTCTCATCTATCTTTTTTTTTTTCTAAATTCATTAGCGCAAAACACCTATCTTCTTCAAATTTAACATTCCCTTTCTGTAATAAATAATAGTAGATAGTTCTTGGGGTATTAATTCACTCAATTTTATGTATGTAATAGGGTTCATAATGATACAAAACTGATCAAGGAATCAGGTTCACGTTACTGACTATATAAAAAAATAATTACTAATGCATGCATTCAGTATATGTTTAGCTGCTTTTTTAACTGACCTCATTTTCATTTCAATTCTCTGGATTTGTTCTCAGATTTAGAGAGGGCTGTGAACTGGCAGTGCACAAGAGAAAAAAGAATTGCTTTTTGTTTAAATGTGGTAGTCTTTCTAAGCCTCTAAATATTAACATACTCGGATTCAATTTCTTCTCTCAGGCCTCTATAAATGCTTCCAAACTGGATTCCAATCCATCCCATTCACCCAAGTTATTTGTTCTAATCTTCAATCCATTTCTATAAATCCAGAGGTCTCAATACAAACTGCTCTGCATTTCTGGTGCAGTCTCTTGCTTTTCATCCAAATGATCCTGCACAAACCAAAACCTTCTACTGTTACTAGAATACCTAAAGTTTGCAATAAGGATTATTCCCTGAGGAAGAAGTTTTATATCCTTTCTAGACTTGGCACATTCAGTCACTGCTCTTGATTATCACCTTACCATCACTGCTTCTGCTCATTCAGACATTATTATGAGGTCACTTTTTCTATCAGACTGGAATGGGATATTTATGTTTTGTTGGCATTATCAGGCCACATAATACTGTTCTAAGCAATCAGTCAGCATACACAAGACTCACAGCAAGCCCAACATTCCAAGTCCCCCTCTGTAGAACATCCCTAGGGCAAAGATCCTTCCGCTACCGGGCCCCTTGCTGGCTCAATGCGCTACCTCCACCACTCACCCAGACCCACAGCATCTCACTGTTCAAGACAGGTCTCAAAGCCCTTCTACTTCAGAGTGAAAAATGTGTCTGTAGCAAACGATGCTCACCCAACTGTTCTACCAACCCCCACTTCTCCGGACACAGGGTCTCTATTGACCCCATGAATCTGCCACCGACTTGTCTCTGTCTAGGGTTTACAAGAATGCTGCTAACTACCTCACTGTTTTCTAAAGTTTAAGCCTGGACTGCTCTGTCAGTACTGTTACTGTAAATACTGCCTGTTCATGTTTCGTGTATGTTCTGTATTTGTTTACCCTCCACCCCCTGTAACCGACGTGGAGCCTTTGCAAAACAGTCTGTGACTCAAAGGTTTGTAATTCCGATTGTACTCAATAAACAATAAACAAAATACTGTTCCAAGCAACTGGCCTGTCGGCAGCATCATACTGCTCACATATAATTTGCCTATCTGTGACATCATACCGTAACAGGCAATTGGCCTGCTGGCCACATCATACTGTTCAAGCAGTCAGCCTGTTGGCCACTACTATCAAATAATATATATTCTAGCTCATATTTATCTACTTCAGCAGTTAAAGCATTCCATCAAGGCCTAAGAAATGTATTCTATGAGGACCGCCCTCAAGGAAGCCTGTAGACCATGCTCTATATTGCAAATTAACAGATCTTACAAGACAGAGTTTTCAGTTCACAAACCGCTACTACTTACAGGAAGCTAAGACCTTGACCTTCTGTGGATTCCTAAGACCTGGGGAATGTACATCCTCCTCAGTTGCATTTGGTTTTACTATTCACCTATCTAATCATTTCAGAGCTGCTTAGCTTCATGATGACAAAGAGATGGCTCCTTCTCCACCATTTCAAGAGCTGCAGATGACCTAACTACATATCCCCACCATGCTTCTGCTACCATCTGGAATTCTCTAGCTGCATCAACAAAGTCTGCCTACAGAGTAGCATGGAAGAAATAACACTGCCTTCTCCACCCCTTGAAAACACAGACCCTCTGCAATATTCCATTCCTCCTGTTCTGGCATTTGCATCCTACTTCTCTCGAATATTTGGCTTAACAGCCACAATAATCAATATATCTTAGATATACACTTTACCTTGATGCCCATCTATCCCAGTACCACATGCTCATACTTCATGTCCAGAGGTCAAGGCTTCTTTTCAAGGTTAAGAACCTCCCACAAGGAAGCCTATAGGTTACAACCTGTATTCCTGACTGATGGATATCTTAAAAGATTAGTTTTTGGATCTATCACTGATCTTAATCTACAAGCAGCCATGACCTTAGCATTCTTTGGATTCCTAATTCTTGGAAAATTTACCTCGTCTTATTCTGTCTTCAACCCTGCAATGCACTTAAAAAATAGCAGCCTCAAGAAAGCAACAGCAGATCCCTTTATCCTTACCTTACCAAGATTAAACAAGCATTTGTGTAGGTCAAAAGTTCACCATTGGTATTGGCATTGCTATTATCACTGCCACCATATTGACTCTGTGAACATGGCTGCCAGAGGTTGAAACAGAAGTTCTCAAGTTCTTTTTTTATTGTTGATAAAAAATTTGTCGTTACAAGATTAAGAAAACATGTACCATACCTTATATAAAAACATCTAAAAAATGCAATTTACTTTTTTAAATATGTACTTATATCCAATTCTACTCTTATACATCTTAAAATACTTCTCTTATAAATACATTCTAGTTACTTCCTGTTGCATAATCAATCAGTTAGAATTCCATTTTTCTAAGATGTCTTTTTCTACTTACAATTATACTACACAATCTAGCAATACTCTCTGTGTAAATCATTCTTTGTTTTCATTAAATAGTTATATTGGTATTTAGGTTCCATATCCAAGTGCATTAGAATATTACCTATACATATTTCTCTTTCCTTTGCATACAGGGGACAAAACATTAGTAAATGAAAAGCTGAATCATCATCTAAACCACATACACAACCACTGAAATTATTCAAACCATAGGTTTTATTTAGTGTCTGACTTTCCACGTACCCGAATCTGTACTTTGTGTAAGCTTTCCTTGATTTTGGATTTTTAGTTTTGTAAGGTATTCTTGCATGCCAAATACTCTATTAGTATTATATGCCAACCATTTACTGATTTTGCAATTCTTTGCCAATTCTCTTTCTTTTCAAATGTAAGAATCTTTAATCTTGTCTTTAATAACTGAGTTTATAACAGCAAGAGGAGTATTAATACTCATTGTAAGACAGAATAATAATCCGTATGGTTTGATAATTTTTTCAATGGTAGTTAAACTCGGATATACAAATCCTCTATAACTATTTAACAACATTTCTTCAAGGCAGATTCTGGGCAGCCTGTCTTGGTTCATGTTGAAAACCTTAATCCAATATACACATAACCTCTGTTCAATATTACATTTAAGAGGTAACTGTCCTATTTCCATCCTGCTAAGGCAACTAGAAGCACCATTTGGAAGTCCCAAAATGTGTCTATAGAATGTATTCATTAATGAGTCTAAACCTATTACCTTATCAAGACCCCAAAGTTCTGCCCCATAAAGTATTTGACTTTTGACTTTAGCCCTTAACACCCTTAATGGGCCACTAACAGAGTATCCACCATATTTATATGTACATTTTTTTATTCCTGGGGTTAATCTTCTAATCTTTTGTGCTAGATTTGCAATATGCTCTGTCCATCTCAAATTGTAATTGCAAGTTATACCTAAATAGCAAAATGTGTCCACTCTTTCAATAATCTGATTATTGCATTTGATATCCCCATACTTACAATTTCTTACCCTAGTCCTACTTGTTTTATTAATGTTTATTTCCAAATCCACTTTAGTCATTCTTCGTTAAATCTTTTAACGCTCCTTTTCATTCCGAGTTGACTAGTTGACATTAATATGACATCATCGGCATATGCCAAATAGGGGCATCGACTGTTACACATCATGGGCATATGAAACTCTGATTCATACTGTCCTAATACTTTATTCAAAAATATATTGAAGAGAATTGGGGATAAAATGCATCCCTGTCTTAATCCTAAATTAGACTGAAATTTTGGTGTAGTATTTCGTTCTTTATTATATCTAATATATGTATAATTATCATCATATAAAGTCTTTAAGATACTACTTATGCTTCCTTCCAAGCCATATTCTTCCAATACATCCCGCAGGTTTTTTCTATTAACTCTATCAAAGGCTGCTTTTAAGTCTATGAAGATGCAAAACAGTCTTTGATTTTTTATATTGATGTATTTATGTATAATGTGGGTTAAGACAAAACATTGATCAATTGTTGAACGACCCTCCACAAAACCAGCTTGAGCTTCATCAATTATTTTTTTATCATCCAACCACCTAACCATTCTCTTCAAAATTACTCTTGCAAAAATCTTCAGGGAATTGTCTAGCAGGCTAATAGGTCTATAGTTTTCTGGTGATTTTCTATCTCCTTTCTTAAAAATTGGAATTATGATATTCTCTTTCCAATTTCTGGGGGTAATGCCTTCTTTTATAACCAAGTTGAATAGAATAGTTAAGACTGGAGTCCAAAGATCAGGGTCATCCATAATTATTTCCATTGGGACATCATCTGGCCCCGGTGCCTAATGTTTTTTCCCTTCGTTTATTGCTAATTGTATTTCTATAGGTAATATTTGATTAACCAAATTAGTATTATATGTATTTGTTGTCATGATTATAGCACTATTAAAAAATAATTTCTGATAGTACTGTTCCCAAGTAGAAGGATCTATGTGACTTTCTATATTTTCCAATATGTTATGTTATCCCAACCATTGTTAACTATTTTCCAATTTTTTTTTTTTACTGTTTTTATCCCTGGCTGATTTTTCAAACTCTTCCCAAAAATATTTTCTATATTTTGATTTTTTAAATCCAATATTTTTTTTATACTCTCTTCTACCTTTGTTTAATTTTCACTTGCTATCTCTAGTTGGGTGATTATAAACTATTCTAGATAGCCTATTGATTTCACTTTTGCATCTTATGCAATCTTTGTCAAACCATTTGCTACCTTTTATATTTTCTTTGACTTCCAAAGTTTTAAGTAGGATACCTGAAACAGCTTCCGTCAATTTTTCAAATGACTTGACAAAGACCAAGGCTTCTGGAGTTTCTGAAATCCCATTTCCAATACTAGGTATCTAATTCCAAACTAATCTAATAAACTAATTGAGTTAAAATCCTCTAGAGCTTCCCACTTGATTCCTCTTTTAACCCTAGTAACCTGCATGCTCTTAAATGCTCTATTATCTAAATTTAATCCTAATGATATTTCTAGCTGTAGCGGTTTATGTTTTTTATCCATTCTTGAACCGATCCTGAAAGATTCCAGTCTCTTTACTAAGTTTACGTTCATCCAACTTAAATCTATTATTGACATACCCCTGGGTCCTATATAAGTGAGTTTCCCCCTCCAAATCACCATTAGTACGACCATGAAGTAAAATAAATTCTCTATCTTCTAATTTTCTAGAGGTCAACATACCTCTATTGCAGCCTTTTGTATCTTTGGAAGTTCTAATTACTTTAAGAGGTAATCCATTCAGAGCCCCATATTCCTCGGTTAATTCTTTTGTAAACCCCAGACAATGCCCCACCCTGGCATTAAAATCTCCCATTAATATAAATCCACCTAAAGGATTCTTCTCCAAGCTTGAGTCAAGTAATTCTAAGAGCAAATCCATATCCTTATCATCCTTATATTTTGAGCTTCTATGTGGGAAATTAACATTAATAATAACATACAATCCCTTTTCCGTATTTATCTGTATCGGCAAGATATGCGTTGAATCTACTTCCACTTCTTTATACTTTACATCTTTCATGATTTGGCACCACATAGTTAATCCTCCCAACATCCTACCATGTTTTCTGTTCCTAATTGCCGGTTTCCAAAAAGTCTTATAACCATCAATATTCTTTTTTTCTTGAATCTATGTTTCTTGTAACGCTATAAATTTAAAATTTAATATAAATTCACAAAAGTCGGATCTGCTAAACTATTTGTTAACCCTGACACATTCCAGGCAATTATGTTCTATAACTTTTTTCCACTTGAATTCCTCTTGGTTATTTGTCAATCTTCGCTCTCTTCCAGAATTTCAAATCTATTTGTCATTTCAGTTAGATTCATCCAATTATCCTTACTATCTCTGTCCCATTCTTTATTACCCATCTCTAAATCACCCTCCAAATAAATCTCTACTTTATCCAAGATGGTTACTTTATCCATGATTTGTTGATAGTCTTCTTGGTTGTTCACCCATAACGTTATCTGTCCATCTGATTCCCATCTAGTGGCCTTTCTTAATCTTTTATTAATGGTTCTGTCTTTAGTCAAGTTCTGTAACAACTCAACCACCTTAAT
Source organism: Neoceratodus forsteri (assembly GCA_016271365.2). Taxonomy (NCBI): domain Eukaryota; kingdom Metazoa; phylum Chordata; order Ceratodontiformes; family Ceratodontidae; genus Neoceratodus; species Neoceratodus forsteri. The sequence goes on from CM057449.1 coordinate 916,911,358, forward strand.
CCTCAAGTTTTGTTTTGTTTCATTCAGGAAGTTGTTCAACCCATAAATAGAAATTTGCATCTCTTCATCCTTACCGGGTGATAATCCCTTGTAATAACCAGGGAAGATATTTTTGATACATACTACATCATCCATAACATATCCATAGTCTCTCATTTTTTTTCTGATTTCCAATAGTTTTTAACACATAATATTGATCAGAAACCAGAAGACTCAGTTCCTTATGCTTCAGTGGTCTAATAACACAAATTTTTGTCATTATATTATCTGGTTTTCCATTCGTTTGTAAAACCAGACCAAAAAGATGTTTAATATTCTGATTTAGTTGATCTTCAGTCTCTTCAGGTATTATTGGTACCTTGTGAATGGGTAAAGCAAAATCAGTTACAAGTGTTCTTTTAAGTATGTTGCTTAGATCACTAAGCTTTTCTTCATCAATTAATAATCCCTTCATAGGTGTAAGGCTCTGATTCTTCCCTTCTGATATACAATCATTATCAACAGCTTTGTTTTTATTCACCATTTCCTCCTTATTCAATTTTTTCTCCTGTATCCTCTTTCGTTTTCCTCGGCTTTTGTTTTTCATTTGCCCTTTACAAACTTTTTTTATTATGAATCAATTTATTTGTTTTATTAGGATAACTTTCTTTAGATCCCAATTCTTTCATGTCTTTTCTGCTATCACCAGAACCAGTGTGTTTCTTATTTTTAATTTAATTTAACCATATCCCTTTTGGATTCCTTTTCTGGGCCTCTCTTTTCTACTCCCTTCTGTTCTGTACAGAGACTCGTGGCTACCTCTGTAGATTTTTCCAGATTTATTGAGTCTAAACTTTGTGTCAATGTTGTTTGCACTTTTACTTCCTGAGACTCAGGTAGAGGGTAAGTCATTTTAGGACTATCCCTTTATGATGTTTTAATCTTTTAATTTCTTGTCTTTTTTCTTTGTTCTAAGCCTTTTGCCCAAATATCTGAATTTCCCTCTTTCATCTCATTTATAATACTATCTTTTAAATTATAATTTTCTGGTAACATCACTAATTCTGAATCTGAATCCATAGACACTTCTGAGATATCTTTTCCCAGCCTTGTTTCTCTATGACTTTCATTATCCAAGCTATTACTTCTGGTCTGCCGTGAAGCATCTATATTAGCTGTATTATGTTGTGTATTTTTGTCTCCCTTGGAGAGCAATTTTACTACCATTTCATTCTTAAATTGCACAGAACAAGCTGATATCTTATCAGTATTTTTTTATTTTCATTACAGATTCCCTTGATAAATGCCAAGTCCCTTTTTTTGACATATGTTGTTCATAAATCAACATATTTGCTTTTAAAGGATCCATCAATATCTTAGTGCATTCTTTCGTTGTATTATCCCCTAAATAGGTACTTAATTCAACTGGACTCATGTCGAAGGTGTCATCTTGTGAGGACCTTATCATTTGTTCAGATTCATTTAGATTAATTTCCTCTGTATGTGCTTTGTCACATCTTACTTCTTTGTCATTTGTCAACTGTGCAATTGCACCTATAAAAATATCAAGGGGGGTGGTCAGATATGTCCTTATTTCTATTATGCTCAAGAATTTGTTGTTCAATGCATTGTTCCATAAGGTTATTTAATTTAATTGACTCTTCAATACATTCCACCATTCTGCTAACCTCCTTGTTCATTCTGTCAATCAATTCAGAATCATTTGCCAATTATTCCAAATTACCATATTTAGGAGGGGCAGGTGTGCTATGCCCCTTAATATTTTCTAAATTCCAACCTTCATTACTCTCCCTGAATCTTAACTCTGAATCGTTTACCCCCTGAGTTTTCCATATTTCCATAATAAGGGGTTGTCTCATTTTTAATCCCATTGAGTTCTCCACAGGTTCACTTGAGGATAACTTTCCATTTATTCCTTTGTTATTCACAACACTCTGTTGTTGAAATGGGATTTTCGCTACTTTAGAGAAACTCGGATTCCATTCCTTTCCTTGGTCAGTTCCCTTTTTACTATTTCCCTCTTTTTCTCTGTTATCCTTCTTATTTACCAAATCTAAATTAATTGTCAAATCCTTTATATTTGTGTTTATTGTTTTTTTTTATTTTATCTTCCGTATTCCTCTTACATTCTAATTTTTCCATCTTTTCCATCTTAGTTCTTTTTTGATGTTGCAGCAGGCTACTTGAGTAGCTTCTTACTTTATTTTTCCTTCCTCTGGTTTCTACAGGCATACCTTTTAATACTTCCAAGTGCAATTTCAATTACAAATAAATGATTGGTCAATTATTCAATTATTTCACAATTAACCCACTAATCAAGGTTATTCAAAACTCAGATATAAAACAACAAAACAAAAAAAATTAAATCAATAGCACATTAGTAACACATTAATAACACATGAAATCATAGAATCAATCGTGGGTCAATGACCCCAAAAGTCTTGGATAATCAGTTCAAGTGGAACAGCTGTCACCTCGCTTTTTTAGTTCCAATGATCCAATGATCCAATTATTCCCTATTTTGTTTAAAATCCAAGAAGATCAAGTTGAATATTCATATAGCATAATTATAACCATTGCCAAAAAGCAGAGTTTTATTCCTCGTGAACCCTCAATATATTTCTGAAAAGGGTTCTAGTCCAGAGTTTTAGTCCGACAACCGACTTTTTCTAGTTTCAGCCAAAAAGAAAATCTGCAGTTCTCTTTTGAATTTTTCTCTCTTCTTCTAGAAGAATAAGCACTAAAAAGAGGAAAGAGAATGCAACAGGCTAATAACAAAGCAATAAAAATACAAATAATACAAAGCTACTATAATATCAGCACATATATACTCATATACACATATGTTTTAAAACTTTAAGGCTATATAAACTTACTGATGTGTGTTGCTCAAGAAACACATGCAGTAACCAAGCAGACCCTCATCAGACATGTTCCCATCACGTGGTTCACAAAAGCATACTGTGGCTAGTAATGCGGTTTGGGTAAACTAGCGTGCTCTGTTCTCTTGTTCTTTTATTATCCATCAAAAACAAACAGAAAGCTCAGTCGGCCCAGAGAGGAACAAAAATCAGCTGGAAATCTGAAATAATTATGTTGAGCGAGGTCGCTATAAAACTTGAAACTTAAAACTAAAAAGTAGAAGCCGAAACAAAATCAGCAGGACTCAAACTTTTGTGACTATATAAAAAAGAGAACTTCTGAGGCAGCCTATGTAAGGTGTAAACTACAAGCTACAAGAGCTGCCACTACTGCTGCTGGTGTCTTTGTATCTGAGACTGTGTCCGAATCTTATGCAAATTCCAGTACATGCGTATTTAACTATCCGGACCACGTGCAGGAAACCTCCAATAAGATGCCTACTTCCTGGTTGTTTAGAAAAACTAAAAAAACTTAATAAACTTAATAACTTAATAAAACCTAATTCTTAAATCCCCAACAGTGCATCTAGCATATGTAGTTCAACATGGAATACATGAATTACCCATCTAACTCATATCCGTACCCTTATATTTGAACACACGGGTATGTATACTGCGTAAACACACAGCAAACGCAGCAAGATTTAATAAAATTTAACAAAATGCAACATAGTTATGTACAAGAAGAGAATTTTGCACTGAACATTCAAATGCTCAAACTCTCTTAAAACTCCATTCAAAGTTTAAATGAAGGGAATAATAGGGAATAATAGCCCAGACAATTCTTCCCCTCTCTTCAGGAAATTATCCTCCAGCTGTTAAGCTTCTACAGGCTCCACTGAGGCTTCGCTCCCTCCTTCTCACAGCTGGCTATGCCACCGCATGAACTCCACACTGGGCTAAGGGTGGACCCCAGAGGCCTGAAGATTCTTTCCTGTGGCTGTCTAAGGCTATCTCACCGTCAAAAAGCCCAAAGTTGGTCTGGAAAGGACTGTGCTATTAAAACATTAAATTATAATGTGGCAACGATGGCATACCTGTTCAAATAAAAAATATCACTTAGCACAGACTCCTGCTGCAAATGCTATCTCCACAATGTCTCAGCGACTGGCTTTCTCAAAGCGCTCTCTCAGGTCGTAGGTTGAAACAGAAATTGTCAGCAGATAATGACCACTAGGCCAGTCCAGTCTGACTGTAAGCTGTGTACTTGACTATGACTTCTATCCCTCTTTCAGCTGTACCTCTATGGTTCTTCATGCCTGTCTCCATCCTGTTTATGCCCTTTTGAAGGTAGGCCTCCAGAACTTCACACAGTACTCCATGTGAGGCCTGGCCAGGGTTTTATATAATGTCATCATTACCTCCCTCCTTCTGCTGGAAATACCCCTGCTGATGTACCCCAGCATGCCACTGGCCCTCCCTGCTGCCTTTGCAGTCTGTTTAACATTTTCAAGTCATGAAATTATGACTCCCAGGTCCTTTTGTTCCTTGGTGACTGTCAGCAACTGCCCCCCCCGTAGCTCTCCTCAGGGTTTCTATGACCCAGGTGCCTAATTTGGCACGTCTTTGATTTAAACCTCAGTAGCCACTCCTCAGACCATTTCTCAAGCCTGCCTAGGTCCTTTCTCATTTTCTCCACCCCTTCTGGAGTATCCACCCTGTTGCAGATCTTGGTGTCATCTGCAAACAGGCAGACCTTTCCTTCAAGGCCCTCTGCAATGTCACTAATGAAGACATTGAACAGAACTGTCCCAAGGACTGACTCCTATGGCACCCCACTGATCACCACCCTCCCCAGATTGTACTGTATTTACAACTACCCTCTGTCTCCTGTCTGTTAGCCATTTCCTAACCCAATTCACCACCTTGTCTACCATGCCCAGACTACCAATCTTGTTAAGAAGCCTCTTATGTGAGACGGTGTTGAAGACCTTGCTAAAATTGAGGTAGGTGATGTTCACGGCCCCCTTCCCCAATTAACTTCCTTCATCACCCAGTCGAAGAAATCTATCAGATTCATCTGACATGACCTACCCACTGTTAGGCCTCACCAGGGTTTTATATAATGGCATCACTGCTTCCTTCCTTCTGTTAGTGACACCCTTGTCTGCGGCTGGTCACCCCACTCCCCAGATTGTACCCTGTTTACCACCACCCTCTATCTCCTGTCTGTTAGCCATTTCCTAACCCAGTTCACAACCATGTGTCCTATGCCCAGACTACCCATCTTGTTAATAAGCCTCTGATGTGAGATGGTGTTGAAGGCCTTGCTGAAATTGAGGTAGGTGACATCCACCCCCCCATTTACTTCCTTCATTGCTCAGTCAAAGAAATCTATCAGATTTGTCTGACATGACCTACCCACTGTTATGCCTGACCAGAGTTTTATATAATGGCATCACTACCACCCTTCTTCTGCTGGTGACACCCCTGCCTATGCACCCCTTGCAACTTTTTCACATTTTGACCCCAAAATTTCAACACAGTCTTCTTATCACCGTACCGCATAAACCTCATAGGTGAAAATTTCTTAATCCATGGTAAAGCGCCATTCCGTGCCACAGGTACAGAAACTCATTTTGGGCAGGTTGTATGAAATGACAGCTGTACTGTTCATGAGGTTGTGTGAAGAAATGGCTAGGCTGAAAATTTGGAGTCAAAATATAAAAAATTGGCAGTTATGCACATGCGTTGGGAAATTTCAATGAGTGAACGTAACTCTGTCTTTTGTTTGTATTTTTGATCCAAATTTTCAATCTGGGCTTTTTGGGACCCCTCCTCATGAATAGTAGTGCTATTATTGGGTTACTCAATCCCAAAAGGTGGTTTCATGCAGTGACTGCACCATTCCACGCCATAGGTGCGAGAACGTGTTTTGTTCAGGATGTGAGAAATGACAGTTATACTATTCATGAGGCAGTGTAGAAAAATGGCTATGTTGAAAATTTAGAGTGATAATATTAAAAATTGACCAAGTTACGCTCGTGCATAGGAAAATTGAAATGAGCGTACATAACTTGGGAGTTTGTTGGTATTTTTGCTCCAAATTTTCCACATAGGCTTTTTATGACCCCACCTCATAAAACAGTTGCACTGTCATATCAGTACTCTATTCTGAAAGGTGATTTTGTGCAGCGACCACTCCATTCTGTGCCACAGGTGTGAAAATATGTTTTGGGCAGGATGTGAAAAATTACATCTTCACTGTTCATAAGGTGGTGTGAAACAATGACTATTTTGAAAATTTGGAGTCAAAATATTAAAAATAATCAAAGTTGTGTGCGTGTGTATAAAAATTTCAATGACTGCACATAACACAGCCATTTTTTGGTATTTGTGCACCAAATATTCAACATAAGCATTCTGGAACCCCACCTCATGAACAGTGGCACTGTCATTTTGTTAATCGGTCCCGAAAGGTGATTCTGTGCAGTGACTGTGAAGAATCACCTTTCGGGAACATGTAATAAAATGACAGTGACAGTGTTCATGAGGTAGGGTCCCAAGAACCCCATGCTGAAAATTTGGTGCAAACATCTCATAAAATGGCTGTGTAATCAACTTAAGTTGAAACTGCCATTGACTGCCATTATATGGCACTTATCTTGATTGTTCAGTTTGCGATTGGGCTTTGAAGAGTGCAGATGTGTCCTGGTCCAGAGAAGATGACAGCGCTTTTCCTCGGTGGTAAGTATGGGGTAAGGGGAATAAGGGGAGGTAGGTGCACAGAGGAGGGTCGGGATGGGGAGGGGGAATGGCGGAGACGATGAGGGACTGTTTTCTTTTTTATAGGGTTAAAAAAAATAATAAAGATGTCAGGGGATGGTTTTCTGTTTTTTAGGGACAGGAATGTTTTGGCTTTACTGTTACACTCCACTGGAGCCCCGTCAAGGTCAACAGATAACGGGACTGGCAGGAGCACACGGTGGCCACTATTGCAAGGGTCATGTGGGGAGGTAACGGTGCAACAGACAACAATGGATGGTTTTCTTTCTTTCAGGCAGAGTTTGCTGTACCTTTGAGGACACTGGGGGATTGGGCACCCCCCAGTATCAGTATATTATGCTTAGGGGGAGGTGTAGGGTGGTGAGTGCTTAGAGGGATGGTTGTGTGAAGGGGAATAACATAAAAAAAATGAGGGTCAATTTTCAGCAATGCGAGAGGGAGCGAAAGGATGTGAGGAGCTGACCACAGCAGCTCGCACATTGATCTGTGCAGTGATTGGCAACCCCGCTGCAGCATGCAACTTTAGTGTTACACTCTGCCGGACCCCCAATCAAGGCCAACAGATAACAGGGCCAGCAGGAGCACTTGGTGGCCACCCAGGACTGGGGAGCATGGCAGCACTCAAATCGTTGCATTTCTTGGTGCACTGGTGAGGAAGAGACAGATGGGATGGGGGGGATGTCACGTCAGCCAGGCTGATTAGGACACATAACTGCTGTTTGCTGGGTGGTGTCCTGCAGATGACAAGAAAAAGCTGCATTATGACTGGTGTGGCTTTTTCTTTTTAAGTGCAGACCATTTCAGGCAAAATAGCATCATGATCAGCCTGGCTGATGATTGGCGTAGCACTGTCCTGCCACTTGGAGACCATTCTGCATTGTACAGACAGTGACACACCTCTCAAAAGTCACTCTACCGCAAAAAGTTTGCTGAGTGTGCACGCATGGTGAACTTAAAAATGATAGAAGTAATAGAAGGGTCCACATATCCTGTTTAAAAACAAACTCAGCTTGGTGTCAAGTCCTCAACCAACTGCAAGCTATGGACAAACTTCCTAATTCTACTCATCCTTTTCTATGTACTGAGAACGATTCCACCATGGTTACTTCTGAGTTTGTCTTTCATGTCAGAGTGTTGCTATCTTATCTGGGTCTCAGTTCCTTATCTTTTTCCGCTCAGTCATTCAGGATTAGATCAGCCATCTCTGCTTCCAGAAAGAAAATACCAGCTCAAATCATCAAGACCATGGGTTTCTGGACCACACCCTGCTCTGAAACTTAGATTAGAGGTCCAAATTCCGAACTCCACCAAGCTTATCAACAGCTAGCTTCCATAATTTGTAGAAGCCTGGAGGGAAGGCAAACCCAGTAGCCTCGACTCCTTAGAGGGTTTCCCCCTGCAAGGTTTTTTCCTCTCCTACATGTTATTGGGTCTGTTCCATGATCTGGAAGAGGTGGATTCTGTTACATCACACTATGGTCTTTTCAGTTGTTTAAGCAACCAATTTGCTTTAGCACTGAAAACATTCTACTGGCACCTCTACCAAGGGTGGAAATCCAGAGGAAAGAGTTAAGCCAAAGTAACTCATCAAAGTAATGTTGCATAAGCACTTACATAACTGGCAGCAAACACTGAACTTTTTATGTTGATTGCGCGCATATGCAAGAAACATATTAACATAGAAACATAGAATTTGACGGCAGATAAGGACCACTTGGCCCACCCAGTCTGCCCATTTCCCTACCTACTGGATAAGCTGCAGATCCTAGTTAACCAGCAGCCTACTTCTTCCTACCCCCACCCCCCAGAATTGCCTTATGACTATCCCATGCATGCTTGAATTCCGCCACTGATTTTGACTCCACAACCTCCTCCGGAAGGCCGTTCCATGCATCCACAACCCTCTCTGTGAAAAAATACTTCCTTAAATTACCTCTGAGCCACCCCCATCTTCAAATTGTGCCCTCTTGTTCTTGCACACCTCTTTTTTGAAAGATGCTACCCTCTTGGACTTTGTTGATTCCCTTGAGGTACTTGAAAGTTTCTATCATGTCCCCTCCTCTCCCTCCTTTCCTCGAGGCTATACATATTAAGCTCCTTAAGTCTCTCTTCATATGTCTTCCGGTGCAGACCCTGCACCATTTTAGTTGCCCTCCTCTGGACAGCTTCCATCCTGTCTATGTCTTTGTGGAGATTGGTTTCAGAACTGCACACAGTACTCCAGATGGGGTCTCACCAGCTGTCTGTACAGAGGGATAATAACTTCCTGTTTTCTACTGGTGATGCCTCTCCCTATGCATCCCAGTATCCCCCAGCCCTCCTTGCTGCCCTCTCACATTGCTTGCCCATCTTTAGGTCATCTGATATGACTACACCCCGGTCCCTTTTCATTTTTGTCATTGTTAGTATCTCACCCCCCATTGTGTACTCTTCCCCTGGGTTTTTGTTTCCCAGGTGCATTATCTTGCACTTCTTAGCATTGAATCTAAGCTGCCATACATTTGACCATTCCTCTAACCTTGCCAAGTCGCTTCTCATCCTTTCCACCCCACCCTGTGTATCAACCCTGTTGCAGATCTTAGTGTCATCTGCAAAGAGACATACTTTTCCTTCCAGTCCTTCTGCAATGTCGCTTATAAAGACATTGAAGAGGACCGGTCCTAATACTGAACCCTGCAGTACCCCACTAGTAACCCTCCTTTCTTCTGAGTGGACTCCATTTACTATTACTCTCTGTGTCCTATTCTCCAGCCAATTCTTTACCCAGGCTGTCATCTTGGGACCCACTCCCAGGCTGGCTAACTTGTATATTAATCTTTGTGTGGGACTGTGTCAAATGCCTTGCTAAAGTCTAAGTAGGCCATGTCCACAGCCCCTCCCTGATCTACTACTTGGTCACCCAGTCAAAGAAATCTATCAGATTGTCTGGCATGACCTTCTCACTGTGAATCCATGCTGCCTAGGGCCCTGTGCCCTCTGGCCTCTAGATACTCGACAATTCTTTCCTTTAGAAGTGATTCCATCATTTCCCTATCACTGAGGTTAAACTAACAGGTCTTTAGTTTCCTGCTTCTGCCTTGCTCCGCTTTTGTGAAGGGAATCACATCTGCCCTCCTCCAACTCCTGGATACCACCCCTTCCTCCCATGATTTGTTAAAAGGGTAGTCAGTGGTGTCACTAGTTCTACCTTAGTTCTTTTAGAATTCTGGGATGAATCCCATCAGGCCCCATTGCTTTGTCCACCTTCAGTTTTAAGAGTTCTTTCAGAACCCTTTCTTCTGTAAATGGGCTGGTATCAACTTCTGTATCCAGAGTGTTACTACTGTTTGTTTTATGTACCTCCCCCTCTTCATTTGTAAATACTGAGCAAAAATATTTGTTTAGTATCTCTGCCTTTTCACAGTCTCCATCTGCCCACCCTCACTCCCCTTTATTAAGCCTCACTATCCCTCCCTTGGTCTTCCTTTGCTCCCTGATGTACCTATAAAAGGTTTTATCCCCCTTCTTAACAGAGTTGGCTATCTTTTCTTTGGTTTGGGCCTTTGCTGTTCTGACTGCCTTCCCAGCCTCCTTTTGCTTTAACTGATACAGTTCTCTGTCCTGCTCCTTCTGCGATTCCTTGTACTTCCTGAATGCTTTCTTTTTCTCTTGAACCTTCACTGCCACTTCCTTTGAGAGCCATAGTGATTTCTTACATCGTCTTGTTTTGTTTATTTGCTTCACATAAAGGCTCGTTACCTCTGTGATGGCAGTTTTTATTATTCCCCATTGTTCTTCCACCCCTGCTTCCTGCCCATTTGCTAGTGCATTCCTTAGGCACTCACCCATTTTGGCAAAGTCAGCCCTCCTAAAGTCCATTACTTTTGTCTTTGTATGGCTTGACTCTATTGCTGTGTTTATTGTGAACCATACTGTTCGATGGTCGCTAGTTCCCAGATGGCTACCCACTCTACATCTGTGATCCTCTCCATCTCCATTTGAGAGTATCAACTCTAATATTGCTCCCTCTCAGTGGGCTCCAGTACTAGTTGTCTAAGGCATGTCCCTGTAGGGCATCTAGAATAACTGCACTCTTCAAGTGGCAGCTGCAACTGCACTCCAGTTAACATCTGGCATATTCAGATCACCCATCAGCAATATCCCCTCTTTCTGCCATTCTAAGTATACTTTCTATCATTTTCTTGTCCATTTCCTCCCCTGAAGAAGGCGCTGTATACAACCCCTGTGCGGATTGTGGTGCCATTGCCTGTCTCCAAATTTACCCACAGTGCTTCTTCTCCTCCCTGTTTACCCTTTTGTTCTGTTGCTTTTATTCCTTCCCTTATGTAAAGAACTCCTCCTCCTCCTCTTTTACCCTCCCTGTCCCTCCTGTAGATAATGTATCCTGGTATGTTTATGTCCCAGTCATGGTTTTGTGTACCATGTTTCTGTGACTGCCCACGATATCCAGATGTTCCTCCTCCATCAAGCCCACTAATTCAGGAAGCTTGTTACCCAGACTATGGGCATTAGTACTCATTGCTCTCCATTTTTTGATGGCTTTACCTTCTGTTGCAGCATCCCCCACTGACCGTTCTACCTCGGTCTTTTTCTCATTTAGTACCCTGTTTTGTAGGGAGAGGCTGGGATTTTTCTGCTGCTTGTCAGTGCCTCCCCCTTTGACTAGTTTAAAAGCTTGCCAATGAAGCATTTAAACCGATTGCTCAAAAGACTTGTTCCCTTCCTGGACAGATGCAGACCATCCTGCCAGTATAGGCTGGTGTCCCTCCAGGTGGAACCCCAGTCCCCAATGAAGCCAAACCCCTGTGCTCCGCACCATTTTTCAACCATTCATTAAACTGCATGGTGCCAATTACCCTCGCCTCCCCCATGCCTTTGACAGGCAGCACCTCTGAGAAGGATACTGTGTGTGCTACTTGTCTTAGGCCCTCCCCAACTCTGCAGTGTCCTTCTGCACTGCTCTAACCTCATGATGAGCCAAGTCATTTGTCCCTAGGTGGACAATTACGTCCAGCTCAGAATCCCTTGCAGCTGTTCTCGTGATCCTGAGGATGCGCTTCCTGTCCCTCCAAGCCATGGAACCAGGCAGGCACCTTACTTCAGTTTTCTCAGCTCCTCCCAGTTCTATCCCCCTAATAATTGAGTCCCCCACCAGGAGCTGCTTCCTTTCCTTGTGGTGTCCTCTGCCTCCTTCCTGTGGGCCTCCCTTGTGACAGTTGTCCTCAGCCTCCTTAGTCTCCTCTGCAGATGTATCCATAGGGGAGCTATGCTCCCCCAGAATGGTATATGGATTGTGGTGTGGAACAACTGACTGGGTGTGCCTCTGTTCCACTATCCTCACCCTCCCTGAGCCCACTGTGGTCCAACTGCTGTGCTTTCTTTGCAACCTCTGAGGTAGTGGTGGTGGTGGCTCTGGTGCTCCCTGGATGGGGGAGGTTCCCTTCCTACTGTCGAGTGTGGCCTGGGGGAAGGTCCCCCTACTACTGTCCAGTGTGGCCTGAAGACGGGCAACTTCCTCCCTCAGGGCAGAGAGTTGTCTGCAAATAGGGCAGCATCTCAGCCTCCAGAAAGACTCCCGGAAGACTGCTGCCCCACAGCCATTACATTGCACTACTCCCCACATTTTTGTTTGTTTTGTGTGTGTGTGTGTGTGTGATTGGTTTGTAATATAGAAATAGATATATATTTATATTATACAATGTGTATGCTTATATTGTCAGTGCAGTGTGCTAGAGAGGATATGACAGTGACATGCACCTTGCACTCTTGAGGAAATGATGTCAGAACCCCAGGTATAAAGGAACTATTTCCAGGGGTGGGTGGGTTGAGGGTGGAAGGGTTGGGCCTAAACTATGCCCTCGCAAAACAATCAGCTAAAGCTCTGACCCACTGCTGCAATGAGTGCTTTCCTGTCAGCAAGATGCCCTACACAACAATTTGATAGAGAAATACCCTGCTAATCAGACAGATAAAATCCACACATCCAAGTCAGACACAGGAAACCTCCCAGCCCCAAAACAGGCCTGGTGGTTTGTGCTCTGAGAGCTGTCAGCCCAAAATAAGTCAGCTGTGCTTTAAACTCTTCCTGCACTGGAAAATCTTAAGAATTGTAACAAACAAACGTAAACCTAGATCCACCACCTCCTGTTGCTTGAAAGACTGTCTTTTCCTGTTTCACACTGCAGGTTTTTCTGTGACCACTCCTTAACCCCAGTAACTTTGTTAAAAAGAGTTTAACTATCACAAACTCCTACGCACCAGTAAACTATTTAAAAATAGTTTCTGTCCCAAAATCCTAGTAGTCAATCCAGCTACCCCCAAGGAACAACCAGAATGCAGTATTCAAACACTTATGAGGTTACTTCTAAGATAAGCAGAGTTTGCAAGTTTCTTTTTCAACTCCTCAGACACCTGTAATTCATTTAAAAATAGTTTAACTGTCAGCAAATCCTAGTAGACAATCTAGCTACCTCAAAGGACCTACCCAAATGCAGTATTTAAATCTTTCTGAAGTTACTAACAAGATAAACCAAGTTTGCAGCAGCTTGCTGCAGAAGCAGGTTGTGGAGTTGCGGCACTGTTGTGGCCAATGCCCCCACAGCCTTTGGAGGCTTGGCCCGCTTTTCCCAATGGGGTGGCACACTGCTGCTGACACTAGTTCAGCCAGTGTGCCACAACCTTGAAAGGTTTCAGCCGCTGCAATCAGGGGCCGCCTAGTCATTGCAGCATAAGCCATTCCGCTGCAATGAGGGAGAGACCTGTCATAGCTGGGTGGAACCTTGCTACTGTGATATTGTTTGTGAACATGATGGCAACTTGCTGCCTTTGTTCGCAAACAATATTAAGTGCCTCCACTGCTGAGGGGGTGCCCAATCCCCCTCGACAGCATGTGCCCCCCACCACAGTGTTTATTTGCCGACGGGGGGGCCTGAGTCCCCATCGGCTTCAGTGCCCATGACGTTCATGTTGCAGACGAGGGAACCCACTATCCATTGGCATTATGTCCCCCTTCCCAGTTTCATTTACTGATGGGGAGCCCACTCTCCATCAGCGTAATTCCCACCCAAACACGCAGTACAGTTGTGCCGAAGGGGTGCCCAATCTCCTCAGCTCTCGCACCCCTTTTGTGCCAATGGGGTGCCAATCCTGTCAGCTAGAGCTGCCTCCCTTATCTTTGTTGGCATGCTGGGAGCCCACCCCAGCGCATCAAATAACCCTGTAAAAAAAAGTCCGCAATGTTTTTTTTTTTTAAACCTGTAAAAAAGAAAATGATCCCTCACAGTCTCCCTGCCCCAACCCACATCCATCCTCTGCACACCCTGCCTCCCCACACCCCCTCACCCCATACATACCTGCAGAGTCCGGCACGATGATCTTCGGTGGACTGGGAACATGTCTGCACTCTTCAAAGTTGACCACAAACTGAGGAAATGCCAGTAAGCTGTATAATGGCATAAATAGGGCTTTTTCAACTTTTTTGCATATCTCAAGCATTTTTTTGAATTATAGCACCAAATTTTCAACATGGGGTTATTGGGCCCCCTCCTCATGAATTCAGCCACTGTCATGGTGTTAAACGGTCCTGAAAGGTGATTTTGCAGTCACTGCGCAGAATCACCTTTTGGGACTGATTAACAAAATGACAGTGCCAGTGTTTATGAGGTGGGCTCTCAAAAAGTCTATGTTGCAAATTTGGTGGGAAAAATCCAAAAAATTACTGTTTTACGAGCGTGCATTGCTCAGTTGCTACGCACGCTTGTAACTTCACCAATTTGCAATATTTTCACTCCAGATTTTCAACATTGCTATTTTTATGCACTTTCTTATGAACAGTACAGCTGTCATTTTTCACATCCTGGCCGAAATGTGTTTTCGCAGTTCCAACGCAGAATAGCGTGGTCGCTGTGGGAAATCAGTGTTCAGGACACATTAAGAAAATCACAGTGACACTGTTCATGAGCAGAGGTCATTAAATGCCTATGTTGAAAATTTTGTGACAAAAGTCCATAAAATGAGTGTGTTACGAGTGTGCGTTGAGCAGGTTCCATGCACACTTGTAACTTCGCAGCTTTGCAATATTTTCACTCCAGATTTTCAACATTGCCATTTTTCTGCACCTCCTTATGAACAGTGCAGCTGCCATTTTTCACATCATGGCCAAAATGTGTTTTCGCGCTTCCGGCACAGAATATTGTGGGCACTGTGGGAAATCAGTGTTCAGGACGGATTACAAAAATCAGTGACACTGTTCAGGAGCAGAGGTCCTAAAATGCCTATGTTGAAAATTTTGTGATAAAACTCCATAGAATGACTGTGTTACGAGCATGCATCGTGACGTTTCCACGCACCCTTGTAACTTCGCAAATTAGTAATATTTTCACACCAGATTTTCAACACTGGCATTTTTTCACACATCCTTATGAACAGTACACCGGTCATTTTTCACATCCTGGCAGAAATGTGTTTTCGCACTTCCGGTGCAGAATAGTGCAGGTGCTGTGAGAAATCAGTGTTCAGGATGCAATATGAAAATCACAGTGACACTGTTCAGGAGCAGAGGTCCTAAAATGTCTATGTTGAAATTTTTGGGATAAAACTCCATAAAATTACTGTGTTATGAGCATGCATCTTGCAATTTCCACACACCCTTGTAACTTCGCAAATTAGTAATATTTTCACACCAGATTTTCAGCACTGGCATTTTTTATGAACAGTACAGCTGTCATTTTTCACATCCTGACCAAAATGTGTTTTCACATTTCAGGCTCAGAATACCACAGTTGCTTTCAGAAATCAATGTTTGGGACAGATTAGGATCGGGCGAGTGAGAGAGGGGGAGTGACTGAGCTCAACTGAACTCTGTCAGGACTGCTGCGGATTTCTTTGTGGGTAGAAAAAGGCACCAACACAGGCAGGAGCCCAGTACAAAAGGGCAGCCTGCAGCACCAGCAGAAATAGAACGAGCGAGTGAGCGAGGGGGAGTGAGCAAGCTCAACGGAGCTCTGTCAGGACTTCTACATATTTCTTTGGGGGCAGAAAAAGGTACCAACAGAGGCAGGAACCAAGTACAAAAGGGCAGCCTGCAGCACCAGAAGAAACAGATTGAATGCATGAGAGACAGGGAGTTAGCGACCTCAGCAGAGCTCCTTCTGGACAGCTATGGATTTCTTTGTGGGCAGAAAAAGGTGCCAATGCAGGCAGGAGCCCAGTACAAAAGGGCAGCCTGCAGCGCCAGGAGACAGAACGAGCAAGTGAGAGAAGGGGAGTGAGCGAGCTCAACAGAGCAAAGCAATCAACATTCGGCATTGACAAATGCTTGTTTTTAGTGGGGTCCAGATTTTACAAGCTTTCTCACTAGCCCAGCTGAGATGCAACAGCTCATTTTAAGTGGGGTCCTACTTTCACCCATTTTTTTATACAGAATATTTCTGTTAAGACCACCATTTCCGCTCAACTCCTTCCAGGTCTTTCTTCCACCTGCCCAAACCCTTATGTCAGCCATACCAGTCCACCAAGAGTCCAGCCCACTACAAGTTTCTGCTCAACAACCTCTCTGTGGACTCACAATCATAACCCACAGCTTTTTCCCTGGGGTTTGAACTCCCAAGTTCCCAAAGCCTGGAGGACAATCTGTATTTGATGGTCCAGATCTGGGAGAAGGAACCAGCATGGTGTAGGAGTTGTCGACAGGGCCCTCTTGTGGCATGGGGTGGCTTCATCTGCTTGGGGCTGCTGTGGTATTTTATCCCACTTTAGAACTCCCTTATCCCTCTTCATGGTATGATCTTGCAGAGCAACCTGACAGAGTGCTTATCCAGTTGAGGTGATCCTAACCATACATTTGGAACTCCCCTGCTAGAACTGCTCTGGGCATGCAACACCTCCATGTAACTCACCAGTTGAACAGCTGCATGCCAGACAGCCACTCCAGAGGAACCTAGTATTCCTTCCTGTATGACAGACCCTCTGCTGTGCCCTCCCATCCCAAGGCAGGAGGTGCCTGAGCAGAATGCCAGAACTCTGTTTTGTTGATTGGTCCCAAACATCCTTGGCTCAGGGCACAAAGCTGGGATGTCTGGGTGGCAGATAGTAGCACTACCACTGCACTAGCCTGCCAGCTTTCATCTAGTTTTACATTGCATTTGCCCAAGGGTGCTCTTCCTGGTGAGATGCAATATCCATTTTATGTTTGCTGTTGTGCTTGCACAAGGGCAAACATATTGGTATGAGTGTTTTGAGGGATGTATCACTTTCAGTCCAGTGCAGGACCATCGGCAAGGGGCTCATCAGCGACAGATCAATCATCAGTCAGGCTAATCATGACACTGTTCTGATCTTGCTGGGTGGAAACTTTGTGTAGTTCAAAGGAAAGAGCCAGCCCAATCATAGGGCAGCTCTTTCTTTGATCTGCATAATACCACCCAGCAAGCAGAGATGATCATGTCATGATCAGCCGGCTGTGGTCCTCCCTCCAATGTACAAACAATCCCTCCCACTCTCTGCCAAGTTTCCCTCCCACCTCCCATTGCCTGACCCTTCTTAAGTTTCCAACACTGGGGTGCCCAATCCGTGGTGCTGGCTAGTACCCTCAATCCTGCCCATTTTCAGTGTGTGACACTGGGGAGCTTGCCCCCCCATGCCACCAAACATAACACCGACACTGGGGTGCCCAATCCCCAATGTTGGGATGCTACCTAAAATAAACAAAACCATCCCTTGCAGACATTTGTTTTATATATAAATCTTGTGAAAAAGAAAACCGTCCATTGGTGTCTGTTGCTGTCACTGACCCACAGTTGCCATTACCCTCTCCCACCCAACCCTCCCACTCAGCGCCCACCACCCTCTACCACCTCACCCCTTACTTACCTACCTGTGGTCCAATACCATAATCCTCTCTGGATCGGAAACACATCTTCACTCTTCAATACCAAACTGTGAACTGAGGAAATTGGGTATGCAGTTTAATGTATTTCAGTGGGTTTTGAACTTGTCCTCATAACGTGATCCTTTTTTAAGATTTTCCCCCAAATTTTCCACCTGGCCTTTTTGGGACTCCGCCTCATGAACAATGGTGGTGTAATAATGTAAATCCATCCTGAAAGATGATTTCATGGTCACTGCACACAACCTCCTTTCAGGCAAGATTTGAAAATTTTCTCTACCCTTGTTCATGAGGTGGGGTCATAAGAAGGCTTTGTTGAAAATTTGGGGTAAAAATATTAAAAAATAACAAAGTTACGAGCGTACATTGACATTTTTCAACACGTGCTCATAACTTTAATAATTTTCAATATTTTGACTCCAAATTTTCAACAAAGCCATTTTTTCACACCACCTCATGATGTGACAGCTATCTTTTTTCAAATCCTGGTCAAAATGTGCTTTCTCACGTGTGGCACAAAGTCACCTTTCAAGCAGGATTTTAAAATTCTCTGCCCTTTTTCATGAGGTGGGGTCATAAGAAGGCTATGTTAAAAATTTGGGAGAAAAATATTTAAAAACAACAAAGTTATAAGTGTATGTTGAAATTTTTCAATGCATATTTGTAACTTCAGCCATTTTCAATATTTTTACCCCAGATTTTCAACATAGCCATTTTTTACACTATCTATGTTTTTGCACTTGTGGCATGAAATCCCCTTTTGGGCAGGATTTGAAAGTTTTCACCACTTTTACTCATGATGTGGGGTCATAAGAAGTTGGGATAAAAATATTACAAAACAAGAAAGTTATGAGTGTACATTGAAATTTTTCAAGGCATGCTTGTAACTTTGGTCATTTTCAATATTTTGACACCAAATATATAACATAGCCACTTTTTTCTTGTCACCACCTCATGATGTGACAACAGTCATTTTTCAAATCCTGGCCAAAATGTGTTTTCGTATTTGTGGTGTGAAATCACCTTTCAGGCAGGATTTGAAAATTGTTTCTGCTCTTCTTCATGAGGTGGAGTCATAAGAAGGCTATTTTGAAAATATGTTGCAAAAATATTTAAAAATAACAAATTACAGTATGAGTGTATGTTGAGATTTTTCAATGCACACTCGCAACTATGGTGATTTTCAATATTTTGACCCCAAATTTTCAACCTAGCCATTTATTCACACCAGCTCATGAATATGACAGCTCTCATTTTTCAAATCCTGGCCAAAATATTTTTCACACTTGTGGCATGAAATCCCCTTTTGAGCAGGATTTGAAAGCTTTCTCTGTCCTTGTTCATGAGGTGGGGTCATAAGAAGGCTATGTTGAAAATGTAGGTTAAAAATACTAAAACACAACAATGTTAAGAGTGTGCATGGACATTTTTCAATGTATGCTTGTAACTTTGGTAATTTTCAGTGTTTGGACCACAGATTTTCAACATAGCCATTTTTGCACACCGCCTCATGTACATTACAGCTGTGATTTCTCAAATCCTGACCAAAATGTGTTTTCACACTTGCAGTGCAAAATTATGTTTTAGCCATTATTTTATAAATGAGACCAGTCATGTTCCAAAGGAGTGGTCATAAAAAGACTATGTTGAAAATTTGGAGTCAAAATGTAAAAACAACTAAAAAGTTGAAATGGCCCAATGTTTAATCATAACTTTATTTTTGCAGATTTTGGCCCCTAATGTTCAACATACCCCTTGTGTTACCCTACCTCCTGAACATGACATGTGTCATTTTTCAAATCTCCTCTGAAACTTGTTTTCACAGTCGCACTGAGAAATCACCTTTTGGATGGGATTTAAAATATTCCACTGGTCTTTATCATAATGTCAGGTTATACAAACTGTTGGAAATTTGAGATCAAAATGTGGGAGCCTATCCTGGGTAAATACAATCTAAAAATGTGTAAAAGCAGGACACCACTGAAATTAGAGCCTGCATCTCATCTCATCTGGTCTGTCCTGAGTAAATGTATAGTAAAAATGTGTACAAGCAAGACTGGTACAACAGCAATGCAAGTGGCAGACATTTAGCATTGACAAATGCCTGTTCAGTGGGTTCCTGCTTCACCCATTTGTACCCTGTGCTTATCCAGGTTAGCTCAGCTGAGATGCAATATCAATCAATCAATCAATCAAATCTTTATTTATCCAGGCAAACACCATTGAGCATAGCTCATTTACAAGATGGTCCTCGTTAGCACAGGAACACAGGATATACAATATATGAACATGTCACAACATGTGACATGTTCCTAGAGACAAATGACCTAGGGACAAATGACGTGGCTCATCATGAGATTACAGCAGTGCAGGAGGACATTGCAGAGTTGGGGAGGGACCTAAGACAAGTAGCACACACAGTATCCTTCTCAGAGGTGCTGCCTGTCAAAAGCATGGGGGAGGCGAGGGTAATTGGCACCATGCAGTTTAATGAATGGTTGAAAAAATGGTGCGGAGCACAGGGGTTTGGCTTCATTGGGGACTGGGGTTCCACCTGGAGGGACACCAGCCTATACTGGCAGGATGGTCTGCATCTGTCCAGGAAGGGAACAAGTCTTTTGAGCAATCGGTTTAAATGCTTCATTGGCAAGCTTTTAAACTAGTCAAAGGGGGAGGCACTGACAAGCAGCAGGAAAATCCCAGCCTCTCCCTACAAAACAGGGTACTAAATGAGAAAAAGACTGAGGTAGAACGGTCAGTGGGGGATGCTGCAACAGAAGGTAAAGCCATCAAAAAATGGAGAGCAATGAGTACTAATGCCCGTAGTCTGGGTAACAAGCTTCCTGAATTAGTGGCCTTGATGGAGGAGGAACATCTGGATATCGTGGCAGTCACAGAAACATGGTACACACAAAACCATGACTGGGACATAAACATACCAGGATACACTATCTACAGGAGGGACAGGAGGGTAAAAGAGGAGGAGGAGGAGTTCTTACATAAGGGAAGGAATAAAAGCAACAGAACAAAAGGGTAAACAGGGAGGAGAAGAAGCACTGTGGGTAAATTTGGAGACAGGCAATGGCACCACAATCCGCACAGGGTTAGATACAGACTTCTCTCTCAGGGGAAATGGAGGGAAATGATAGAAAGTATACTTAGAATGGCAGAAAGAGGGGAGATATTGCTGATGGGTGATCTGAATATGCCAGATGTTAACTGGAGTGCAGTTGCAGCTGCCACTTGAAGAGTGCAGTTATTCTAGATGCCCTACAGGGGCATGCCTTAGACAACTAGTACTGGAGCCCACTGAGAGGGAGCAATATTAGACTTGATTCTCTCAAATGGAGATGGAGAGATCACGGATGTAGAAGTGGGTAGCCATCTGGGAACTAGCGACCATCGAACAGTATGGTTCACAATAAAAACAGCAATAGAGTCAAGCCATACAAAGACAAAAGTACTGGACTTTAGGAGGGCTGACTTTGCCAAAATGGGTGAGTGCCTAAGGAATGCACTAGCAAATGGGCAGGAAGGAGGGGTGGAAGAGCAATGGAGAATAATAAAAACTGCCATCACAGAGGTAACGAGCCTTTGTGTGAATCAAATAAACAAAACAAGACGATGTAAGAAACCACTATGGTTCTCAAAGGAAGTGGCAGTGAAGGTTCAAGAGAAAAAGAAAGCATTCAGGAAGTACAAGGAATCACAGAAGGAGCAGGACAGAGAACTGTATCAGTTAAAGTAAAAGGAGGCTGGGAAGGCAGTCAGAACAGCAAAGGCCCAAACCGAGGAAAAGATAGCCAACCCAGTTAAGAAGGGGATAAAACCTTTTATAGGTACATCAGGGAGCAAAGGAAGACCAAGGGAGGGATAGTGAGGCTTAATAATGGGGACGGAGGGTGGGCAGAGGGAGACTGTGAAAAGGCAGAGATACTAAACAAATATTTTTGCTCAGTATTTACAAATGACGAGCGGGAGGTACATAAAACAAACAGTAGTAACACTCTGGATACAGAAGTTGATACCAGCCCATTTACAGCAGAAAGGGTTCTGAAAGAACTCTTAAAACTGAAGGTGGACAAAGCAATGGGGCCTGATGGGATTCATCCCAGAATTCTAAAAGAGCTAAGGGTAGAACTAGTGACACCACTGACTACCCTTTTAACAAATCATGGGAGGATGGGGTGGTACCCGAGGACTGGAGGAGGGCAGATGTGATTCCTCTTCACAAAAGTGGGAGCAAGGCAGAAGCAGGAAACTACAGACCTGTTAGTTTAACCTCAGTGATAGGGAAAATGATGGAATCACTTCTGAAGGAAAGAATTGTCGAGTATCTAGAGGCCAGAGGGGCACAGGACCCTAGGCAGCATGGATTCACAGTGAGAAGGTCATGCCAGACGAATCTGATAGATTTCTTTGACTGGGTGACCAAAGTAGTAGATCAGGGAGGGGCTGTGGACATGGCCTACCTAGACTTTAGCAAGGCATTTGACACAGTCCCACACAAAAGATTAAAATACAAGTTAGCCAGCCTGGGAGTGGGTCCCAAGATGACAGCCTGGGTAAAGAATTGGCTGGAGAATAGGACACAGAGAGTAATAGTAAATGGAGTCCACTCAGAAGAAAGGAGGGTTACTAGTGGGGTACCGCAGGGTTCAGTATTAGGACTGGTCCTCTTCAATGTCTTTATAGCTTACATTGCGGAAGGACTGGAAGGAAAGTATGTCTCTTTGCAGATGACACTAAGATCTGCAACAGAGTTGATGCACAGGGTGGGGTGGAAAGGATGAGAAGGGACTTGGCAAGGTTAGAGGAATGATCAAATGTATGGCAGCTTAGATTCAGTGCTAAGAAGTGCAAGGTAATGCACCTGGGAAACAAAAACCCAGGGGAAGAGTACACAATGGGGGGTGAGATACTAACAACAACAAAAATGGAAAGGGACCTGGGGGTAGTCATATCAGATGACCTAAAGGTGGGCAAGCAATGTGAGAGGGCAGCAAGGAGGGCTGGGGGTTACTGGGATGCATAGGAGAGGCATCACCAGTAGAATACAGGAAGTTATTATCCCTCTGTACAGATAGCTGGTGAGACCCCATCTGGAGTACTGTGTGCAGTTCTGAGACCCAATCTCCAAAGACATAGACAGGATGGAAGCTGTCAGAGGAGGGCAACTAAAATGGTGCAGGGTCTGCACTGGAAGACATATGTGAGAGACTTAAGGAGCTTAATATGTATAGCCTCGAGGAAATAGACGGAGGGGGGACATAATAGAAACTTTCAAGTACCTCAAGGAATCAACAAAGTCCAAGAGGGTAGCATCTTTCAAAAAAAAGAGGTGTGCAAGAACAAGAGGCGTAATTTGAAGATGGGGGCGGCTCAGAGGTAATTTAAGGAGTATTTTTTCACAGAGAGGGTTGTGGATGCATGGAACGGCCTTCGGAAGAGGTTGTGGAGTCAAAATCAGTGGTGGAATTCAAGCATGCATGGGACAGTCATAAGGCAATTCTGGGGGTTGGGGGTAAGAAGAAGTAGGCTGCTGGTTAACTAGGATCTGCAGCTTATCCAGTAGGTAGGGAAATGGGCAGACTGGGTGGGCCAAGCGGTCCTTATCTGCCGTCAAATTCTATGTTTCTATGTAACATAACACCTCAGTAATATTATACACTACAGAGCTACAATAGTTAAATGTAGTCATAAGTGGAGAGCAGTTTGGAAACAGTGGTTCAATTCCTTCATGGTATATAATGAGTCTAGTAACAGTAGCTGGAAGTACTAACGAGGACAATTGTTAGGTATATTACATACAATGCCATAAGAAACAAAACAGACAGTGAGTTAAAATAAGAAAAAAAAAACAGTGTTGTGGGGTGTGGTAGGCGAGGCGAGATACGTTACAGGCAGGGTGGTAGGGGATAGATGAGGGACAGATGAAGCCTCGGAGAGGACACAGGACGGGGGGGGGGACACAATTAGGTATTAGAGAAATGTGAAGGAGAGGCCACAAGGTCAGGCATACCGGAGAGGACAACACCATCATGGTACGTTATAAGTGCAGGGAAGTTTAGGATCAGGGAAGCAGTTGCAAATTTCCTACACCAAATGGTCATATAGTGTCTTGAAGGAGGATAGACTGACCGGGGCACTAAGCTTTAGCGATTTTTGTATTTTGTTCCATAAAGACAGCAGCGCAAAGCTTATAGCCGTTCTCGCAAAGCATGTTTTTAGCTTAGATGCCTTTAAGGAAATAAAGGAGTAGCTTCTCAGTGCATAGTTCGCAAGATGGCATAGCGGAAGACAATCAAAGATATATAGGGGTAGTTTTTTGATAATAGCTCTAAACGTCCAGAGTACAGCATTTCTGTTTCTCCTGTACAGAAGGGAGAGCCACCCCTTGGCAGCATAAAGGGTACAATGATGAGTGGAAAAAGGTAGGCCAGTAATGAATCTCAGAGCCCTATGATACAACGTATGCAATTTAGCAAGATGAGAGGCAGGGCAGTGACTATAAAGAAAGTCAGCACAGTCGACCAAGGAGAGAAAAATTGTACCAGCCATTGCTTGGTATCGCTAGTAAGGAAGTTATTAATCCTGAAAAAGAGTAGCAGATCTTGCAGAGCTTGCTGCCCACTACAGGCAAGCACCTCATCCTCGTAGCTGCTTTTAAGCTTGAGCTGCCCGCCGACTACAGCGGCGAGACCGGGAACCTGCCTGCTGCCACCTGCCCACTGCTCTCCAAGCACAGGTAATTGCCGAAGCCAGATCTTCAGCCCTCAGTGGCTGTTGCAGCGAAGATCCTGGATTATTTTTACGAATTCCTAGCGCCATCTGACTGCAGTACCCCCATTGGCTGCTCACCATCTTGGTAAACTCCCTGAGTGGCTAGCTCTGGAATCCAGCGTGGCTGCTTTCCCAGGACTAATTGCATGCCCGTGCACAAATTTTGTAGTCTGTGCTGCCTGGCCTTCGCTACTAGTGTATGCACATAATACCAATTACAGTTAAACTGAAAACCGGGATTCCTTCTGCTGATTTTTTGTTTGTTTAAGGACTGTTACTAGCCTGTATTTGCTCATTCTGGTAGAAAAAAAGGGAGTAAAATACTGTTTGTTTGCTTTGTTTTAGCCTAGCTAGACCCCTTAATCTTCCCATTCTCTTGTTTGTGTGTCTCTTTGTGTGATTTTTGTGTGTCTCCCTCCCCCAGCAGTCCTCGGCTGGCACCTGCCTGAGGTCTTCTGATCTGCCTCCTGATTTAGCTTAATCTTGTTTCTGTGCATTAATCCTTTGCTTTATTGCTAATTTCCTAACCCTCCCACTGAGTCCCCAGACTATCTATATCTGACCTCTGTCCCTTTGTCTGCAGGCTTGCTGCCCACTTCAGGCAAGCACCTCATCCTCGTAGCTGCTTTTAAACTTTCTGCCGCCCGCTGAATACAGTGGCGAGACCAGGAGCCTGCCTGCTGCCACCCGCCCACTGCTCTCCAAGCACAGGTAATTGCAGAAGCCAGATCTTCAGCCCTCAGCGGCTGTTGCAGCGAAGATCCTGGATTGTTTTTCTGAATTCCTGGCACCATCTGACTGCAGTGCCCCCATTGGCTGCTCACCATCTTGGTGAACTCCCTGAGTGGCTAGCTCTGGAATCCAGCATGGCTGCTTTCCCAGGACTAATTGCATGCCCGTGCACAAATTTTGTAGTCTGTGCTGCCTGGCCCTCGCTACTAGTGTGTGCACATAATATCAATTACAGCTAAACTGAAAACCGGGATTCCTACTGCTGATTTTTTGTTTGTTTAAGGACTGTTACTAGCCTGTATTTGCTCATTCTGGTAAAAAAAAAAAAAGTAAAACATACCTCTCAACCTCCTGCCTCGTAAATCAGGGACAAGGCTTAAAAAAATCAGGGACAAAGGGACAAAATCAGGGACACATTTTCAAAATTGGTGTTATCCACTCAGGAATCTGGTAGAGTATATGGCTTAGTGTAAAATACATTTTCTAAGGAAGAACAAGTCTGTAACTTTAATGTTTGACATTATTTTGTGCTTACAACCCCTGCTGGTTGGTCATGAAAACACAATTTTTAGAGGGACAGAGTAAAATTTTGAGGCAAAATCAGGGACGTCCCTGAAAATCAGGGACAGTTGAGAGGTATGGAGTAAAATACTGTTTGTTTGCTTTGTTTTAGCCTAGCTAGACCCCTTAATCTTCCCATTCTCTCCTTTATGTGTCTCTTTGTGTGATTTCTTTCACCCTCTCCCCCACCCCCTCCTCTACAAGTTCTTAAATACACCTAAACCACTCCCTCTTCTGTGCACCTCCTCCCATTGGCCATCTTGCCCTACACAAATTTAAAGCTGCAGAACACCTCCTAGAGTGCGGTCCTCATACCTCTCAACTGTCCCTGATTTTCAGGGATGTCCCTGATTTTGCCACAACATTTTACCCTGTCCCTCCTAAAAATTGTGCTTCTGTGACTAAATAGTGTGGGTTGTAAGCACAAAATAATGTTAGCCATTAAAGTTACAAACTTGTTCTTCCTTAGAAAATGCATTTTACACTACGCCCCTTATTCTACCAGCTTTCTGAGTAGATAGCACCAGTTTTAAAGATGTGTCCCTGATTTTGGTCCTTTGTCCCTGAATTTTTTAAGCCTTGTCCCTGATTTATGAGGCAGGAGGTTGAGAGGTATGGCGGTCCTGCCCCACAGAACTACATTTCTAACAGCCCCTTGCCTCACCACTCCCTCCTCTCCCCCTTCATAAGGCTGACCACACTAATTCTCTTCTACTACTTTCGCCGAGAACCCTCCAGGGCTCCCAGCTCATCCACCGCAAGAACTGCGGCCACTGGGTGGTCGGCACTCCTGAAGCCACCGCCCGAGACCACTTGCTTGGACTCCAGACCCAGAGAGGTACGGCAAAGCTGCAAACCAATTTGAGTGCGAGTGCCTTCTCCAGGCTTGCTCTGACTGGTCTTTCACCCATTCTTATCTTTTCTCTGTCTCCTGAGCTAAAAAGGCGCTGTTTTTTTTTTTTACTTATGCTTGTAAATGTATGCCTATTTTGTTAGAATCTGTCTGTAAACTGCCTAAAAAAAGCTGTACTACTTCCAAACTGCTCTTGCTAGATTGATTAAGTGAAACAGCCCTTTCCTTTGCCTCTGTAACTGTCGCCCAGACTTCAGGGCACCAAGGAAATCGGCCCCTTTCATTTGTAAATTAGTTTTGTCACTGGGTAGCTTGACCATTGTCTGGGACCAGTACTAATTGGCTTCGCTTTCTCTTCCCCTTCAGCTGAGAACCCTCCAGGGCTCCCAACTCATCCGCCACAAGAACCGTGGCCACCGGGCAGTTGGTGCTTCCGAAGCCGCGGCCCGAGACCACTTGCTCGGACTCCAGACCCAGAGAGGTACGGCAAAGCCATAAATCTTATGCCCACACACCCATCCCCCTCCCTGACCATTATTATATAGACCTCCTTGCCCCGCCCTCCCCTGCTATTGGCTTTCCTACAAATCTATCCTCCCCACCTCCCTAGGACACACACAGACACATAATTTTGGGCTGCCGCTTCAGGTTCAAGTGTCCCATTCTAACTAACCCACCGCAGTCTCCCCTACCACTCATCTCAGTTCAGATTTGTGACTTCTTATTACTGTCCCTAGTTGCTGTGTCATAGTAAATTCTCCTTGCTCTCTACAAGTGGTTTCAGTGCCTTCGTCCCTTTGCTGACCCTGTGGTGTATAGCCTTAGCTGGTGTTACTTCTTAGATCAGGTTTACGACATCTCGTAACTGTCTCTAGTTGCTGTGCCATAGAAACATCTCCTTGCTCCCTTCAAGTGGTATCGGCACCTATATCCCTTTTCAGACCCCGTGGCACGTAGACTTACCTGGTAATACCTTGCCCAGATTAAGCCCTTACAACTGTTTCTCTTCCCGACCCCCAGACTTCAACCATGGAACTTGCAATCTAGCTCTACCTATTTACCGCCTTATGCACCCTACCCTTATTAGGGTACACGCCAGATGGAATTTACCCCAAAGAGGACTCGTATCCCCTACCACAAGAATGTCTACTCATGGAGTCCCTATACAACTCGTGCTGTGCCCCCAAATTGTCGTACCCACTTTCAGCTGAGTCTCCCTCTCAGACAGCCACCAGCATCTCGTTACCTACCCAAGGAATGTTATCTACTTGGCCAGTACCTACATCTACTGGTGTCATACGGCTAGGGTCTTAGCATGTGTATCACTAGGGCTGAACAGTACAAAGAATAGGTCCTTGCATTCCTACGCCAATACTTCCACTAGCCAAAGAAAGTTTCGTTCTTCCAAATTACTACTTTTTGCCCTGAGGAAAGTTGTACTCCTCCTCTTGCTATGCTCAGGTATTGTTAAACTTAACCCTGGTCCTATAGAAGCAATTTCTTCACCGTCTGAAGTCACGAAGTATAAAGGTATCAGCTTTATGCATGTTAATGTGTGTAGCCTCTTAAAGAAACTCACCTCAATACAGGCTTGGGCTGTCCACACAGAGCCGAATGTACTTGTCATATCTGAATCCTGGCTTCGTCCATCCATGCCAGTCAAAGAGGTCAATATCCCCAACTATCTGTTATTCAGAGTCAATAGACTAATCAAAGGCAGCGGTGTAGCCATCTATGTTAAGGACAAGTTTATGGTTGTTACCCTCGACACTACGTCAATTGTCAATGCCTTTGAATGCCTGTCCTTAAAAATTTAAATATCTACATCAATGGCTCTCCGTGTCATAGGATGTTATAGACCCCTGTCCTCAGGGTCACAGCTCCTGTCCCACCTATCATCTACTATGAGTACTGACACAATGGAAACAATTATACTAGGGGACTTTAACTATGACTGGCTGTCAAGTGCATCTCTTCCACTTAAATCCTTCTGTGACTCTCATGGGCTCACTCTACTTATTAATGAACCTACTCGTATCAATAATAAAAACCCTACGAAAAGTACACTATTAGATGTACTTCTAGTAAGCAAACTCCATTTCTTCTCCCATGCTGGGATCTCTTCTGCTGATGTTAGTGACCATTGCTTTATTGCTGACATAAGAGCAGTCCCTAAACCAACAGCCTCAGCAAAGTTCTCTACCAAAAGATCAAAACGGAATTTTGACCCGCTTGCATATCAATGACCTGAAAGCCTTCCTGCTTTGGCAGACCTTTTATTTAGCCCAAATCAGTAGAAACAGCATATGCCATTTTCCACGAAATTGTATCCAGCGCTCTTAACACGCACGCACCCTTAGTCAAAACCCGCATAAAGGCTAGAAAGTGCTGTTGGTTTACAGCAGACATCAAGGCAGCACTATTAAAAAGAGACAAGCTCTGGAAGCTAGCACACGAATCCCACAAAGCCGAAGACTGGCATCTTTTCAGAACAGCCAGAAACCACTGTACATAGCTAGTTCGGGAAACCAAGTCCAACTTCTATCTCTCTGAACTCGACACTGCCTCCAACTGCCCTACCAAGTTCTGGTCCACAATAAAAAGAACTTTCTGGTAATACCACAGGAAACACTCTCCCCTCAAACATTATTTCTGACAATGTAACTATCAGCAACAATAAAGAGATACTACAAGCCTTCAACAATCACTTTGCTACTGCAGGGCTATCTTTCGATAACTCACCTGCATGCAACCTATGCTCCCAGCTTACCACGCAACCTTCAGAATCTAGTCCCTCAGATGCAGTCTTTTCATTCTCTCCTGCCTCACTAAAAGAGGTCGAAGATCTCCTCCTCCAGTTGGACACCAGAAAAAGTGCTGGCGCTGACACCTTCGATCCATACTACCTAAAGATTGCCTATCATGTCTTGGCTGTACCTATTATGCATCTATTTAACTTGTCTCTTTCTCAAGGGACCCTCCCCAAACTGTGGAAGACCGCACATGTTATTCCGTTGTTTAAATCCGGAGACCCCTGCGATCTAAACAACTACAGGCCCATCTCCCTTCTCCTGGTACTATCAAAACTTCTGGAAAAAATCGTGAATGCCCAGCTGAAATCTTTCATAGATGATACTAACCTGCTAAACCCAATGCAATCTGGTTTCAGAACTGAACATAGTACAATCACGGCCCTGGCCAAGGTGACAAATGACTGGCAGCACAAGCTAGAGAATAAAACATTTGTCTGCGCCATTTTTCTAGACCTAAGTAAGGCCTTCGACACTGTCGACCACAGCCTCCTTCTTTCTTCATTAAAAGCTATTGGTCTAGATTCTACCTCCTTGCGTTGGTTCCACAACTACCTTTCTGATAAGCACCAACAGGTCAAGACCGAAGGTGAACTCTCCCCCTCAAATCTGTTAAAAAGAGGCGTCCCGCAGGGATCCATCCTGGGGCCACTCTTATTTGCCATCTACATCAACAATATAGACTCAGGCATCAATGACGCGAAAATTCATCTGTTCGCAGATGATACAGTGATCTACCTAAGCTGTACAACTCCTGAAACTGCCTGTAGCGACCTGCAAGCCGACTTCAACATACTTCAATACCAGCTCCTTAGTAAAAAATTGCTACTTAATGCCAAAAAAACAAAGGCGATGCTATTTTCACCTATTAACCATGCAGCCTACCCTGCTCTACCCCCAATCACCACCCTCCTAGGAGAAACTCTGGAATTTGTGCCGAAATTCAAATACCTGGGGGTCTGACTAGACTTCAAACTCTCTCCTTTGCAGACCACCTGGAGGATTTGTTAAAAAAACTGAGGCAGAGACTAGGTCTCTTCTTCAGGTTAAACTGCCTACTAACTACAGAGGCCAAGAGACAGTTAGTTCAGTCTACGTTCCTTTCTCTAATTGATTATGTCGACTTTATATAAAGCCAATGTGCTACTTCATACCTCGGTAAATTGGACATACTTTACCACAGAGCCCTGCGCTTCATCATTGGTCTCCCCTTCTCCACCCATCACTGCTCTTTATATGCGGCCATAGGTTGGTCCTCCCTACACTACAGACAAAATAAAAATGCAGCTCTCTGGACATACAGAGCTATCACTGGCAAACTTCCACAGTACATTGTTGATTGCCTGACCCTGAATATGCCTGGAACCTATGCCATAAGAAGCTGTTCACTGATTTCTCTGAAAGTGCCCAAAGCCCAAACGCGTTTTGGGAGAGCTGCCATAGGATTCGTTCTACCATCACTTTGGAATGTGCTACAGAGATCACTGAAACTGAGGACTCCTGTTAGTATTACTGTGTTTTAGTCCTTATACTCAAAATACATTACAGAAGCCTGCAACTGCTTCCAATGATCCTAGCTCTGGAATGTGCTACAGAAATCATAGAAACTGAGGACTCCTGTTAGTCTCACTGTGTTTAAGACCTTATATTCAAAATACATTACAGAAGCCTGCAACTGCTTCCAATGATCCTAGCTTACTTACACCCTCCTTCCACATCCTCCCTGCTTTTCCCATCCTCCTTTCTTGTATCAGTGCATAACTTGTCTCTGAGCCACCTACTTATCTACCACCCTAAATCTCACCCTCCGTCACCCACCTATTCCTTGTATACCCACAGCATCTCATTCCTTCGCTCCTAGTATTATCCCAGTTCCAGACCCCCCACTGGCTGCCCACTTCTCCTAACACATGTCTCCACCTTGATACACCTGGGTCTTTTTAAACTGACTATGTATGTCTCTTCGCTTGTAGCATCCACTTCTACTAATCTCTTTGCTGGACTATAATGCCTTTACCTTACAGGAATACTAAACCATGTATGTTGTTGTATCTGGTATACATTTTTACTGACTTGCTACCCTATTGTTATGTATACCCTTACCGACTGTCTTTTACCTGAACCCAAATGTATTTTTACTTATCCTGTCCATTGCAGGCCTACCTGTACTGTTGTACTCTTGCATCTACTGTCTGTATATAAATGCATTGTTACTTGACTTGTGTAATGCAGGTCCACCTTGTAAATGAGCTTGCTCAATGGTGTTCGCCTGGCTAAATAAAGAATTTGATTGATTGATTGATTGATCTTCTATATGGTCCGTAAAAGAAAGTATATGGTTGAGCCACACTCCCAAGTACTTGAATTTATTGACAAATTCTAGGTTTTCTCCCAGGATTGTTGTGATCTGTGGAATGGAGCCAGCACTGGCCAGGTTTGCATCATGAAGAAGTGGAGAAAATAGCATTGCCTTAGTTTTTTTGGTATTTAATAGGAGTGTTTTGTTTAGGAGTTGGCTCTGAAGTAGATTGAATTCAGATTGTAGGTCTCCACAGGCAGCTTCTGGAGAAGGACGACTTAGGTAAAGAACCGTGTGATCTGCGAACAGATGGATATCAGCCTTAGTTTTGTTGGTGTCAATGTTGTTTATGTAAATTGCAAACAGTAGGGGACCAAGAATTGATCCCTGGGGAACCCCTCTTTGCAGAGGTTCAAGGGGAGAAAGTTCACCTTCTGCCTTGACTTGCTGCCACTGGTCAGAGAGGTAGTCAGCAAACTAATGCAAGGATAGTGAGTCCAGTCCTATCACCCTCAGGGAGGAAAGGAGCAGGCCATGATCGATGGTGTCGAAAGCCTTACTTAAGTCTAAAAACACTGCACAGACGAAGTTTCGATTCTCCAGGTCTCACTGCCAATCATTGGTCACTTTGGCTAGGGCCTTGTTGTCTGAGGGAGCTGGATTTTATCAACTTTAATGGTGCATTTATCACTACTGACCAGGTGAGACGCAGCATTTTATTTTCAGTGGTATTTTGCTTTCACCCATTTGTATGCTGTATTTAGCAAGGGCAGCCCAGCTGATATGAAATATCTCATTTATAGTGGAGTCCTGCTTTTACCCTTTTTACTCTGTGTTACAGTATAGCACAGCCCAGGTGGAATGCAATTTCTCATTTTTAGTCAGATCCTACATTCACCCATTTCTACAACATGTTTATCCAAGACAGCTCAGGCAGAAAAGCTACATCGCAGGTTCAACCATTACTCACTGTTATACTGCATTTACTCAGGATAGCCCAACTGTGATGCAACGCGTTATTTTCTGTAGGATCCTGCTTTTACCAGTTTTACGATATAAACTGTGCAGCCCAGCTAAGATTCAATGTCTCATTTTTGGTTGTGCCCTGCGTTTATTCATTTTTAGACTGTATTTACTCTGGAGGATAGCCCATCTGAGATGCAGCATCTCATCTTCAGTGTGGTTTTGGCTTTTACTCATTTTACACTATCTTTATCCATGATAATTGCACTACAATGTCACATCTTAATTTCAGTGTGGTCCTATTTTTATTGATTTGTATTTAAAATTTGTTGACTGGGAACGCATGCCTCCCACATTTCCATCCCAATTGTGCTTTTTGGACTGAGGAATGCTGTACATTAATACTGCATTCTAAAATTCTCTTGGCAGGATGTTCCTGCAGCCCCCTCCCATGTCCCAGCTTAGGGCTGCAAACCTTAGTCATCAGGATGGCTGGTGGCTTTCCAGTTACTGCACTAATGGGCCAAACCACATGGAAAACAATTATTATACTTCTGTGTTTCAGGTCATGACTGGTGCATTATCCAGCTTGGAGTGCCGGGCATTATACATGGCTTTGATATCGATACGTCTTTCTTCACTGGAAACTATGCACCTAGAATCTCGATTCAAGCAGCATGCCTGAGCCAAGGTAAAGTGGGAACAAGTGTTCTAAAAAAATAAAAATTACCAGTGTGGTGTAAGGGGAGAGGGGGGATGGGGATCTCATATGTTTTCAAAACTTTGCAAGCTAATGGAGGACTTGCTTGCCAGATTTGAAACCCTGCTTCCTCATTTCAGAATACATTGTGAGCAAGAAGTGCAAGCTACATGTTCTGTCACTAAAGGAGTTCTGGCAAAGTGCCAGCACAAGTGCTAATGCTGTGCTAAATACTGTAGAAACAGAAAGTACTGTACAAAGAATAAATTGTCTGCCGCCCTAATGTGCTCCCAGTTGGACCACCACAAAAAATATTATACCCAATCTACAAACAATAACTATGTAGAAATCTATCAATTAAATAAGTTATTTAGACAAGCTTGGATGGCCTCTGAGATCCACACTGATAAACATAATTAACACAAACTGAAACATTATAAATGCTAAAAATAAAAACAATAAATAAAACTGGATTAAGTTAAACATTAAAATGTTGGTGTAAAGTCACCCTCCCAGCTGTCTAGGGGTTTAGATGGAAAGTGGTCACCTAGGAGGGGCCCTACACCAGTAACTGCAAATCCACTTACTTGACCTCCCAAGCATTGAGATGACCTCCAGGGCTCCCACGACACTCAGCAGGGAGGCAAAGCTGTGGAGTAAAAGGGGTTAGCAGAAACTGGAGGCATAAACACAATGAATGTCCAAAGTGGGGTTATTTAAAACAAAACCGGATCCTTTATTGTTCCACTTGAGCGCAATCAAAGATGGCAACTTCTCTAGCTGGCACAGTTAATTGTTTCCACATCACTAAAGATGGAACATGAACTATTCACTTTTCTCAGGACTGGCTTCAGCCCTGCTGAGGTATTTTAATTTTAATACATGGGCCCGAGAGGTCCATAGGAATCAAAGGTCCTCCACCCCTGCAGCTTGAGTGGGAAATCCACAGGCTTCTTCTAGCCAATTTTTACTTTTAAGAGTCACTTGGCAAATTCATAGTCTCACTGGCTGGCACACTACGGCACCAAACTATCTTGTGAGGAAGTTCAGGGATCCACTCTGTCCTCACATAGAGCATATCCTTTTTCCGCTTTTCACACTCTTTTCATTATACTTTGCGACCACAAACACCTGTGCACACTTGGGCATAGCTGAGGTGACACAGTGTGCCCCACACATCTTCTAGTTTGGGCAATTCAGCCCACACTGTAAACTCTCTGAGGTAAGTATCTGTTGACTGACAGGAATCTGCATCATGTGAGATGCTATCCCTTTCTTGAGGAGGGAGGGCACTGCTGAGTGCCAAACACAGTCACTTCATGTTTTTTTTTTGGTCCGTTCCCCCTCGATTCTTCATTTGGAGGTCAGCCCTTGCCCCAACTGTCACCCCCATGCCCAGGCTCCCCCCCAGGCAGGGCCACAGGAAGGGCTCCCCCCCAATGGTCATTGTTGGCAAGCTCCAGCTTACCCCCTGGGTTGGGGCCATGGGAGAGGAACCCCCGGTGGGTGTAGATGGCAGCGGGAATGGTGGCTGAGCTGGGCATCATGCCCAGGAGCCAACTTTTTTTGTACATGCTGGATCCCTGGGGATGGGGACATGCAATGATGACCAGCATCCACCCCATCCTCCCGGGTATTGGTGCTGACAGCTGCAGTACCCCCGGCCTCTGCCAGGGGTCCATGAAACAGCAGACACTCTTCTTCCCCCTTAAAGAAGGAGAGCAGTCCCAGGATGCTCAATCCTTCCTCTCCTGGCCAGCCCTCAGACTCCCGGGTCCATTCCCCAACCCGGGTCATTGGTGTTGCAAGCAGAAACCAATCGCTGCGCTGGCGGGCCAGCCCCCACTTCATGTTTTAAACAAAGGCTGAACATCACCTCATCTCTCGTGCCCTTTGGACTCACTGGCACCAACTTCCTCACAGACAGACCTCTATTATCTCCTTCAGATGGG
The DNA here is from genome assembly GCA_016271365.2 of Neoceratodus forsteri. Taxonomy (NCBI): domain Eukaryota; kingdom Metazoa; phylum Chordata; order Ceratodontiformes; family Ceratodontidae; genus Neoceratodus; species Neoceratodus forsteri. Next base: position 916,946,543 of record CM057449.1, read on the forward strand.
TTTTCCTCCTACTAGAGAAGGGCACCCCCCTTTCAGAGGCTGTAGAAGATGGCTGCCCCACAACTGGCACTTATTCTCAATGCCAGACTCCCATTAACAGTCCTCTTCAATAGGTCCCTGGAGAGTAGCAGAGTCCCAGACAACTGGAAAAAAGCCACAGTGGTACCTCTGCACAAAAGTGGGAGCAGGAAAGACATTGGTAAATATCGTCCAGTCTGACTCACTTCAGTGGTGGGGAAAATTATGGAAATATCACTGAAAGAAAGAATAGTGCAATATATGGAAGCAAATGGAAAACTGGACCCAAAGCAGCATGGCTTCTCAGCAAGGAGGTCATGCCAGACAAACATGACTGATTTCTTTGATTGGGTGACCAGAAGGGTGGAACAGGGTGGAGCAGTACACATAATGTATCTGGACTTCAGTAAGGCGTTTGGCTCCATTCTACATAGGAGACTAATAAACAAGTTGGAACACGCTGGAGTGGGGCATAAAATAGTTAGCTGGGTTAGGAACTGGATCCAGCGGAGAACCCAGAGGGTCATGGTAACTGGCACTCTATCAGATCAAGGTGGGGTAACCAGTGGAGTTCCCCAGGGATCAGTACTGGGGCCAATTTTATTTAGCATACCATATTTACTTTTTATTTTGTTTATTTAAAGATTGGTAACCAGGAGAGGCACACTGAGCCAAGGCACGTTTCCAGGTGCGACTCAGGGAAGGGGGGTACAAGTACAGAGCAATAATACAGAATTACAAATTCATAAGTGCAAAAAGACAGGAAGGTAACAGGTTATACAGTAGTACAGGCAGGTATAAAATTGTACATGACGTTGTGTATACCAACAACATTTAAGCAATATAGCGGCGGGTGGTTACAAGTAGATAAGAAGATGGTACGTAACATATGCATATTAACAGCGCATTATGTTACATAATTGTACATGATGTGTATAATAACAACTCTTATGCAATATTGCAGTGGGTGGTTATAGGCAGATAAGCAGATATGCATATCAACGATAATTATGCAACATAGTAATGGTGGGTTATTGTTGAAACCTGGGAAGTTGGGAGGACCCATGGGAAACCTAGGGAAGTGCTATCTTCAGAAGAACCAGAGGACCTGGCATGCTGGAATACAGGTAATCAGTGCTGGATAGGCAAGGAACTGCCTAGAGGTCAATCAGGTTCAGGGCAAATGCAAGTATTGGAGGGGAGAGGTAGAGGGTTCATTTAAAGAGACTTAAGGATGGCAGCATGTGCAGTGAGGAAGACAGGAAATTTCACTCACGGGGGTAGCGGAAAGAGAAGGCAGCCTTGCCTGAGTTTGAGTGAGGGTGGGTAGGTAGGGCAAACGAGCGTGGGTCATGGGAACGAATACTATAGGAAGTGTGGGTAGCAGGGGTTAGGAGGGAGGCTAGGCAGGGAGGGAGCGAGCCAAACCCGTATTTAGCGGTGAGGATGGAGATATGGAGGTTTCAGCGGGAAGTCAGAGAGGAGAGGGGAGTGATAGGAGTAAAGGGTACAATGATGGGTTTGGAAGGGCATTCAGGGTGAAAGGACTAAAGGTGTTGAAGAGAACATCCAGTCTGGATAGGGTGGATTCAGATGCGGACTTGCACACAATGTCAGCATAGCTTGAAAAGTGGTAGGATGGTCTTTGTAAGGAGAGTCCAGTGAACAGGGAGGGAGAGGGCATCTTTGTTTCTGTAGAGGGCCCTGAGTTTAGGTCAGATCTTGGAGTGAATATGGTTGATATAAGTAGAGAAATCCAGGTGACTATCCAGCCAGACTCCGAGGTATTTGTAGACAGGGACTTTATCCAGGGCTTTGTCATCGAGGGTGGTGACGGCCGGGGGTGGGAAGAGTTTGGCTAGTTTCTGTGTGGTGCCAAAATTCATAGAGCCTGTTTTAGTGATGTTGACCTTCAGTTGATTTGCCTCATACCAGTTCAGGACATTGGTGAAATCGGACTGCAGCTGGGAGGTCACCATTTAGGCAGAGGGTCCAGAGTTATAGAGGACAGTGTCATCAGCGTAGATGTTCATGAGGGAGGAGGAGAATACAAGGGGAGGTCATTGAGGAATATTAAAAAGAGGATGGGGGCTGAGGACTGACCATTGTGGTACTCCAGCCAGTATTGGGAGGAGGGAGGGAGAGAACATCTCCAACTTGGACGCATTGTGAGCGATCAGTGAGGCATTCATCAGCAACATAGCTGATGGACTGGAGGGAAAGGTATGCCCATTCGCAGATGACACCGAGCTCTGCAACAGAGTAGACATGCAAAAGGGGGCCACATGAATGACTCTGATCTAACAAAGCTGGAAGAATGGTCAAAACAATGGCAGTTGAAATTCAACACCAAGAAGTATAAAGTTACGCACCTGGGGAAAAAGAACCTGGGCAGGAAATGTGCCCTAGGAGGGGAACAACTGACAGAAACTAAGGTTGAGAGGGATCTAACAGTACTCGTATCTGATGATTTAAAGACAACCAGGCAATGCAAAAAGGCAGCACAGAAAGCTAACGACATCCTTGGATGCATAGGTAGGGGTATCACAAGTAGAAAAAGTGAGGTGATAATCCCACTGTACAAGTCCTTGGTGGGGCTGTACCTAGAATATTGCATCCAGTACTGGAGACCACACCTCAAGAAGGACAGAGATCGTATGGAGACCGTTCAGAGGAGAGCTACAAAGATGATTCATGGACTTCATCAAGAACCCTACGAGTCAAGACTAAACCATCTCTAGATGTACTCACTGGAAAGGAGAAGGGACGGGGGAATATGATTGAGACATTCAAATACCTCAAAGAAATTAACTCAGTACAAACTCAGGACCTTTTCAGAGAAAGCTTGTCTATGCAAGCAAGAGGGCACAGCATGTGCCTACAGGGAGGTAGATTCAAAACCAACATCAGGAAGTTTTTCTTCACTGAAAGGGGGGTGGAGCCTTGGAACAGTCTGCTCCCAGACGTCATGGCAGCAAAGACAGTAAGAGAGTTCAAGCTAGCATGGGATAGGCACTGTGGAAACTTAGGAAGGAAAAAAGACTGGTGGGGGTAGCCCACATGGGAAGCCTAGATGGATCATATGGTCCCCTTCTGCCAGCACTTTCTTATATTCTTATGAGGAAACTTACAGTGTAGTAGGAGCTGGCACTGAGTGCCCGTAGTACCTTTCCACAGGCTAGGAAGAATCCTATTGCCTGGCAGCCTGGGACAATGGGATTCCTCTTTCGGACAACCTAATTTAAGTATTTAAATGCCCACCGGGCAATCAGAATCTCTTTTTTTTTTTTTGTTATTTGCCTGGCTCCCACAGCTTCAGAGGAGGCCTCGTATCTCCTCCTACTCCATCCGCTAGGGCAACACCCAAGGCATCCCATCCCCAGTTTCATTTTTGCATGTAGGGCCAGGGGTGTTACATTTTTTCCCATTTTTCTCCCCTTCACCTGGGACACCTGCACTTAGGACTTACTTCCAGGCTGACGACGTGCTGATGCAAGCCAACTGCCAAGTGCTTAACAGCGTCCCCCCCCTCTCTGACTCCAGTAGCGCCGCCATTGCCCCGAAAGCCCATGCATCCACTGGCGTCAGGGCTGTCGGGTGCTAGAGGCATCCCTGGTATCCCACCCCAGAGGGAGGAGAACATCCACTGGGTTGCTCAATCCTCCCTCACCCCACCAACACCCAGCAACCCGAGTCCATTCCCGAACCCAAGTCACCGCTGTAGCATGAGGTGTGGCGTCCAGCACCTCAACTCTCAGTGCCACCGGGCCGACTGGCAATCAGAACTTCTGCTTGGGTTTCAACAGTCTGGGCATGCACTAGATTTGCTAGCATATAAGCGCATGCATGACTGCTGAAACAGATGGTCGTCGGACAGTTTTATCTCTTTTTGTTCCTGATGTGCCCACCTTGTACAGTTCACCTGGCACTTGAGAGGGGTGCATTCGACTCCTCGCAGTTGAGGTTGCACAGTCATCCTGGATCTGGCGGAGTCATGTGGTGCACAGTGAGACAGTCATCTGACCTTCCGGGGGCTCTACCAGTCAGCATCCCTCATCTCCTTCCCTTAAAAAAAAATCTGTGGAGACAGCCAATGGAGCACGGAAAGGGGCAGGAGTATTGCCAGACAGACTGGCTCAAGCAGCAACTGCAGTGCCCAGTGCTGATACTGCACTTCCCCCACCATGTTATCTCAACTGCTTGAGCCAGAAGTGAGCCATAACTTGACAGCTGCTGAGCTGACAAGTTTTGAGTGCCTATGTGCATATTGAAGCTATTCCCATTATTGGGCGTTGCGACCTGTTTGTTGCCTGGAAATTAAAAAAAAGTTATTTTAAGAGCTAAACTGTACAGCCACAACCCTATTGTTTGTTTTGTGGGAACTGGGGCTATTCAGCCGGATATTGGGTGTGGGGAGATCAGGAGAAGTGCACCAGCATTGGCGAGTAGCAGCGACTTGATGAAAAATAAAAAAAGAGCACGCCTTGGCTCAGTGAGTGTGCTCTGGGCTATATTATTTTTTGTTTAGCTCTTTGGAGTGCACTATTGTGCTTACTACTTATTAGTGGCCTCTGAGGCTGCTGGCAGGTGCTCCTCTAGTCTAGTCACTCAGTGTGTGTGACAATAAAAATATAATTTAAATAAAACCAATTGTGGTCTACACATAGCATGTGCGTGCCTGACCTGTGGGCTGTGTGGTAAATTAATTACACCTCTTTGAGTCAGGCAGGGAGCCAGTCACTATACCATCAGGCTGCAGGCTGGCATAGGTGTAACCTGCCCCCGTTACCCGGGGTTACTAGAAACCCAGTAAGACCTAGTGGTAGGCAGGGAAGGCAGCTTGTGAAACTCCAGTTAAATGGATTTCACACTGTCTCACTCTGTTCTCAGTCTCAGCTGAGACTGAGGGATGACATCATTTAGCACTGTTGCAGCTGCATAAGCCACACTGGAATGTTGCATTTGGAGGTTAGAGAAGAACATTGAGGATTTTGAAGTGAGTCCGTAGAGTTCAGTAGAGTGTGTGAAGTCTGAAAGAGGTGCTCTGCTGTAGGCAGGCCCTCAGAGCTCTAAGCTCTGTCAAAGAGCTACCTTTTGTTGTATAGGTGTGTGTTCTCACCTGAAGAGGAACACAAGAAGAGCACTTTTGAAGTGGTGGAGACTGCTTTCAGTGGTTCAGGGCCCCATCCCTGTGGGGGTGGGGGAAGGAATCAGCCTGCTTCCGGGGGCAACCTCCTGGTCTGGCTAGGGAAAAGAAGCTGCCTGTTTTAAGTTCGTGCTGAGGCACCAGAAGCTCTGCAAGAGAGATCCTTGAGGAGAAAATGCCTGTGGGGCACCTGCAACCAAAGGGTGAGTTCTCTCTGCTAAAGGGCCATGTGTTTTCACCTGAATCAAGATGAAACTAAAGGGACTGTTACTGTGGGGTCAGGAAAAGACAGCCAAGTACAGTTTGGAAGATGTGGGGATTGGACTGCTTAACTCTGTGGGGGGTCTAGAGTAATGGACAAAGCCACTTATTAAGTATGTTCAAGTTTAGCACAAATGGGATGTAAAGACAGTAGATTGAATGTGAAATACATTTAAAAAAGAATCTACACAGCAAAGGTTTTAAAGTATGAGGTGTTACAGCCCAGAGAAATGGCCGGGTATGAATTATGGGAGTGAGAGGTGGGAGACCCCCCATCAGTAGTAACCAAATTCACCTCTACGGATTTGCTCTGGGACACCTGTTGCTTTCTCTCAGGTACTTGGCCAGTGCCTGAGGAAAGTACCCAGACGTGGGATTGATGAGGAAGATTCTCTTATGGGGCAGAAGTGCTCAGAGGTGGTTTAGGGAGCCACCAGTGAATGTTTCCATGCTATATGGAAAGTGTCCAAGTGGCTGGCAAGGGAGATGAGCCAGGGAAAACCCAGAGCAGTGTACAAGTTTGGGCTGTGTGCCCAGTGTGTTTCAGAGCCTGAGGGCTAAAGTGATGAGAATGTGTTCTGGTCTCCTTAAATCTGCATTACCAGGACTGTAGCCCCATGGGGGTCCATCTATGCTTTGTTTATTCTGTTGGGTGTGAATAAAAGCCATACTTTAGAATCCCACTTCTGGTATTGGACATTACAGTTATTGCTTCCTGTGTCCGGAGTTACTTGGGTGCCCCCTGTGCAGAGTAGCCAAACCTAGCCAATGTGCCGAGTGACATATTCCTCCCCGAACCCAGCCCACCTGGTAGAGCTGCCAGATAGAAACGGCATACCTGGGTGGGGGTTACATAGGCATTTCTGTTTTTTTATGACATTTGCATTTAGGCTGCAGACAGTGCTCACTTAAATTTAAAAACAGTGAATTTATTTTCATTCAGCATCAAACTGTCTGTTTGCTGAGTTGACGGAGGTTGACTGAGGTTCACTAAATCCTGCAGCTGCAGTGCTGCGGTAGTGTTTGCTGCTTTTGCTTGCTAGCTAGGTACTAGTGTGTAGTGGTATTGCTAGTAGCTAATTTTATTATTACACAACAGCTGAGCCAGAAGCTGTGCAGTCAGTGCGCCAGTCAGTCCATAGACTCACTCAGACAGCGCTGAATCTGCCTTTTCCCTAGACTAGTAGCAGACTGCAGCAGTACTAGCATTGACAAAAAGTAGGAGGGGGGACTCTGTGAGAGTTACCACTCCCAGATCACAGTCAGTCAGAGACAAGATCATTGTCTTTTGGAGGATTGACTGGGAGTCATTTCAGTTCAGTCTGACATACACAGACTGGTGGGGAAAGAAAATAATTTGGGCTAAGAAACTAAGGCTTACTAAAATTTGAAGTCTGCTGTGTAGTGTGTGTTTTTAAATTGTCATACTGCATGAAATTAAATAAACACACAAACATGCATTTAATTTCACACTCGGTATACAATACTTTATTGAAAAAAAAGAAAGCCTGAACTTTATTTTTGCAATAGCATAAGTGACTGTAAAACCCATGCACTTCACCTGACCAGACCACCTGAAAAAGAAAAAAAGTTATAAATTTAGTCACCACACCAGCAATCAAACACTATCCACCTAGACCTCATTCTTTCCTCCATTCTTCTCTGTCCTTAAGTTCTATCCCTGCCTGCTGAGTGACTGTGTTAGTGTGCTGTGTTGTGTGTTCCTTAGTTGCAATAATAGAAAAAAAATCACACACAGAAATGTTGCAAGAAACTTTATTGAGAAATGTCTGGAGCATGTGCTCGTCAAACCACCCTGTTTGGGTTCCTTGGAATCAATCTGCCAAAGCACAACCGTAAATGAGAATGAATGTAATAGTAACCCCAGTACATCATCTACTGGTAGCAAGACAACAACACCAGCATCAGCTAATAAAGGCAAAGCTCATGGAAATGCAGAGAATGCAAAAGATTATGATCAATTTAAACATAAGCGCACTTTCCAGCATTCCTGGAGAGAAAAATACCCATGGGTTACTTACGAGGATGAAAAAATGTTTTGTCGTATTTGCCAAAAGCACAAGAAACTAGCAGAAAAAGAAATTCCCTTTGTCCTTGGTTGTGCCACATTTCAGATAGGTTCTCTGCATGTCCATGACCAATCAACTGCTCACATAAAATGTGTAGAAGCCAAGAAAGTGTCACGCTGCCCCAGGAATCTCCTCTAACTAAACTGGTATGGAAAATGCAGCATGAGGAGATTCAGAAATTCCGTGGCCTGTTCAACACTGCTTATACAATGGCAAAACATTATTTATTTTTTGTTGACCGGGCAAGTGCACTAGACAAATCCTGCCTATTTTTAGGCATGACCCGGGGGAGGGGGATACAGATGAATGCCAACTGATCTTGAACTAGATTAACATGATTACAGTTTCACGGATTTTGAAACCATTGTCAAACTGCAGGCAAAAAATGGCCTTAATCTTGGTTCAAATTATTTGAACACTCACGGTGTAAAAGATTTTGCGCAGACAATTGCAAAATCCCTTAAACAGGGCTGTGTTAAAGACATTCAGTGTGCTAGGTTTCTGTGTGTGCTGGCTGATGGATCCACTGACAGATCAGTAACTGACCAGGAATCAGTGTATGTCAGGTTTGTTCAGGATGGGAGGCCAATGACAATTTTTGTGGATCTTGTGGACCTGGAATCCACCACATCTGATGGTACAACTTCTGCAGTACTGATGGCCTTACAAAGTGTGGGAATTGGCCCAGAGGAAGTAAAAGCCAAATTAGAGGACCTAAATTTAGTTGGTGCATCAGCAGATATAGGGTGCACAAATGGTGTGCAGGCTAAATTTCGGCATGAATCTCCTCACGTCATAGTTGTACACTGCATAAATCACAATCCTGAACTTGCGATTCTTGATCTTAAGAAAGATAACCCTTATCTTCAAAAATCTGAGAAAATATTAAAAGACATTTTCAAATTCTATCACCTTAGTCCAAAAAGACGCCATCAGATGCAAAGTTTAGCAGATGCCTTTGAATCCACCATAGCTTACTTTGATGGAATACATCAAGTGCACTGGGTTGCCAGCCAGTCACGATCATCAAAGGCACGGATAAAAAATTACAAATTGACAGTCAGTCACTGGAGAATGTGGTGGCCACTGAGTCTGGGGCTGATGCAGCCACGGTAAAGGGCATTCCGAAAGAGCTTAAGACTGCCAACTTTGTTAGTACTTTACATTTTATGATGGATTTAGTAACTGTTGTGACAGAACTGTCTCACACTTTCCAGAGGGTTGACCTGCTTTTATTTGAAGTAATACAGAAACTAGAAGGAGCAGTTCTTGAACTTGCGTCTATGAAAGAAAGTCCTGGCACATATGTCCGAAAGCTTATACTGAATGAAGATGGAGAGTTCCAAGGGGTGAAACTTGCTGGGTCCTTGGAGCCAAAACTATTAGACCAGCTCAAAGAAATGACTGATGCAGTTATCGAGCACATAGACACTAGATTTAGTAGGCTGCAGCAACCCCCATTTACCTGGTTTCAGTGTCTTGACCCCACTCAGTGGCCTACTGATAAAAAACAACTGGCCCAATACGGGAATGAACATTTTGAATGTCTCCTAAATCACTTTACAGCAGTCATTTCTGAGGAGGAAAAGGAGAGTGCCATACATCAGTGGCTGCCTCTCAGGTTAGACCTACATACCATCACAGTCAAACACCCAGCAAAGCCGTCTATCAAAGCTTTTGGCAAGTAGACCACCAGCATTTAAAGATGCTCTACTTATGGTAGAGTTACTTTAAATGCTGTCTTGTATCACTGCTGTTGTTGAATGGGGATCTTCAGCAATGAACCTAATTAAGTCCAGTCCAATCCAAGAACAAACCTGCAACAGGACACATTACATGATTTAATGTCAATACGTATGAATGGTTCTAGCATGGACGATTTTCAACCACATGAGGCTATTTTGTGCTGGCTTGAGGAAGGGCCTGGAACAAGGCACATTCATGGCCACTCTCTTGCAAGCACAGGCTCCTGTGCTACGGCTTCCTCATGTTCTACCAAACTCTCTGACTCTGCTGCATCCATTGTCTGAGCACTGCTTTTTTCACTACATGGGTGTGCAGTACAGTGCACTGTTGTTGCTGTACTTAATATTACTTTTATTTTTCCTCCCGGCAGTCACAGGCACATGACAGTCACACTGACACTAACCCCCCCCACTTGCAGGTGGCAGCCCCTACCCATGCTACCAGTAAACCAGCTAATGTGAATTAATTCATCTCTTTCTGGCAAGTGGCAACTACTAGTCTTACTTTCTTCAAAGTTGTCATCAAGTGTTTATGATGCTGATCAGCATCTATGTGTGCTTTCCTGTTTAAAAAAAAATCATTGGAATTTGTTTTATTCTGCGGTTATTAAATTAAAGGGTTAAAATAATGTTGAGCATTTGGGTTGAGCCACCACCAGTAAAACACTAATCTTGCATCACCGACGAGTATATTTATGACATCAATTAAATTTCTTCATAGGCAACCCAAAAATTTCACTGGGCAACTAAATTTCAGTTCCAGGTTGTTCATGGGCAACCAAATAAAAAAATGTTCCTATCCTGCCTCTCCCACAAACTGTGACTCAACAATCCCTGCCCTTTAGCAGAGAACATTGACTCCTCCCCTTTGGAATGCAGACCAGCTGACCCAATCCTCCAGGGACATAGAAACTGGCATCACCCTAGAGACTGGGTGCAACACTTTTATATGTTTACTTGTTTCAGAAAACCTGAAACCCCTGTGTCAATTTAGTGTACAGTGAATTCCACTTGTATTCAGTTCAAATGTATGCAATATCTGGATACATGCAATTTTTTTTCAGTCCCAAATCATTTCCTAGTCTATGATTTTTTTGGGCAGTATCCATAACAAAATGTCAGTGGTATTTAACTTGTTTGCCTCTTTTCCAGGTATTCTGACCTGGCTGAGATAGTAATGGCTCAGATTTGGGGTGAAATTAGGTACTAAGTTCTGCTGTAGGTGCATCTTAAAAGGTATAAGGAGTCCTGCACTCTCTGCATTCTCCCTGCCAAACACTTGAATAAAATCAAGAGAATTGTTCTAAGAAGGAGTAACAACACTAGTAACATCAGTTAACAATAGTGGAGGATGGTTGACTTGTACGGGGGGGCATGGTGGGGGGCTGCTAGAGGTAGAAGGGCAGGTATATCTGAGCCTCATCAGGAGCTCTGGGCGGAACTAATCATAGTGATGCAAACCAGGGTAGATGTCACTGCTGTGAGAGTGGCGCCGCGTGTGTGTGTGTGTGTGTGTGTGTGTGTGTGTGTGTGTGTGTGTGTGAAGATTGACAAGGAAGCAAGGTTGGCGGAAGGAAGTGCTTGGGGACATGGGGAGGGGGGAGAGAAGGGCTGACCAAGATAAGAACAACATAGTAATATTAGTAGCAAATTTTATGTAATGATAACATGAATAAGGCAATTCCTATTGAGCTAACACTCTTTACAAGGGATAACCTTGGTCGATAACATAGTCTTTAGAGAAGTGATATTACAGAGCAGTAGTTACATAGAAACATAGAATTTGACGGCAGATAAGGACCGCTTGGCCCACCTAGTCTGCCCATTTTCCTACCTAACTGATAAGCTGCATAGAAACATAGAAACATAGACTTAGACGGCAGATAAGGACCACTTGGCCCATCTAGTCTAGCCATTTCCCTACCTACAGGATAGACCGTAGATCCTAGTTAACCAACAGCCTATTTCTTCCTACCCCCCACAAGAATTGCCTTATGTCTGTCCCATGCATTCTTGAATTCTCCCACAGTTTTAGACCCCACAACCTCCTCAGGAAGGCTGTTCCATGCATCCACTACCCTCTCTGTGAAATAATACTTCCTCACATTGCCCCTGAACCGCCCTCCTTCCATCTTTAAATTGTGTCCCCTTGTTCTTGCAAGTCTCTTTTTCTGAAAGATGCTACCCTCTTGGACTTTGTTGATTCCACTGAGGTACTTAAAAGTTTCTATCATGTCCCCCCTCTCCCTTCTTTCCTCAAGGGTATACATATTAAGCTCCTTTAGTCTCTCCTCATAAGGCTTCTCTTGCAGACAGCAGCGGCTCTAGCCACAAATGGTTACCAGGGCACAGCTGGGGCACGACAGATGGCAGCCAGGGCACCGATATATTGTTACTATGGGGGAAGCTCTGCACTAACTGGGGCACCAACTGGGGCATAGCATTTTTTTACCAGGGCACGTGGCCTGGCGAGCCCTGGTGTAGAGCCGCCACTGCTTGCAGACCCTGCACCATTTTAGTTGCCCTCCTCTGGACTACCTCTATCCTGTCTATGTCCTTGCAGAGATGGGGTCTCCAGAACTGGACACAGTACTCCAGATGGGGTCTCACCAACTGTCTGTACAGAGGGATAACAACTTCCTGTTTTCTGCTGCTGATGCCTCTCCCTATACATCCCAGTATACCCCCAGCCCTCCCTACTGCCTTCTCACATTGCTTGCTAACCTTAAGGTCATCTGATATGATTACCCCGAGGTCCCTTTCCTTTTTTGTTGTTGTTACTACCTCCCCACGAACTAGTTGGTATGACTGTTTGCAGACAGCAGCAACATGGAACAAAATGAGCAATTTATTGAAGGCAACAGTTACCTAGCGTACATTACAAGTAAGCTGACTCTTTGCACCAGTTAGTACAAGAGCAGGAGTAATGATTAAATGAACAAAGGAACACAGGCATGGCTGCCGCAGCAGAGAAACAGCAAAGTACAAGCACAGAAAGCAAAACAAATGAAACTTACAGTACATACATTACTTTGGGTAAGGAGAGTCAGACCTAGCTGAAAGATAAGGAGGGCACAGGGTTCTTGCCTGAGACAGCATTTCCTGCTGACAGCTAACTGCCAGGCAAGCAGCAAGATCCAAGTTGAAGGTAGCTAGGGAGGCAAGAGCAGTAGCAGCAAGGCAGGAGTGCACAATGGGTGAATCAATTATTTATTTTATTTATTTAAAATCTGGTAACCAGGTAAGGCACACTGAGCTGAGGCTCATTTCCAGGTGTGACCCGGGGGGAAGAGGGTAGTGGGTTATACAATAGTCAGTGTAGCAAAACAGCAAAATACAAGAGTGACCAAGGTAGAACAATATATACTAAGGTAAGGGATATATAAACGAGGTACATATTTGGGTGAAACAATTGGGGGTCAGAGCCTTCTCTCATACTGTCACCCCATTCTGATGCCCTTGTGCCTCAAACCATTGTGTGGAGGAGTGCTGGGACCTATGTAAGCAATAAGACAAGACAGGATTGTTGTGTGATACCTGCCTTTCTCCAGGGGTGTGGTCTGACGTCACAGGTAGAGGACCTGCATAGTCCTGGGAGGGCAGGAATCACACAACCCGCATCCTGAAGGGGCTTACTGTACTTAGAGCATGGGCTGTTGGATTGCTATGTGATACAAAACGCCTCAATAATGCAATGCGAGCAGTGGCTGTGACAGCAGAAGAAATGGACAATAGTGGCGGTATTGCAGTGGTACTGCTAAGTGACGGGTAACTAAGTGGGTAGGAAAGTGTGAGCTGCATTCTGGCTCTTTTTTTGTACTGGACAGTGTGAGTTGGTAAATGTATAGGTAGGGAATGGCTGCGGTGTGCGGCTGTGGGGAGTCCCAGTCCTATCCTGCCGGGTAGTTGGCGGTTTAGCCCAGTGTCCCCTAGGGTCTCTCCCTGGGGCTTGCTGGAAAGTGAGCCCAGGTTGGGGACTGTTAGCAATGGCCGTGGACTTGTAGTTCATCTGTCCAGCAGGATTCATCAAGGCTTTCTGTGGCTTCAGAGCAATCGACCATCGAGGTGGACCTTTCTGGACTTTCTTCCTGCAAATTACGGTCAGATGCAGTTTGTGTTTGCATTTAAATTTGTTTAAGGCAGTGAGAGTGCCTTTCTTCTCTAGGTCCAGGGTACAGTGAGAGTGTGCCTGGTACTAACGAGCCTGGACATATTTTATCCCCCCTTTTTTGTAGTGAGAGTATTTAGGGGGTTGGGGAATGCTTTGAACTTCTTCATTTAAATTGATCCCCTTTGGTGGTGTGAGGACCATTGGGGGTTTGATTATTTGAAATTTTCAGCAATTTATCACAGCTCAATGTTTTTCTGATTATTTAGCCTTCACTGTGAATCTGAAAATTAGAGGCTTGGACTAGATGACTGAGACATTTTAGGTTTAAAGCTTGTGCTGTTAGTGGCATTAATTTTGTTATTTATTAGTTTACAGTTTCATTACATTTTGTCTGTATCCCTCTGAAGTGGGTGTGAGGGATTTTGGTTTTATTGTATATTGATTTTATTTTATTTAGTAGACTGTGTAGTTTATTTGGGTTATTGAAATGTGTAGGTGTAGGAGGCCTGCTCCCACAGTTGTGCACTACTCATCCTCCGCCCTTCATGCCTTCCGCCCTTTTACCTCCCCCCCATTGCAGTTTACTATCTACCAATGCTGTAGAGCATTGGGTATTGCTCGTTGCGGGGGTGTTGTGGGGTGTGAACAGTGGAGGGTGAATGAGCAGGACCATCACATCAGGGTGGTGAGATCCAGGAGATGCCCTGGGGTGAAATGGAACCCAAATCGTGGTTCTCCATATCTGGTTTCCATACCCAAGGGCACCACCAGTTTTGGTGGGCAGGTGGCTCAGATGGCCCTGAAGGCTCATCCAACTCAGGTGGTGTTATGCAATGCCGGGTCCATTAAAAACAAGACTGCAATTATTGCAGCTCTTGTTGGAACAGCAGACCAGGCATGTATCACTGAGACCTGACTGGATGAGAATTCTGGCCCCATATTGGAAGCTGCAACTCCAGCTGGGTATTTAGTGATTCACCACCCAAGATTGGATCATGGAAGGGGGGGGGGTGCGATCTGTTTTAAGACTGAATTGGACCTCACAAGTGTACCAGTTGAGGAGACCCAGTCATTTGAATGTACCATGGTAGCAGGTGTAGGTTGTAGGATCGCCCTCATCTACCATCCACCTGGAGATGAGAAGCGGTTCCTGCAGGAAGTGGTGGACTTTGTGATCAACATGGCATTTGAGTCACCTAGGCTGATGATTCTGGTTGACTTTAACACCTGGGTCGATGACAAACTCTCGCAATTTGGTCAGCACTTCCTGCAGTTGATGTCATCTCTGGGCCTCACACAGATTGTTTCCACTGCTACCCATAAATTTGGTCACTATCTTGACTTGGTTTTCCTCCTGGGGGTCGAAGCCTCCAATTTGTTTGTGAACCAGTCAGATGGTCTGATCACTACACTGTGCAGTTCAGTTTTTGCATCCCCCCCCTTTGTATGCCTACCCCTGTAGAGATGGTTAGAAACCGCCCTTTATGAGATATAAGCTCTGAAGGTCTGGCAGCTGTGCTTGACCTATCAGTCCTTCCATCGGCAAACAGTGACCCAGAAGCCCAGGTGGTGGCCTATAATATGGCCATATCTACAGCTCTGGATGTCATTGCTCTGGTCCGTGTTCATCCTCTCTCTCTTCGCCCTCTGTCCCCTTGGTTTGATGGGTCCTTGAGAGAGATGCAACGACTAGGATGAAGGTTAGAGTGTTGCTGGTGGAGGTCCTACCTTGATGCCGATCACCTTAGATTGATGGACCATTATCAAGCCTGTCAATCCTCAATCCCCTGTAAGAAGGCAGAGTTCTTGTCCGGGGAGATTGCGGCTGCTCAGAACCAACCGGCTCAGCTTTTTCAAACTGTGGACAGACTGTGCAACCCAGCCTGCCAACAGGTATGAAAAGCGTTTTCGCAAATTGAGCTTGAGGAGCTTGCTCGATTCCTTGCGGCTAACGTGGTTGACATCAGGGTGGTACTCCAACCTGCACACTCTATGGGCATTGCTCTGAACCAGTGTTTGGGCACTGTACCTCGGTTTTCCTGGAGTACCTTCAGCCAGCCTGAGCTTTTGGACATCATGCGGATTGTCCAGGGTATGCGCCCTCTGTGCTGTAGTTTGGATCCAGGCCCAGCTACCTTGATTTTAGGTTGTGGTGACATTCTTGGTCCGATCCTAGCATGGATAGTCTGGTGCTCCTTGGAAACAGGTGAGTTTCCTAGCTCCCTGAAGGAGGCAGTGGTGACACCCCTTTTGAAGAAAGCTTCTTTGAACCCAGACTGCCATGCAAACTACAGACCAATCTCGAACCTCCCCTTTATGGGGAAGTTGATCAAGAAAGTAGTGGCCATACAACTGGATGACCATTTGACCATCCATGATATCTATGAGCCTCTCCAGTCTGGTTTTTGAAAGAGGCATAGTACTGAGATGGCGCTGGTTCGGGTGATCAATGATCTCCTGATGGCTAGAGACCGGAAGAACTGTTCCATCTTGGTTCTTCTTGATCTCTCTTCAGCGTTTGACACTGTGGACCATGGGGTTCTGCTTGGTCATTTGAGGTTCATCTGTGGCCTGTCGGGTATGGTCCTCAGGTGGTTTTCATCTTTCCTCACTGGAATAACTCTGAGGGTGGTGTCGGGGATTTATTCCTCTGACCCAGTTCCACTATCATGTGGGGTTCCTCAGGGATCAGTGTTATCCCCATGTTGTTTGCAGTATACATTCTGCCCCTCGGAGACATTGTAAGAAGGTTTGGGCTGAGGTTTCACTGCTATGTTGATGATACCCAGCTCTACCTGTCTTTTGCACCTGACCAGAATAGAGCTCTCTCAGTATTTAACAACTGTCTTATAGAAATCCAGGAGTGGATGAGTTTGAGCTGGTTGAGGTTGCACTCGGAAAAGACTGAGGTGCTGGTGGTTGACCCAGGTTGCCAGATAGGGGGGTTGGGGGTGGGGTCACCTTCTGGACTTTTTTGGGGGGGTTTGCCTCTCCCGACCTCTGAATGGGTGCAAAACCTGGAGGTAATTTTTGATGAGGGATTGACACTGCGTCCACAGGTGTCGGCCATCGTCAAATCCTCTTTTTACCATCTGAGGAATATCTCCAGAGTTAAGCACCTTGTTCTGTCCAGTGACCTGCCTATGTTGGTCCATGCCTTTGTATCTTCACGCTTGGATTATTGCAATGCTCCATACCTAGGGCTGCCAGGGGTGGATATTCACCAATTGCTGCTGATGCAGAATGCAGTGGCCCATTTATTGACAGGAACCTCCCGGCCCTATCATATTTCTCTGGTGCTGCGTGAACTGCACTGGCTGCCAGTACAGTGGAGAATCACCTTCAAAGTCAGACTTCTGACATATAAAGCCCTACACAGACTGGGTCCGGACTACCTGAAAGAGCTCCTGGTTCCTTACTGTCCTGGGAGATCTCTCCACTGGACTGATGAGGGGTTGCTAGAGATTCCAGGGGTTTGTGTAAAATCTTCTGGGGCCCATGCATTTATGCACATGGCCCCTACCCTTTTGAATTCTCTACCCTGTCAGTTACATCAGTGCACAACTGTGGAGGGATTTAACCAGGCTTTAAAAATCTTCCTATGGACCCAAGTGTTTGGGGAATAACTTGAATAATATTTTATTGCTTTTCTGTATTTTATACTATTTATAAAGCTTGTAATTATGCACTGTAGCTGTTTAATTGTTATGTGCGGTGCCTTGGTAATTGAAAGGCGCCATATGAATAAACCTGATTTGATTTGATTAGGTTCAGTAATATCTTCACCATCTACTTTAACAGGACCAACAGTTCTATCTACAGATTTTTTTTTTAATATAAGAGAAAAAGGATTTTCTGCCATCATTAAGGTGTGACAACCTAAACTCTAGTGCTCTGTTTTCAACTTTGATAATTTTCTTAGTAGATTTCATTTGCTGTTTATACTTGTACACAGTATACTCATTTGTGTTCCTTCCCATAGCCCTATGTGCCCTCTGGAGTTTTTTGGCTTACCAAATGGGCACTTTCCCTCTTTAATTATAAATTTCCCTTCCTGGCACGTTTCGCTCCTCAAGTGCTAGTAATTACTCTCTGGAGAAAGACTCTCAAGCTAATTTCATTCCATTGACACATCTTTTTGCACTGGTGGAGCTATGACTATTATTTTTACACTACCAGTGTGTGTGAGTCATTACTGTGAAAAAACAAGATGGACGGGGAGGCTGCGGGGAGACTACGAGGGCCAACAAGCAATCAAGGACAATTTGCCATGGATGTTTATATATGCAACATGCAACTTTTGATACAAGGCATGTACTTTCAACAAGTGCCAACCTTTTGCCTGGCAAACTTTGAAAATGCTGCTCAGGTTTTCTGTGATTAATCCCGCGTTTTGTTTTGTTCAGTTGACCAGATCAGAGGATTGGAGTCTTGCCACCTTGGACCTACTTTTAACAGCCTTGTGGTAGATTTTCCAGCAGGGATGTTTACAGGACATTCATTTCATAGAGCTGCTACTTGTCAGACTTACAAAACAATTATGGCATATCCTTATTTAACTTAGATTTTAACCAGAATTTGAGTTGTCAGTATCCCTTCTCTCCTTAGAAGCAGGACCAAGGGTCTCAGTATCAGTGTCAGTTGCTCAGTAGGTAGAACACTTGCCCCACCCCTCCCCAGAACTAGAAAGATGGAAGGTTGTGAGTGAAGTACCACAAAAGATGTAATGTTCTCATCCCAGCTCATGGGGGGATATCAGTACCGGACCCAGAGATCAATCCTTGCATCCATGGTCTCAGAGGCAACAGCTCTAACCATTCAGTCACAGAGAAACTTCCCTTTAGCCAAGGTGTTAAAGAGCAGCTGACACCTTCAGGAGAACTTTAACAAAACATATTATTTAGATGCAGTTTAGCTTGTTTTTCACATTAGGTCTGTATTTCTCATTGCTATTATTTATTATTGAGGTCATTTGCAGGAAAATAGGATCTTTGCTCTGGAAGAGTTTATCTATTCCTGTTGCTTTCTCCCTACCAGAGGTCATAATGCACTGTTCATGACCTCACAGTTACTTTTCATGACAACTGACTGTGATGCCACAACAAAGGATTATGACTTGAAGTAGGGAGTCAGCTATAGAGGCAGATGGACTCTAAAGGAACTCTAAGGGATAAAGATCACATATCCATGCAAACGTCCACAGTAATAAATAATGTGAAGGAGAAATCTAAGGAATATAAATGGAATGCATGTAGAACTGTACCTAATTATCATGTTTTTTTAAGTTTTCATTGTGGCATCAGTAGCTCTTTAAACTGGCTCTCGTTCTTGTATTTTAACACAGAAACAGAACAGAAAGATTCTCAGTTTATCCAGTCTACCAAGTTCCTACACAGGTCCCCACGAGTCTTACAGTAGCAAATACCATGCTGCATTCCCACCCTGTAGATTCTCTTGTTCTTCTTCATTATCCCCCCCAAGACCATTATCTTTATTAATCCCCTGTGGCTGTCCCATCCTCTCTTGAAACTTGAAACTATCTTGGCATTGTCCTGCCCCTCTGGTAGATGTTCCCACTTCTCCATGACCGATTCCATGAAGTAATCTTTCCTCACATCCCTTCTAAATTTCTCCTACCAATTTATAGTAATGGCCACTTGGAATGGACTCCTCATTAAGCTTCAATAGCTGCTGGCTGGTGAGGCCACCCTGTTTATCTCCATTAGGTATTTGAGGTTCCAGTCCTGTTCCCCCCCCTCCTTGTTTTCATGAAGTGCATGTTGAAGTCAGCAAGTCACCCTCATTGGTGTTCTCCTATTTGCCATGAATCATGTTGGTTGCCATCCTTTGAACTGATTCCAAGTCTAGATGGTCCTTGTTCTTTTTTAGGTCATGGCTACAGAACAACACACAATATTCTAGGTGTGCCTCACAAATGATCCATTCAGGGGCATGATCACTTCCTTTCTTCTACTTGAGAAGGCTCTACCTATGCACTCCAGCATCCTGCTTGCCTTCCCATGCGCATTGTGACATTGGTTTGAGGTCTTGATGCTGTCGCTTACTATGATGACCAGATCCCACACCTACAAGGTCCACTCTAGCCTCCCCCACCCCATGTAGTATCCAGGTCTTAGGATCCCTTTTCCCAGTGCATAACCTTGCACTTTTTGGCATTAAACATTAGTTGCCAAATCATGGACCACCTTTCCAAGTTCTGTATGCCCTGTATTTATGTTGACATACAGATTTAGGGCAGGATTCACAAAGAAAGCCACAAATCCTGCAGCTGCAGGAAAAGGCCTGAAGCACTGCAGAAATGTAGTTGCATGATATTCATAAAGAAATTTTGAGCAGGTGCGGAATTCCATAAAATCCCTGCAGCTGCGGAAATTGAGCAAGTGCTGAAAATGCGCAACTGCGGATCCGCAGCTGCAGAAATAGCTTAGGAGGCACAGCAACAATGAACCTAATTAGCTGGAGCAGCAGACTTTAACACTGCTGCCATAGCATGAAGCTGAAAGCACCCATAAAGAGACCAGCAGCTAGTCCCTCAACTGAGACCACTGCAGCACCACAGGTACCAGCAACACCATGGCACCACAGTGGCTGACTGTCACTGCTGGTCCTCCCTCCCTGGGGTATTCCTGTTGCCAGCAGGGGTAGCGTTCACTGCAGGCTGGTCAGGCTCTACTGCCTGTGGGGCTCCTTCATGGGCTGCACTGGGTCTGGTGGTTGTTGCTTGTTGCCATATCATGGCAATGTGTGCTGTTGTTGCTGTAGTATCAGCCACTGCTATACTCACTGGGATGCTATAACCTGTGCCTCACCTCCACCTTAATTGATTCCAATTGCTGGGGCACTACTGCAGGCTGCTGAGGGAGAGTTACACCTCATTCCACTGTGTGTAACAGTTTTTCCACAACTGCGGAAAAAAACTTGTTGCAAATAGCCTTTCAGGGGATGTGCCTTACTTATCTCATACCTTTTTTTCCTAAGGAACTTCCGCAGCTGCACTTTTTTCCACATTCCGTAATGTTTTTTTCTGCAGCTGCAAAGGGTTTTGTGAATAGCACTCAGTGCAAGTTCCCCTTTGTTTCCATAACTACAGCAGTTTTGGAGACTTAGGGAAGGTTTTGCACCTTTAGAAAACTTTGTGAATCCAGCCCTTAGTCTTTGCTGTATTGGTCTTTGTAAGAACCGATCCAGAAGTAAATGATGCGATACCTTTTATTGGACCAACATAGATGTAACAAAAAGAGCAAAGTGCTTTAGCTTTCGGATTAACCCAGTCCTTCCTTGAAAGCTTAATGATAGTTGTTTAGAAAATCCCATACTTTTAACACCCAGATCATGCAGGGAAAAAAAAAAAGAAAAAATTTCCAATGGTTTAAAATACTCATTTAAAAAATAACACAAGACACATTAGAGAAGCTGAAAAGTATCAGTTCTGCTTCAGCTGAAAAGGCCTAAAGGTCAGATGTGCTTAGAGCATAACATCATGCAAGGAGTGCACTGCACATAAATTAAAATGACTTGGAGATACTTTCAGAGTAAGATAAGGACATCTCGAGCATAGATCTGTACAGCTCAGTTATGGGTGCAGTTCATAAAAAGCAAAACCCACTCAGATTGTCATAATTGTAAGTTAAAAACAAGTCCCACAAAATACAACTACAAAAAATAAATATACATGGCATACAAAGGTTTTCTGATCTGGTACTTTTCAGCTTGTCTGATGTGTCTTGTGTTATTATTTAAATGAGTATTTCAAACCAGTGGGATTTTTTCTGTTTTTTTTTCTGCATGATCTGGGTGTTAAAAGTACGGTATTTTCTAAATAACTGTTATTAAGCTTCCGAGGAAGGACTGGGTTGGTCCGAAAGCTAAAGCACTTTGTTCTTTTTGTTACATCTATGTTGGTCCAATAACAGGTATCAAATCATTTGCTTCTGGATCTGAAATGTTGCAATTTTCCCTTCCTCCACCAGGTGGTACCCTACATCTGTTTACTGATCCTGAATACACTTCACTAGGTACTTTGGGTAATATCTGTAACTGGCACTGTAGTGCAGTATGGGGGTGGGGAACGCTGCACTGCTGAGGTGCCATCCTTCAGAAGATATGTTAAACTGAGTTCCCTTCAGCCCGTTCCTGGTCTCTGTCCAGGTAGAAGTTAAAGGTTCCATGTCACTTACAAAGAAGAGTAGGAGAATTTTTATTAAAACAAAATCAGGTACAGAAAATCTTAAATCTGCTTGAAAACATATTTATTTAATCTAGCTTTCTCCATCAACTGATTGGTCCTGATTCTGTTGTCATTATTGAATTTTTAATTAATTTGGTTTTAAGGTTTTATTTGTTAATTACTGTTAAAGCATTTTGGTTTTATGAATTGTGCTCTACAAATAAAGATTATTATTATTAAAATCAGTACATATTCATGACAGTTTACATCTCAAGTAACCAGAAGAAGAAAAAAAGAAATAACAAAAAAAAAAAAGTAATAAAATAATAAAGCAAATAAACCAGGAAACCATAAGAAAAAAAACAGAACTGTAAACAGGCTAAGCCCAGACACCTAATTTATGTGCACTTGAACTCTAGAGACCCCAAAACTTTCGCTGTGCAAAATCTTCAAATTCGGTTGTAAAACATTGCTGTATAGCCATAGTTGTCATAGGTAAGAGAGCCTCTCGGGAGATGGATAGCTGCTGCAGCACCAACTGATACTGAGCTTGTCAGATGCTGTATTTAAAGCAAGGCACTTTTATTTGTTTTGCAGCCTATCCAAAGGCTCAGCGCACCTTACAAAAAACAGCAAATACATTTATGTAATAAATAAATTGTATAAAATCATAAAATTAGTCCGAATAGGCCTCTGCAAACAAATATGTCTTCCACTATGCAGACGGTAGCCCGTGAGGAGGGCGCATGGGGAAGGGCACCATCCATAATGGCTACTCATTCTCCACAAAATCCCTCACAGCGATGGGAGGGTAAGGCAACCAGATGGAGGGGTTGGCGAAATGGGTGACAGGATGTTGCCATATGTACACATGGGGGGTAGCAAGCACGGTGAACGTGGGCTGGGAGGGGGAAGAGGAGCTGTAGGGGTGGCGCTGCAGTGGGTTGCCGAGCTGCGTCATGGCATCAGGGGTTGGCCTGTGGTTGGGGTGGGTGTGGTACCAGGTTCGGGTCTGGGCGCTGGTGCGATTTTATTGCGCCCAGCCCGAACCTTTAATATTACATGCTTTCACCCCCCCCCGACATGCACCCCATGGAGTTGAGAATCCTTTAGTAGGGGGTTGCGGGGGCACAGCCCCTCCACAGAAAGCATTGAAAGTTATGTCCTGTGTGCCGTTGTCCTGTGTGCTGGGGTGTCAGAGTGCCAAAAATGTGTTCGGCACTCTGACTGCGCGATAATGGTGATCACCTTTATGCTTTCGCCGTTATCACATAGAACCATGCAGACAGATCTTATAGTCTCTGACAGGGAGTTACAGAGAAGCAGAGCAGTAACCCTGAAGGCCTTGTCCCCAGATTGTTTAAGATGGGAATGAGGAACATAGCACAAGCCAGCATCAGTGGATCAGAAAGGATGGGTGTGTTTATAGTACAGAAGAAGGTCTTTCAGGTACTGTAGACTGGACCCAAACCATGTAGGGCCTTAAATGTTAGATAGATAGATTTTTATTTGTTTGGCGTCCAATCCCAGAGGCTCTGGGTGCCATACAATCAAGATTTATACAATAATAAAATATTCAAATATATAAGCAATCACTAAAAATACAGCAGACACAGTAAAATAATTAAAATTCACTAGAAATTAGAAAACAACTGCAGGAAAGGCCAGGCTAAAAAGGTGAGTCTTCAGGTCCCTCCAAACGCCTCCACCACAGGGGCCTCCCTCAAAGGTCTTGGCATCAATTTCCAGAGGACCGGGCTGGCCACCCCGAATCAGCCTGGCCTTTGGAACTGCCATGAGGCCTGTGGTGGAGGAATGAAGGGAGTGGACCAGGATGGCAGAAGTTAGGAGATCTGATAGGTAGCCAGGGCCTGATCAATATAGGACCTTAAAGGTGAGCAAGCCTACCTTGAAGAGAATCCTCTACCTGACCGACAGCCAGTGCAGACCTTGCAGGACCAAGGTCATATGACAGGACCTTGACAGCCCCGTTAGCAGTCTGGCAGTTGCATTCTACACTAACTGCAGCTGCAGAGGTTCCCTCCAGTGACTCTGAGGTGTAGAGCATTACAGCAGTTGAGTCTAGATGTTACAAAGACAAGCACCAGTGATGGCAGGTCCTCAGGTGGAATTAGGGGTTTAAACCGGGTGATGTTCCTCAGATGGTAAAAAACACTTTTGATGACAGTCAACACCTGAGCTTCAAATGTCAGCTTGCCATCAAGGACAATGCCCAGATTTCTCACTGTAGAGGATGCCATCAATGAGGTCGACCCCAGGACCAAACCTGTTGTCACCCCAGAAGCATCCCCATCTCACCTGCAATCCGGCTCAGTCACCATGAGCAAGCAAAAGGACTTTTGTCTATATAGCTCTGTGTTTACCTATGAGACCTATGACCAGCACCTCTGTCTTGTATGGGTTAAGTCTCAGCCAGTTAGAGTTCATCCAATCCTAGATCTCGGCAAGGCATTTATTCAGCACTTCAACTGCATCATTTGTCCCTGGTACAAAAGACATGTACAGCTGAGTATCATCTGCGCAGCAGTGAAAATCCAACTGTACTGTCAAATGAGCCTCCTCAGGGGCAGCATATATACCGCAAACAGCATCAGTGACAGGATTGAGCCTTGAGGAATTCCACAGGTCAGGGGCAGTGGGGAGGAGGAGAAATTCCCCATCACTACCCTCTGCCTCCTGCCCGAGAGAAAGGACTCAAACCAGTTGAAGACAATACCGGTGAGTCCACAATACTCTCTAAGGTGACCAAGCAACACGATGTGGTCCATGGTATTAAATGGCGATGAGAGATCGGGGAGAATGAGAATTGACCACTCCCTCGATCTCTTGCCCTGAGGAGGTCATCATGTTCCTGGACTAGTGCCATCTCTGTGCTGTGCCTCATCCTAAACCCAAACTGAAATGGCTTATAGATGTCAAAGACCTCCAGGTGCTCCTTGAGTTGCAGAGCCACTATATTTTCAACAACCTTCCCTATAAATAGGAGGTTGGATATAGGTCTATAATTCACCAGGACGTCAAAGTCAAGAGATGTTTTTTTCAGAAGGGGCTTCACCACCGTCTCCTTCAAGGCATCAGGGAAAATCCACTCTGAAAGTGAGCACCTAACAATCCCGGCAAACACTGGACCAGTGGCCTCGATGCTGCCCACTAAGATATGTGTTGGGCCAGGGTCCAGTTCACAACAAGTGGGCTGCAGCTTTGAAATCACCTTGGAGACCTCGGCCACCTCCACTGGCCGAAACTCCTCCCAGACAATAGAAGTGCCTCTGCTCCACCCAGACCCCACCCCGTGGGACTGATCTAGACCCACTGGCAAGATTCCAGCCTGAATAGAAGATACCCTGTCAGAGAAGAACAGAGTGTGACAGGGATATCCTGTCTCTCTTGAGGACTGACCTCTTCTTAAATCTGTTGCAACAGTTCTTCTGTTTCTTAGCCTAATCTATCCTTTACAATTTCTAGTCTATAAGGTTGGCCACCTCTGGGCACCCCCCTCCCCTTTCTTGACTATGCTATAGTGTCCTCTTTGATTTTCCTTTTCCCTCTCAGGTCCTTGTTATAGGTAGGTTATTGTTGTCACCTCCGAGCTGATGTAAAACAATAGGGTGTGTTCCTTGTTGTTGGATTTAGTATGCAATGGCACTATGTCATAAAATACTTTGTATATACCTTGTGTGTATGAAACCTGTAAATGTTGAAAATAACATGGCACTAGGTGGTTTTGATAAAGGTAAAAGGTACTAGGTGACTGTATAATTAAGTTACTGGGGTAGAGATATCAGAAAAAAAACCTTTTGTGTTATTTAAAATGCCGGTAAATTACAGATTGTTTGAGAGGCCCTTTGGCACCATGCAGTCCTGCTGTAAACTTAGCCAGTCTGAAATTTCATGGTGATTTGCATATATATCCTATGATGCTTTGAATTGTGAAAGTATGTGTGATGTTGTGTTTCTTTGAAACTTGGCTTTATTGCCGATGCCCTTTAGGGTAACTCTTGTTTCAGTGCTTCTGCACTGAGATTCTTTGTCTTTAGCTTGCTTTTTTTTTTATTTGCTCCCCCACCACCCAAGCAAGCAAGGCCAACATAGGGGAAGCTAAATCTTAACTGAAAAGTGAGATAAGAAGGTGCTGACTAAGTGCGGAGGAAGAACATTCATAGTCTGTTGCTGCAAACTGATGTATTGAAGAAGGGTTATGCCATTGCTTGAAGGTTATCACCTGTATTTTGAATAAATATCACACAGAGATTGTGTGTCGAACCTGAAGTTTTGCATCTGGTCTGTCTGTTATCCCACAACCCCTCCACAAAGAGCAAACTCTTCAGAAAGTGCTACTGAAAAGACAATTCAGCTGTAGACATACTGGATGAAGAAGACTGTCCACAGTATGAAAGAGCTGAACTGGTCTGTTCTTCCCTGCAGCAATCTCCCTGGACAGTCAATTGCCCTTTCATAATCAACACAGTGATTTCTCAAAGCTGGTTTATCCTCCACTGAGCGAGTCCTATGCCAGCAATGCTCCAACCTTCCATCCCATGGTCTTCATGTTAACAAGCTTACTTAAAGGTGATACACCACTGCACAGACAGCCAGTGCAGACTGAGCAGCACCAACATGATGTGGTCCCCCTGAGAAGTTCCTGACACCAGCTGGGCATTTTGTGGTAGCTGAGGGAGACGCATCAGACCTTCAGATAACCCTAAGTAGAAAACACAGCAAAAATCCAGTCTGCAGGTGACAAAGGCATGGACTACTGTCTCCAAGTCAGATGGTGCTAGATGTGGTTTGATCTGGGTGATACTACAGAGATGATAAAAATCATTCCTGACTACCGCTGACACCTGTTTGTTTTACTGTCAGCTTGCAGTCCAGAACAGCACACAGATTCTTCACTGCATTCACAGCTCAAAGTGACTGATCATTCACAGATGGTAAAAACAGGCCACCACTTATCATTGCTGACCTATGGTGGCCTGAATCGATAATCATAACCTCTGTCTTGCCAAGGTTTGAGACACAACCGGCTGGAGGCCATCCAGTCATTGATTTCTTGTAGTCACCACTAAAGTACCGAGACAGCATTCAACCCATCAGCAGAGCAAGACAGATAGAGTTGAGCATCATCTACATAGCAGTGAAACTCCATACTGTCTAATTATGTCACCTGATACCAACTTGTGCATGGAGAATGACATGAGTGCAAAGATCAAATCTTGTGGAATCTTACAGGAAACTGCAACCACTCCAGAGACATAATTACTTAGAGCTACTGTATCTGCTGAATTTTCCCAGAAATGAAGGACTCAAACCAGCTCAAAACTGTGCCAGTGAGTACCACACAATTCCTCGGGTGATCAATAAGCACACCGTAGTCCACCATGTTAAATGTTGATGAGAGATACAAAAGAACCAAGATGGAACAAAGTTCCTGGTCTCTCGCCTTGATGAGATCATGCATCACTCTGATGAGGGCAGTATTGGTATTGTAACAAGGGCTAAATCCCAACTAGAATGGCTCATAGATGTTGTATAGCTCTAGGTGAGCCCCAAGCTGTGCCACAACTACCTTCTCAAAAACCTTCCCCAAAAAGGGAAGATTCGAGACAGACATGTAGTTAGCCAGGCTGTTTGTTCCAGAGATGGTTTCTTCATCAAGGGTTTCACGACTGCCCCTGTTAAGGCTTGTGAAGAAACACCTTCCCTCAGGGAAAACCTGACAATCTCAGCATATACTGAACCTAGGGATTCAAGGCTGCCAATAAGCATTCAAGTAGGCCCAGGACTCCGCATACAGTAAGTAGGGTGCAGACCCGAGATCACTCGGACCACCTCCTCTTCAACAACTGGCCAAATTTCAGCCCAGGGAAGCAGATTGTCATTGTCCCTCCCACTCTGGATGTCGCCAGCCCATGACAGGCCACTTGAGGTAATCTCACTCTGAATAGAGGTCACCTTGTCAAAAAAAGAAATGGCTGAACTCCTGGCACCTCTGCAGAAAAAGCTTGTTCGAACCACAGGCCAGATTCAACAGTCTGTCTACGGTGTGAAAGAGCTGAGCTGACTGGTTCATGTTTGCAGCAATAGTTCTTGACAAGAACTCTGTCTTTTTCAAGGAAATTACCCCTCTGATACTCAGCACAGTGAGATCTTAGAGCCAATTTGTCATCCTCAGAGTGGGATTTCTGCCACAAATGCTCCACCTTCCATCCTTTAGTCTTCAACTACCTCAGCTTCTCACAATACCATGGTGAGCTGCAGCAGGAGGTCAAGGGATGGACATGGAAAGGTGCTAGGGAATCCAAGGTGGCTGTGAGAACCATTTTATAGTGCTCCACAGCTTTCTCAGCTCCCTCAGCACAGGCTGTCATCATGCCTGAGACATCCAGCACCATCTGGAGTTTGCGAGGCTCTGGATTAGATTTCAGGTGGTACCATTCCATCTGCACAGGAGGGGTATTAAACCAGGGGGCACTGGAAAGGAAAGTTATGATATGATCTGACCATATGACTGTATTAGCCTTGACTGCACTTATGTCAAGACCCGATGAGAAGACATAGATACATAGATACATAGACCGTGTCGGCAGATAAGGGCCTATGGCCCACCCAGTCTGCCCATTTGAGCTTGTAAGTTCAGTTTATGTTTTCCTAGAAGTCTGTTGCCCCTAACCCCTGAACTCCAGAATTCCTTTATGTATATCCCATGCATTCTTAAATCCCGTGATTGTTTCAGCCCCCACCACTTCCTCTGGCAGGGTGTTCCACTTGTCCACCACCTGTTCTGTGAAGAAGTTCTTCCTCACATTTCCTCTGAATCATTCTCCCTCCAACTTCATCCCATGCCCTCTAGTCCTGGAACAACTTTTTTGCTTAAAAATAGTGTATTCCTGCACCCTGTTCCTCCCTGTAAGATACTTGTATGTCTCTATCATATCCCCTCTCTCCCTCCTCTCCTCCAGGGAGTACATATTCAGTTCCTTCAACCTGTGCTCATAGGACTTGTGATGCAATCCATGTACCATCTTTGTTGCCCTCCTCTGAACCTTCTCTACCCTGTCTATGTCCTTACGTAGGTAAGGTCTCCAGAACTGTACACTGTACTCCAGGTGGGGCATTACTAATGTCTTGTATAGTGGAATTATGACCTCCCTTTTCCTGCTGGTGATGCCCCTGCCTATGCATCCCAGCATCCTATTTGCTTTACCTGCTGTCTTGTCACACTGTTTCCCTACCTTGAGGTCATCAGAGATGATAACCCCAAGATCCCTTTCCTGCTTGGTGCATGCTATATCCTCACCCCCCAACTGATATATTGTGCCAGGGTTTTTGTGCCCCATATGCATTATCTTGCACTTCTTTGCATTGAATTTCAACTGCCAAACCCTTGACCATTCTTCAAGTTTCTGCAGGTCCCTTCTCATTCTGTCTACACCCTCTAGTGTGTCTACTCTGTTACAGACCTTTGTGTCATCAGCGAACAGTGAAATTCT
This sequence comes from Neoceratodus forsteri, assembly GCA_016271365.2. Taxonomy (NCBI): domain Eukaryota; kingdom Metazoa; phylum Chordata; order Ceratodontiformes; family Ceratodontidae; genus Neoceratodus; species Neoceratodus forsteri. The sequence continues at coordinate 916,975,616 of CM057449.1, forward strand.
GCCTTCTAGGTTCTGTGCAATATCACTGATGAAGATGTTGAATAGGACCAGTCCCAGCACTGATCCCTGTGGTACCCCACTGGTCACTCTTCCATCTGTGGAGTGACAGCCATTTACCACCACCTCTGTGTCCTGCCACCCAGCCAGTTACCTACCCACCACACTACTGTCCTGCTCACACCCATATTCCCCAGTTTGTGTAATAGTCTTCTATGTGGCACAGTGTCAAAGGCCTTGCTGAAGTCCAGATAGGCCAATCCACTGCCCTCCCCTGATCCACCTCCCTAGTCACCCAGTCAAAAAATTCAATGAGGTTGGTCTGACATGACCTCCCCCTGGTGAAACCATGCTGCCTTGGGTCCTGTAGTCCATTGACAACCAGATATTCCACCAATCTCTCCTTCAGTAGTGCTTCCATGATCTTCCCCACAACCGAGGTGAGGCTGACTGGTCTGTAGTTCCCCACTTCCTCTTTGTTCCCACTTTTGTATAAGAGGACTATATTTGCTATCCTCCAGTCTTTGGGTACCTCCCCTGTTTCCAGTGATCAGCTAAACAGGATAGCCAGAGATTCAGCCACCACCTCTCTTAATTCTTTAAGGACCCTGGGGTGCACCTCATCTGGCCCATTGCTTTATCAACTCTTATTACTTCCAGTTGCTTCAGGACCCTTTCTCGTGTAAAGGGACTTGTGTCCATTTCTGCACCATTCTCACCCCTTGTACTCCCTTCAGACCCATTACCCTCCTCTTCCTCAGTAAAGACTGAGCAGAAATACCTGTTCAATTTGTCAGCTTTACTGTTGTCATCCTCCACGTGGCCTCCATCCTCTCCCATCAGTCTCACTATCCCTCCCTTTGCCTTTCTTTTTTCACTTATATACCTGTAAAAGGTTTTGTCCCCTCTACCCACTGATTTCGCAATGTGTTCTTCTGTCTGAGCTTTGGCTTCCCTTACTGACCTCCCTGCCTCCCTTTGCTTCTCCTGGTACTTCTTCCTATCCCTCTGTCTGTGTCTTTTTGTATTGCCTGAATGCAATCTTTTGGCTTTCACTTTCTTTGCTACGCCTTTGGAAACCATAATGGTCTCCTTTTCCTTTCCTCTTGCTAACCTGCTTAATGCATAATTCTGTTGCTCTTGTAATCCCATTTTAAATACTGCCTACTGTTCCTCAACCCCTGATTCCTGCCCCATTCCCCTTAATGCCTCTTTCAGGTATCTCCCCATTTTCCCAAAGTCTGCCCCCCTAAAATCCAGGATACATGTTTTTGTGTGGTTTGGTTCTGCTCTTTCTGTGATTTCAAACCACAATGACTGGTAGTCACTGTTCCCCAGGTGCTCCCCCACTGTTACCCCTATCAAACTGTCCCTGTTTGTGAGCACAAGGTCCAGTATTGCCTTCTGCTGAGTTGGTTCCATGACCAGTTGCTTGAGGAAGGCACCCTGAAGTTGGTTCAGGATAAATCTGCTCCTAGTTGATGCTGCTCCTGGGATGCTCCAGTCCACGTCTGGAATATTGAAGTCTCCAACCAGTACTACCTCACCCTTGTCTGCCATCCTTTGGGTGGCTAGCATCAGCTCCCTATCTGTTTCTTCCTCCTGGGCTGGTTGTCTATAGACCACACCTATGCGGATGGCTGGCCCCATTTTCCTTTCCAGCTTAACCCACAGTATTTCTCCCCCATGTTGTTCCTCCTGGATCTCTGTGGCCCTTATGTCATTTTTCACATACAGTGCCTCTCCTCCTCCTTTCCTACCTGCCCTGTCTCTTCTGAATATATTGTAGCCAGGTATGGCCATCTCCCAGTCATGGTTATCATTACACCAGGTTTCAGTGATGGCCACAATGTCCAGGTCTGACTGCACCATGACAGCCTCCAAATCTTCCATCTTGTTGCTAAGGCTCCTGGCATTGGCACACATGGCTTTCCATGATTTGACCTCCCTAGACTGTTTCGCTGTTCTACTCCAGCCCCTTCCTTGGTTGTCCTTTATCCCTGGTTCTCCTTGCTATCTGCCCTTCTGCTGAATTTTGCCCTTTTCTGCCTATCCACCTCTTGGGAGCTAATCTCCATCTTTTGCACACTGCTTTGTAGAGATAGCTACTCCTCCGGTTCACTGGTTCCACTGCTAGCTGTGGGGGGTGAGCAAGTAGGTACCCTCTTTGCTGGCCTGCCACCCCCCTTTGCTAATTTAAATGCTTGACTCAGTCCAGTGTGTGACTGTACAGGTGAGTCACAGAGGCAATCACCTGTGTAAGGTCCAGTTATAACATCAGCTGGAGGAGCTGCTGACCAACAGCTGAGGTTTCATCATCAACCCAGGTATTGAAGTCACCAAACGCTAAGAGCTTTTAAACATCCAACACTTGGACAACCATGAAATCTGCCAGCTCCTGCAGAATATCACCCCTATAACATGGACACTGGCATATGACGATGACCCTCCAGCCCACACCTGCCCCACCCCATCAGTCAAACTTTCAAAACACCTGGATGTTTGCATAGAGTATTCTTTGAATCCCAGAGTGGATCTAAATCAGTTGGCCACCCTGACCCCCCCCCCCAACAATAATCCTGACTTGGGAAATGCACTACAGAGTACCCAGCCAGAATAGATGCCTCCAGCATGGGGTAGGAGTCATCTTCCAGTTAGATCTCCGTGATACAAACATGATCATTCGAGGAATCTGCTATGAAACCTTCCATCACTGCTATCTTATTAGGAATAAAGGCCTATGGGAATGTTTGGGATTAGAAGCTTGGGTTTGTAGTAGAACCAACAGAGCTCAAGGCTACCAACTTAGAGGTGAAAATTATAAGACTAACAAGAGGGGGTCATGGATAAAAGCAAAGGGTGGTGAGTCACTGGAATGGACTAACAGATGAGGTAGTGTCCAGTGATACTATGGACACCGTTAAGAAAAAATTAGACATTTATATAGGAAATATTTCATTCCATTGAAAAATGGCGAGTCTACTTGGCGCAAGCTATTGACTTGTATCCACCCTATGAAACCTATGAAATCCACACTCAAACCTAGAGTCCTACAAAGTATCCAACTACAAACAAAGCCACATTCACTCCACAACATCTACTCCAGTAAAATGCACACATACAAACTGAGAACAAAGAGGCAAGGGGTGCAACTTATGCTATATATAATAGCTGGAAATACAAATCTTCCGTCCATATATACTTTAACAATTTAAGAATAAAAGTCCCTCTCACTACTACTATGGGGCATATGTCCAAATAATTAAACCAGCAAACTAACTGATTGCATCCACACTAAAAACTGAGATCACAAAGATGGAAAGGCACAATTTTATGGAGGGCGTGTCCTGCAAACAGACTTCTGCTATGCTGTCTAATACCATGACCCACTCAGAATGTTCAAAGGATAGGGAACACAGACCCACAGAGTTCTATCATTTGGGTAAGGCAGATTGCCTCTCACCAAGTTCAGTCACTCCACCGAAGAAGTGAAGCTCCACCCTTTTCACTGTACTCTCACCACAGTTACCATTCAAGGGGACCAACCAATTTAGAGTGACAAATATAAAAACATATGGGAAGTGTATTATCACAGCCCAGTGAAATACAGGCGAGCAAGTCAGCTACGAATTAATCAAATACTGCTCTCCAAGACTCCTCTTCATAAAAATACCAACTGCAGAGTTAAAATCCTCTTGGCAGAGTGCTTTCAATGTAATAATTAGGCTGAAATACAAAACTGCAATACCAGCTCCACGAATCAGGCTGGGGTAGCAGAAGAATTTCCAGCAAACCACGAATTAATAAACTGAGGAAGTTAGTGCAAGTAGCCCCAGCAAGCTCTAATATAACCTGAACAACCACCAACATCACAAGCAATGCAATCAATCACAGCACTTACAACAAGCAAGCACTCAGATAGCTCACTTCCAACTTGACAAATAAGAGACTTGATGCCAGCGTACCAGGCGCAATGTGCGATGCAGATATTAAAGAACCCCATGCTTCCGACTCTAACTAGAAATAAAACCTAGCCAAATGTCATACCTAACTCACTTAAAAAAGTCCTTAACTAAGCTAAAAAGACATCCTACACTAATCAAGAAGAATCTATTGCTCTTGTCACACGCTGTAGCAATACCACAGCTAGTGCTCTCTTAGCGATTTCAAGCAAAGGTATTTTTTACCAAATCAAGGGAGCAACTAATTCTCCTGCAGCATATAATGATATGACTGTGTCACAAATGAGTGATCTTTTCCCTTACCATAATACGACAGTTTATTTCTTTTGCTGGTGGGTTGGGGGATGAATGAAAGCGTGACCAGTGTAAACTGACTCGCTAACTATAAAACATTCAAACTGCCACATTTTTGATATCTAAATGAGACAGGACAAAAACTGTAATGTCAGAAGCTCAGCTAAAACAGACAAAGGCAGACAAAGAATAGCTGAATAATAAGAAATATACTGTGTAGAGGAAGGGCTGTTTTTCATTACAGAGCTGCTGAGGAGGGACTTTTTTTTTTAATCACAGAATCTCCAGTTAGACAAAAGTCCCCAGCTAAAACAAAAACAAAAAAACACAGGCGGAGGAATTGTTTTATTACAAAACTTGCTTTAATTTTTTTTTTATTAAAATGTTATAATAGATCTTATTTTTTTAACAGTGCCCATTTTATAAGCACAATAATACCCTCCAGGGTGGGTGGTATTGTGCTATACTGGACATTCCTGGCACTATAAGGCCCTGCACGTGTGGTGTTGGGCCTCATTACGCCCCTGGGCAGTCTGGTATAGCACAATACTGCCCACCCTGGAGGGTATTATTGCTTACATGGGAGACTGTTTCCAGTTGCAATGAGCAGGTGTCTCCAGAGCAATACCATTCCTCTAGAGCTTTGTGATGAAGAAGAGTAAGGGAACTGTATTTGAAAACAAACATAGTACAAAAGTTATAAGCAAATCATGAGTAAAATAATACACAATATTGCAAAACATAATCCATCAGCAACCCCCCTCCCAAATGTTCTGCTTCCCACCTCCGTTTTGTTTTTTAAGAAAGAAAAAGAAACAAATACAAACAGTGAGTCATTTAGTCATTTAACCCCTTAACCTTTCACAAAATTTCTAGAGTTCCTGTAGATTCCCCCGATGTAATTTCTGGCTTTCCTTTGCATAAAGGGTCTGTATGTCTTTCAGGATGGTTTTTAACAGATTGCCCTGTGAAAGGTATCGCTGCTACAATACCAGCCTGCAAATAAATTGCCATATTTGGAATTTTATGATAGCAAAACACACCTTGAGGGCACTAGCATGAAATTTAGACCAATCCTGGGCATTCAAGCCAAGTACAAAAATGTCATATGTTAAAGCCCAGAACTCTGTAATTTTACATGCCGATGCTAATTTATGCCAAAAAGGTATGATATATGGACATTCCAGAAACAAGGGGATTGGATTTCCAGAACTCCATTACAAGTGTCCCTAGTGCAGTATCTCTTGGACAGACTGTTGTGTTTCTGGGAGTTGCAGACATTGATCCTCCCATGGCAGTTGCGTTAGATGATGTCCCACATGTGAACAGGAATCTTAAGCCGTGTTTACACAGCCGACTTCACTCCTTCTGTGGAGCGTTGAAGCATTGCCCCAATGCAAGAAGATGCTCAGCTTCTGCATCTACACAGTCCCTCTCAGCACCGATACAAGACGCAGTGGGGAGTCTAGTGGTAGTCAGCTAAAAGCAGCCAAAAGATGCCTGCAGGGTCTGGCGTGTGGGAGCGAGCGGTGCAGACTGTCCACATGGCCACTTAAAGCACTCACTCCAGAATGCATTACCAGACTTTCTGGGACTGCAGGAGCAGAGTAAGGACTGACTTACCATGATCTGGAAAGTGTTCACATGGCGGCATTTGCACCGCAGCAGCCTGAGTGCTCAGGTTGCTGTGGTGCAAATGTCGCCGTGTAAACAGGGCTTTAGGCTCAATCAGTTGTTTTATAGAGTCAGATGCAGACTGGGCAGTCCCTCCAGGGAACTCCAATAAATCAGAAAAACAATTCTCAAGAATAGCTGTGTACAGTTGTTTCCTGGTGGCTGACAGCAACTGTTCTGGAGTTAGTTTTCCACAACTAAATTTTTTTCATGGCTGCAGTCATTTAAGGTGGAATGTAAGTTGTTCTGTTTGCCGATGGGACTACATATCTACTGTACCCCTTTCCTATTTTGAATAAAAAGGCATCATCAATTCCTGAATCCAGGTTTACTGGAGGGGATCCCAAATTTTTGAAAATGCATGAAACATTATTTGTAAAGAAAAGGGAGAGAAAAAATGCTACTGGGTTTACCATAGCTATCCCTCCATGATTAAATTGTAAATATGTGAAATTCCTGCATACAGGATTTAATCTGTTCCCCATAATAATTGGAAAAACAAGCTGTAAAGTCTCACTTCTAGCTCTGGGGAGGGGGAAAAGACATAAATGAGGAATAAAAATACTGGAAGTAAAAGGAACTTTATAAGGAACACTCTCTTTTTCTTAGACAACTGTAAATTGTTCCAACCTGACACCTTCTTTTGTCTTTACTGAATCTTTTCCTCACAGTTTGTTTTTGCCATATCTCTTGGCCAGATTTAATACCTAAAACCATAACTGCAGAAGAGACTGGGATGGAGCCTACCTGTGTCAACCTTAGATCCTTACTAGATCTCAAGAATAAGGCTTTGATTTTAGTGAAATTCACTTTTGCCCCAGATACCTGTGTATACTCATGTAGCACCTGCATTGCACCATTGCAGGACTCGTGGTCTGCAAAAAAAACAGCACGCATTGTCTGCGTATGCCTGAACTGTGACAGTGGGTGAAGTTAGGAATTTCAATCCCTTTAATCTGTTGTACCAATAAGAACTTATGTATAAGTACATCAAGCATGACAATATAAAGGAAGGGACTAAGGGGGCAACCTTGACAGACTGCTTGGGCAATTCTTATCTTGTCACCTATGAAGCCATTTATAAGTGGCCTAAATGAAACAGAGCTGTATAAATATTTATGCAAAAGGAGGAACTGTTCTGGGATACCATGAAATTCCAGGGCCTGAAAAAGGAATTTGTATAATAATCGGTCAAATGCTTTCTCCTGATCAATGGTCAGAAGAAAGCCTTGTAGTGTCCACATGTTGCTCCGAGCTACTATCTCTCAAGTCATTATGAGATTCCCACTCATTTGCTCTTCCTGGGATTGAACAAGTTTGTTCTGTGGAGATTACTTTGGGAGCAGTTTTACCAAGTCAAACACATAAAAAAATGTTTTAATTATTTGGTCCACATTAAGCAAACTGGACATCAGTTGCCTGTATTCAGTCGATTCCCTTTCTTATGCAGTAAAGTCAGCATGGAATACATGTCTTTGCAGGAAATTAAGTTATCCAAAATGTCCTTGAAGGCTTCAACTAGTATTGGGATTAATTCAGTGGAAAACTTTCTGTAACATTTAAGCTGAGTGGCAACCTTAACATTAGGGGGCACAGTCTTAAGATGGAGGGTGGGAGGTTTAGGAGGGAGGCCAGGAAGCACTTCTTCACAGAAAGGGTGATGGACACTTGGAATGCACTGCCAGAAGAGGTCATCTCGTTAAAGACAGTGGGCAGCTTTAAGAGAGGCTGGGATAGGCATGGGGAAAGTAAGGATCATGGGTAGGGAGGATGAGAGGCGTGGGAAGGGAAGGCAGAGACATTAGCTCAAGCTGTGAACCCTGCAATACGAGCAGACTTGATAGACCAAATGGCCTTCTTCTGCTGTCTTCTTCGTATGTTCGTATTTAGCACTGAGCCCATCATGGCCTGGAGAATCTTTGAGGTGCATGGACTTTATCGCCTGTATCATTTCCTCTGATGTGACTGGGGAATCTAATTCTTGCTTTTCAGAGCCAAAGAGGGACTCATTTTAGAATGTGCAAGGATTCTTCTAGGTGGGCATTGACTGGAATGCTAGACCCAAAAGACTTCTTTAGGGAACCACCTATGGTTGCCCTAATCGAGGCCTGATGTGTATGTACCTTTCTACTGAAATCTCTGATGAATAAGACAGCCTTATGTTTATTTCTATCTTGGCATCTCTTGGAAATATCAAAGGACCCTGCTTAGTGCCCTGTATCCTGAATTGGAGCTAAGCCTTTAGTCATTTTGCTCTATCATACTGGACGGCCCATAATTCAGACTTAATCTGTGAAATTTGGGCTGAATAGGAGACCTTCACATTATTTTGCATTGAAATCAATTTAAACAGCCAGGCTATTAGTTGCAAATATCTAAACTAGTCTCGCTTAGCCTTTGTTTTTCCTTGGGCCTGAGAAAATTCTCGGAACTTCTGCTTTGTATCATCTCACCAGGACAGTAAGTTATCAAAGCAGCAGATAACCGACAACTGAGCATGAAGCAATTTAATTTTAAAATTTTTAATGCAGCCAAAATGCCCCTATCTTCCTAGAGTGTGGTGTTCTCACACCAAAAACCTTGTCCAAAAGCTTGTTTTGAGCATCTACCTACCTCAACCTTTAATTCTAAGGGGTCCGAGGTGTCCAAGATTCTGGTTCTGCTTTCTTAACTTCCACTGAGTCAGAAATGAAGAAATAATCTATTCTAGTAGAGCTAAGATCCTTAAAATCTGTATAACCCTGAAGGCATTCCATACACTAGCAGATAAAATCTTTTGTCTTAAAAAAATCAGTGTACTGATTTCTGAGTCTAGCACCTTTTATCGTCTGCTGAACAGGGGCAATTGTAATCACCTCCCAAAATGACTGTTCTGGTGGTGTATTAATATGGCTGTATCAGCCGAAATAAATCTACTCTAGTGAGTTTTGTTTAGGGTGTATACACTACTCCTAGCCCATGGGAATTTTCTTGCCATTCAGTATCCAGTATGAAATCCCTCCCTGGTTCTACAGTATATCTATTAATGTAGATACTTTCAAGTTATTCCTATGGACCAAATTGAGGGTTCCCAAGGCCAGACTTTATGGGCCTGATGACTATTGCCAGTGGATCTTAATCTTATATGCTGTATGACGAAAATATAAGACCCTGATTATCCTGTAAGAGGATAATATAAGACACTAAATCAGCCAGGCAGGAAAAAGTAGTTAGTCTCCTCTTATGATTCCTTACATTGTTTATGTTGAGCTGTAGTAGTTAGACCATCAACAAACAGGCTTGACATAAGGCAAATGAGTAAACAGATGGCTTCATAATATTTTATTTGCTGAACAAAGACCCTCTTTTTGTCTGTTATGTTTTCTGGAGCATGATAGTTCTGGAATAGACCTGTCCATGGCTGATAAATCTTTCTGGGATGATGTCAGAGAAGAAGACTCCTGAGTCCCAGTCGTCTCCTTTGGTGTCTCCCTCAGGAGTCTATAAAGCTTTGAATCTGTTATGTGTTGTAATGCCATCCTTTTTAGCCATCTTACTTTTTGGATAGAGACAGGAACTTCTTAATTTCCCACCAATAACTGTAAAGTCTTCTGCTGGAAGGTGGTGGTGGGGGAGCATGATTGAGTGAGCCTCCATTTCTTCAGGGTCTTGTTCCTCTTGGTCCAGTGGTGTGGCTACTTCAGTAGGCTGCTGTGATGGGGAGAGCTGGTGGTTAGCATCCTTGCTCAATCTCAGCAATGTCATCTGGAAATCCAGTAGCCTTCATGTTACCTTTTTCCGGGAAATCTGAGGCCTGTATGGTGGGTGTGGAATTAGGGTTAGGATCTTTAGTTGCTGATGCAGAAGGTTCAGGTTCCCTTTGTTCAGGGTTTACAGAGGTGATACCAGTAGCAGGCAGCCATTCAGTGTCCCTCATGCAAGGCCTCCTACTTTGCTGCTGAGCTTGTGGAGCCATATCTTCCTGGTCATAAAAGGTACCTTTGTTATGAGCCACCCAGGGGCATTGCTTGTATGAGTGACCAACATCCTCACAAAGATTGCCTTTCACTGGACTGGGGCAATACAAATGAGCTGCCTTGCTCCAAGCATAAGCTGCAGGCTAGGGTGTCGCAGGCATTACTAAGGTGTGCCAGGAATCCACACCAATGGCAGGTTTTCGGTTGGCCTGCAGCCACTGTCTCTTCAATGTAGGAACTGCTGGGAAGATGTTGTGTACCATGCTCAGAGATATGTATAATATAACCCTAATTTTTCACCCCTATGTACAGATATTGTCAGTGTCCAATATAGGTAATGGGTGGTCCAGAACGTTGTTTAATCCAGAACAAAATGTCCAATATATTGACACCCTCATTCTTGAGCAATATTGTGACCATTTTGACAGATGGTTTAGTCAATGGAATGACTACAAAGGGGGACCAGAGTGGAGAATGTTTAACTTGGTGGAATTTATAACAGAAATGTTTAAGAAGAATCAATGTTTTAACACTGATGTTAAACTTGGTATCCCGGAGATGTGGATCAATGCATAAATATCTAATTTTAGGAACTGCATAAAGTTCTTTAGTAACTTTCTTGCCACATAAATTCTATCAGGAGCTTTCTCCAGACCCCCTCTATATTTAAACCATACTGCATTTGTCTGTTTTGCAGGTTCTCCCATGTTTGTAAAAAGATCAGCCATCCTAAATGGGCTTCTATCTTCCATTCCCCTGACTCCACCTCCACCTCTGGAGGGACCAGGAGCAGTGTCCTCCAGTTCAGTAGGGTGATTCTGGGTATTGAGGGAAGACTGAGGTCTATGGTCAGTGATATTTTTCAGGTCCTTGTGTGGTGCACCATTTTCAGATGGAGCAAGGAGTGCTTTGTACCATTTTTCTGGCATTATGAAGGCTGGAGAGCTGTACTGTGTGGGAGTTCATTTGTTCCAGAGGAGCACTGTGTTCCATTAGGTCAGGTCAGGAGGTGTTGGGCTTCCAAAGGGGCATTGAAGTGTCCAAAGGTGCATTTTTAGTTGCTGGTATTGTTTAGATAACTTCATTTACCTCCCCGCAGGAGGTGAGGTAATGTTTGTTTCAGTTGCATGTATGGCTTTTTCTGCTTTTCTGTAACTAGTAGCATGACGAACAGAGAAGACTGAGTCAGATAGTTTATTCTCTGATGCAGACATTCCTTTACTGCTTTCCTCAACACAAACTGCAAGGTGGAACTTGTTTGAACTGTGTGCTTCTGAAGACCTGAGGGGAACAACAATTCCCACCTCCCTTGAGTTTTGCATTACCAACTTTGAAATGTCCTATGTAATAGAATCAGTACCACCTTTATTTCTAACCTCCTGTAAGTGACGTTGTGAAACAGCGGTCCTGTCATTGTTAGTCACGTTGGGTGTGGCGGCTGACATTGGTGGTGCTGCATCAGCAGCTTCTTTTCCAGTGGGCATCCTGTAGGTGAGAGCTCCTGAAGGCTGTGCTGTGGTGTTGGGCCAGGTATCTGCTGTCCAACTGTCGCTCCCAGAATCCCTCCTCCATCCTGCCCCCTTGAGGGCTCGTTACATATTCCATTCCCCATCTGTAGTGTGCAGACAAGAAGTATTGGCTTCACATCTTCCCCTCCAGAGTCCTAAACATCTTCCAGCCTCCTGTCGTGGTAGTCCACTTTTCCAAGGTAGTTGGGTGATGTTTGCAAGGTTGTGGATGTGAGCAGAAACTGTTACTAAAGTTCTGCAGTAGCCAGGAGCATTTTGATGAACTGGAGCTAAGTCTGATGAAATCTTTTATGATTGCTGACATGTCAGAATGGAAAGTTTGTTTTTCTCTTAAAAAGATCCTCTCCTCTTCCTTAACCATTGCCAGGAGGACTTTTTTCTGGTATCCATCTCTGTCCTAAGGAGTTGCTTCTCAGTTGCCATGCAGTACTTGCTATATCCACATCAGGATCTTCAGAGATAACTAGAGCTTTGTTGTTCTCGGGATCTACCAAAATCTGAGCCAACTGGACTTCCACAGACACTGGGACAGAGTAGGAGGCCTTCTCCTCTGCCCCTGGAGCTGCTGCTGCCTCCCCTCAAGGATTTGCCATACTGTCTGACTGACAGAATGTCACCCACTACCAAAGAGTAGAGGAGTTTCCTGTTGTGATGGGGAACATTCCTTTTGTCAATAAAATAGGTTCATGTTACCAGTCTCACAGAATGTGCCTAGAAATGAGCTGCCTCAGCTATGTGCCTTTCCTTGTCAAAATTACAAAAAATAAAATGAAACACTTTTACTGAAAAATGAACATTTAAAAATCATGTAGAAAAGGGTCGCCTTTTTTACACTTTATTTACATAGGACAGTTTGAGCTGCAGCATCTCTGTGAGGTGTTCTTTTCCACCCATTTTACAGCTAGGTAGGGGTCAAATGATGTGTTCAAGGTTAGACAATGAGTATGTAGCTCTGGTGGGGTCTGAACTTGTATCCCAAAGGGCTTGCCCTAGTAATGCTTGAATAGTGTTTGTGTGGATTCAGCTATCCTTCTTGGGATAGTTCTGGTATATCTGCCTCCAAATTTGACCAGATCCAGAAACAAATGGTTTGATATGACACAAAGTTGTGAATGAGAGCTTACAGCACACACTGCAAGCCCATTGGTCGGCAGGGTCTTCCAATGGGCTTACAGGTGTACTGTACTGTACGCTGTCACTCACTGACAGCACAGTCAGCGGGCAGCCTTGGCGGTGTGCGGGTGGGTTGCGCTTCCCACCGGCTTTCAGCACTTGTTGGGACGGGGGAGCAGGGTGGGAAGGGGGTGCCTGAGTGGGTGGGGGTCCACTGGACCACCAGGGATGATTCAGACTATCGTTGGACTATGCGATCAGGTTGGGGAAGGGTGGGGGGTACCACTAGACTACCAGAGATTGTGGACAGGGTTCTATATTGCAGAGCTACAGGCAGGAAGGGGGGTTCCACTGGACTACCGGGATTGTGGACATATGTCCATCTTATGGGGATACGGGCAGGGAGGGAGGGACCACTAGACTACCAGGGCATTGTGGCACACATACAGATGTACAAGACTACAGCAGGGAAGAGGATGGGTGCTGCTAGACTACCGGGGATTCTGTGTGTGGACTTTATTGTACACAGCCCTTACAGGGAGCCCGGCACATTCCTCCGGGTGCATCCCTGCAGGCTTCATGCAAATGGGGCCATAATGTCATGCAAATGGCCCCGTTGCACCTTGCATGCCTAATGACCCCATCTGTGTGTCTGGGGCTGTGAATACCAACATTGGGTGCAGCACATCTGGAGATGCGCTGCCCCATCAGTTTCCCAGCCCGACCAGGGGGTTACGCCAGAACTTCTCAGATAGGGCGCAACTGTAGTATTCACAAAGGGGATGCGCCAGGAGCATATTCCAGTGCATCTTCTGTGAATACCACAGTTTGGGTTTGGCGCATCTCATTTGCACCGGGGCAGCTGAGATGCGCCGAGCACAACTGCTTTGTGAATCCAGCCCCATGCATTTATGTACAATAAATCTAGCACAGAAAATACTCCTTGTATACTTCGTTAATGAAGTTTTGAGTTCTACTGTCACTGTTAAGTACTGGTTTCACAGTACAATGTAAATTATGGAGTGCCTCTGCAGCCATGTGCATCAAGAGCCAAATGCATAAATAAAACAAAAAATGAAAGGGAATAATTGGAAAGCGTAATTACAAAGTCTATGTAAAGTAAATGCCAATGCCCAAGTGTGAATTTTAATGTAATTAGAAACCCCTAAAGAAAAAATATATTATAATAATTCGACTACAAGCAAATGCACTAAAAGCAAAACATTCCTATAGTCAAGTCATCAGTAATTCATAGATAGAAGACCAAAGGGACAACAGTGGGTACAACAATTATGAATATAACATGAGGGTGCTTGGATACTAGCACCCCTTATTTAAATTACAGCTAATGCTTATTAGAAATACAAAACATGTAATTCATACCCTACCTAGTCGAATGTCCTACTCCTATTCCCTTCCAATGAAATGAGAGCTAACTAAGAGATAGAAGAGAGGATGGTAGCATACCATAGGGTACGAAACGACCTACCCTCAGCTGAGTCAGAATAAGGGAAAAAGGGAGGGGGGCAAGAAAAAGTTGGGGTTGTAGAGAAAAGATACAGTAGAATGAATAGGGAGAGATATAGGAAAGAAAAAAATAGAACAATTGAAGGCAGGCTGATCTGCTGCTGGAAGCTGCATCATGGAGGCAGAGGTGCAACCAGCATGAAATTTTGGGAGGGGCTAGGCATTTTGGAAGTGGGGGTTCTTTTTCACAAATGCTGAGGGTCGGCCCCCAGAAGTCCTGGAGTATTAGATGCTCTGTGGTGCATTTTGAAACTTATTTTGCAGCTAAGTAACTCATCTCTCAGCTCTCCTCCACCATCGAGGACAGCTCATAGATTAGTTATTTATCTTCAAAATAAGCTACAAATTACTGTTGGTTATTACAGTCTCAGTTTAAACAGAAGTGACTCTACTAGGCTAGGCAGCATCCACACCATTTAATTATATGGTCCAGCTCCAAATTCGTTTTGCAGGTCGCTGATACTGATCACTCCCTCGCATCCAGAGCCAGCCCAGCTCTCCCTGACTCCCTCCCTCTCTCTCTCGATTCTCTCAATGTTTCCTTTTTGCACTAGCTCTTAAAAGAACTTTTTACACAGACATGAACATCTTGAACAAACTGAACTGACTAAAGGTAAAACAAATCTGCAATCTCTTTACTGAGGAGTGCTGTGTTGTGCACATCTCCTGTCTCAAGCCAGTCAGAAGTGAACAGTATGGTGCTGGTGCTGCTCACAAGCACGCCTAGTAGAGATGGGGGGGGCAGACTTAAAGGAAGGACACACACCATTGGTAGCTGCTAAGCAACCTCACTCCCTATTGGTGTGTCCTAGTTGTCAGTCATTCGGGACTTGAATGGTCGAGGGTCGGGTTGCACATCTCGTGCTGGTGGATCTGTCAACTGACCTGGAGTTCGGTGCTCCCTCGATCCTGTGCAGAGGTGCAGTGTACCACCACCACATCTCCCGATCAACCACAAGCAGGTATGTCACAGACATTCTCAGAGTCACTAGAGTGCATGCCAATCGCCGGGCATGAACATTACAGCTGAGGAGCTCCCCAAAAAAAAGGCACTTGTACATGTGCAGTGTGCCCTGTCCCTCGCCAGCCCAGTTCACAGACTGTTTTGTAGTGCTCCTTGTAATAAAATTACAGTGCCAGTGACCATTGTGCAATGCATAATTTTGACAGGGTTGGGGGGGGTTATAGCCCTCTTAGTGCCCCCTCCCCTCATTTTACCTATGCATGGAGGCAGAAAATGGTAGAAATAACCTGCAAAAAATGAATGAAAAATAATATTAGTAGCAACATAAACAAAGCTGCAAGCCACCTGTGCAAAACTGGACAGAAAAGTGACCAGGTCTCATGTTAAATATATAAAAGCCAAAAGATTGTGACTCTGTACCAGGAGGAGACAGAGAGCTCAGAGTACAGCACAAGGTGGAGCCCATAAGCATACTCCTGCATTTATGCCTGACCCATATGGATCACTGAAAGATTTTCATCTCAGGACTTTCTGCATGGCACGAACCCTTTGCCACCAGATGCACAGGGAGTCTACCAGTCCAGTTCGAGTTGCACAGCCAGGATCCTGAGTGACTGCAACAACTGAGGCCTGCCAAGAGTACAAAATCAGGGCTCCTAGCTCAGCAACATTGTTAGATAGATAGGGCCTAGCTAGTTAGAGCTCTGGTAAGGATTATGCAATTGTTAGGATACACCCAGTAGAACAGTAGAACGTGTACAAATTGAGACAGAGACTAAAACCATATTGCTTTTTCCCCCTCCAGGGAAGGCGGGCAGCTCTCAGCCCTGTCACCACCCCCTGTGACCGATGTCCGCATCCCTCGATCACACAGGGGGCCAAGTCCTTCATGAATTCCCCCCCCAATGGCGGAGCCGGGAAAGTGAGGGCCATCCTCCCTTCCAGTCAATTTTCCAGATTGCCCTGGTGGTCAAGCGGCTGCATGAGTCACATGGGAGTGGGCAGGGCTCTGTGAAGCCTGTCTTCTCCACTTTTACTAGTTTTTGCCCCTACTGACCCCTACAGTGGCATCAGTATGTGTGCTTAGAGGTACACATGTCCTGCAGAGCCATGGACCCACCCTTCCAGCTGCCCACTAACGTGCACTACCACTGGGCCTCCATTCAGTGGTAGTCAGAGGATGAGATTGCTGGCCACCCCACCCCAGGAGGGCAGAGCAGTCACTGGGACTCTTGATCTTCAGCCACCCCGCTGACCACTGGTGACCTGTGCCCATTCCCAAACACAGGTCGCCGAAGCAGCAGGAGATAAGGCATTCAACGCCTTAGCTCTCCACGCCACTAGGATGGATCAAAACCTCTCTTACTTGTGTTTAATTTGTCTGGGATCCCCCACCTAAGCCACTTTATATTGGTACCTCACCACCCCATATCAGGCCTGTTATAATGTTCTGTGAGTGATTGGATGACACAGCTTGTTGTCCATTGAAACCTTTATAATTTCTCTCTCACAGGAAGGAAGTTTTTTCTCATTCTAGCACAGAGGTATAAATATGCATCAGAAAGCCTTCTCCAGTATACTGGAAGTCTGCTGCCCTCTAGTGGATACAAGTAATACAACAAGATTATAGGCTTACTGCTTCAGCTGTTAAGATGGAGGGGCACTATTTTGTAACATGTAGAAGAATATTTCCAAAAAAACTTCCAAAAACACATGAAAAAGACATTTATGACACAGTTTGTAAAAAAAAGATAATTTTAATGAAGTGTTTATTGTATGGCAACAATCTACTCTAGGATGTGGGTTATGCTGGGTTTTACCCACTTCTGGTGCAGTTTCGTTACTCGGCCTGTGGCCTTGTGATCAAACTTCACCAGACATGGTTAAATCCAGCATAACCTATACCCTGTCGTGGATTATTGATTACTTCATACTTGTTTCCCTTCTGCTGGCACCTGGCCTTACAGGCCCTGCTTGAGTTTGAAAAAAAACTGTTGCTGAAGCTTGTAAGGAGGCCCTTCTCAGTTGGCTCATTAGCCAGATTAAGAATATAGTTTTTAGTAAGCTAGGTAATATGTTTCAGCACTCAAAAGAAAAATTATGCAGTTAATATGTGTAAAGTTCACAGCCTGCAGCAGGAGCTCACAGCGACACGTACGCTTATGCTGACTACTAACTCCTCCTCCATCAGATTTTTCTTAATCAACTGTACAATACTGGATGTCAGTTTAAGAAAGTTAGAGACTACCTGAGCAACTGGTCTCAGTTCTTTCAGTATAAACAGGTTCTTTCCAAGTTTAAATCTATCAAACATAGTGACCCTCAAGGGTCAGTTGTAGGTCTAATACTATTCAGTATTTTCATTTATATTCTTCCCTTATCTTGGAATTGCAACACATTGCTTTATGCTGAAGACACAGTAACAGTTACAATTACATTGAAAACTTCAAAGGCACAGTGCAAGAAACAGATTTCTGCCTTAGTGAGATGGCTAGCTGTCTATGTTGCTGAACTATAAGAAATTGGCTGTAATGATTTTTGGTACATGGAAAATACTTGCTGCTTCAAAATGAGACCAGCTCAATATAGCTATCAAAATCCTACAGCAACATATATTATTGACCATGGTGCAGAAATTTAAATACCTGGCACTGTCGCTTAACAGTTCCTTGCTATTTCATTTTCACATACGTGGCATAATTTCTATCTTACACCAAAACCTTGATGCTTTAGTAAAAGTAAGGCGCTGCCTTGACCTCAGTGAAGAAAAATCAGTTATTTTCCAACTGGTTCTCCAGGCTATTGAATACAACAATATTGTCGGTCATAGTGGGTATATGATTCTGCTAGCAAAATTGTATATTTTGTTCAATAATTGCTGTAGATTTATTTGAGCTGTTGATCAAAGTGCACACTATTGTACAATACATGATGCTCCAATGTACAAAGCCTCACTCTCCATAGTAGAAGACAATACAGGTTGTTCAGTGTTTTAGAGGGATACTGTCAACCTGCTTAGGCTTCAAAGTACCCCTAGTTTAAAAAACATATGTTATGATTGTTCACATTCTGTAGACAGTTGATGTAGCTAGGAGTTAGATTCTGATTCATTTTTTTTTTTAAAGTGAAAACAGACTTACCCACCATGCTGGTGTTACCACACAAAACGTGTTTATTTACATTTATTGATCAACTCCTACTGCATTTTTTCGGGACTGGGAACACCACCATCACAGTCTACTCATCCCTTATGCAGTAGGAGGAGATGATATAATGCATCATGAGTGGCTGCACTGTTTGAAGGTGTTCCTAATGTTCAGGAAGCATGCAATAAGTATAGAGCAAGGATTTACAACAAGACAAGGTCAGGTGCAACTATACCATTTGTATGCATTTCAGTTCTACTAAGGAAAAAGGCAGATAAAACAACCAGCAACATCAGTGAATTTTAGAGAAGACAAGTAATCATAAAATGTGGGTTTTTAATCTAGAAATAATATGATGCAAAAAAGGTTGATCGTGCCTCTTTATAAACAAATGTTTCACCCCATCTTAGCTGATAGTCTATTTACAAGAACATAGCCAATTTTATTATACTCAAACTACTTACTCTGGTACCCCGACTATAAATGAAATCCTCTTCATTCAAGGCTCCCTCTAGTTGGAACTCTTTACCTTCTGTTTTAAGAGTCACAAAATCTGATACTGTTTTTAAGATGTTCATTGTTAGCTCATTTGGAACTCGAAGCTTGTTGCAAGTGCTTTATATGAAGTTTTGTATATATGATGTAGGTATCATTTTTATAGTTTGTATTATTGTATTTATCTCTGTAATACAAACATAGAAACATAAAATTTGATGGTAGATAAGGACCACTTGGCCCATCCAGTCTGCCCATTTCTCCCTACCTACCCTAATACCGCAGACTGTTCCCGATGTACAGCTCATTCTTCCCAGCTTCCTCTACAATATGATTCCCTTGTGCTTAGCCCGTGCATTCTTGAACCCCACCACTGTTTTTGCCCTCACTACCTCTATGGTAAGGCTGTTCAAAGAATCCACCACTCTTTCTGTGAAGAAGTATTTCCTCACATCTTTCCTGAATTTATCCCCCTCCAACTTCATAGCATGTCCCCTTGTTCTTGAGCCACTTTTCTTCAAAAACATACTCCCCTTCTGTACTTTTACACCCATCAGGTATTACAGATCTCTATCATAGCCCTCCCTCATTCCTTGGTTCCAGAGTGTACATATTGAGGTCCTTTAGTGTTTCCTCGTAGGGCTTCTGATGTGGACTGTGCACCTTTTTAGTTGCCCTCCTGTGGGCTGCCTCCACTCTGTCTCCAGAACTGGACACAGTACTCTAGGAAGGGTCTTACCAGTGATGTATACAGAGGCAACATCATCTCCCTTTTCTGCTGGTGGTACCCCTCCCTCTGCACCACAGCATACCACTAGCCCTCCCTACTGCCTTGTCTACCCAAGACACCAGCAATGAAACCTTAAATTAGCTCTGAAAGAGGAGCTAGAATTTATATGTTAACTCTGAGAAAGAGGCTAGAACTCAAAGGCTCTGAATGAATAGGGATTTCCTGTAGAAACATAGCCAATGCAGAATGAATTGGAATCTCCAGACTCTGGTACATAACTGTGTACTTTGATTACTCAGTAAAATATGGATGTGCTCAAAGACATTTGCTGTTTGTGATCCTTTATGCACAATAGGTTCTGGGTGCCCAACAGACTCCTAACTCAGGGACAACAAGATAATATCAAGTTAAAGGATACCCTAGACATGGGAGGTTCCTTGGGCTATGCCCTTCCCCATTCTTTGGGCTGTGGTTATAAGAGTGGCTACAAAACTAAACCCTGAAAACCTCCCCCCTCCCCATAGCGGTGATTACCTTTGGACCACTGGAGACTTAGAGTGGCCCACTGTTGTTGCTGCCGGTCCTCCGATTGGACTTGGTGCTGGAAGTTGGGTGGTGAAGATGAGAAAGGAGTGGACATTTTCTTGGTGCCCCAAGTTCCTGGCTAGAGACTCTGGTGCTGCAGATGAAAGGAGCGCCCATGCACTCGAAGTAGTTTTCCTCTGACATCCAACTAGATAGCTATGAACAATTCTGCCACACCAGACACCAAATTCAAGGAGGTTAACACTAATAAATCTATTGCCAAGTGTTCTGGACAAAGAGACAACACCATGGTCATCATCATCTTGAAAACATCTTACCCCAGGGAAGCCAATCAGAAGTGTGAGGGTCACAGGAAGAACTGCCTGAAGCGCTATGGGATAAACAGTGATAGCGTTCTTCTGCAACATCAATCATGTATTGAGTTGTACCCCTCTAAATGAGTTACAGCAGATACAGCCAGTAGAAACAGAAATTGATGGCAGATAAGGACCGCTTGGCCCATGCAGTCTCCCATTTTTCCCTACCTGCCTCATCATCACAGACCCTACTTGATCTACAGCTCTTTCTCCCGCCCCCCCCTTCCTTTACACTACAATTTCCTTTTGCCTATCTCATGCATTCTTGAACCCACCACTGTTTTTGCCCCAGAACCTCCGCTGGGAGGCTATTCTAGGAATCCACCACTCTTTCTGTGAAGAAGTACTTCCTCACATCTCTCCTGAATTTACCCACCCCCATCTTCTTAGCACATCTCCATTTTTCTGAAAAATACTTCCCTCCTCTTCCTTATCTACCCCCCCGTGAGGTATTACATATCTCTATCATATCCCACTTCTTCTGCCTGTATTCCAGGGTGTACATATTGAGGTTATTTAGTCTCTCCATGTAGTGCTTTTGATGCAGATCCTGTACCATTTTAGTTGCCCTTCTCTGGACCGCCTCCACTCTGTTCATGTCCTTCTGGAAATGTGGTCTCCAGAACCGGACACGATAGTAGGTGGGGTCTTACCAGCTCCCTCTTTCTGCTGGTGATACTCCTCCCTATGCACCCCAACATCCTTCTCACCCCCTCCTGACTGCCTTATCGCACTGCCTGGCCACCTTTAGGTCATCAAATATGATTAATCCCAGGTGCCTTTCCTGCTTGGTAGTCATCAGTATCATTCCACCCATTTTGTACACTGCCTGTGGGTTTCTGTGCCGTAAGTGCTTTATTTTGCACTTTTATGCATTGAAACCCAGATGCCATGCCCTTGACCACCCCTCTAGTTTTCTCGGGTCCCTGCTCATCCTTTCCATCCCCCCCCCATCGGAGTGTCCACCCTATTGCAGATTTTGGTGTCATCCACAAAGAGGCAAACCTTCTTTCCAGTTGTTCTGCAATGTCATTTATAAAGACATTAAAGAGGACCAGTCCCAGCACTGATCCCTGAGGTGCCCCGCTGGTCACTCTCCCTTCCTTGGAGTGAACTCCATTTACTATCACCCTCTGCAGCATATCCCCTTACCAATTTCTTACCCAGTTTACCACATTTGGATGTACTCCTAAGCTACCTGACTTGCTTATTAGCCTCCTTTGTGGAACAGTGTCAAAAGTCTTACTGAAATCTAAGGAGGCCACGTCCACTGCTCCACCCTGAACTAATTCCTTGGACAGCTAGTCAAAAAAATCTATCAGATTTGTTTGACATGACATTCTCCGCCCCCCCCCCACACACACACACGAATCCGTGCTGCCTTGGGTCTTGTAACCTGCTGGGTTCAAGATACTGCACTATCCTTTCCTTCAGCAGTGATTCTTTTAATTTTCCCACCACCAATGTCAGGTTCACTGGCCTATAATTGCCAGTCTCCTTCCTGCTACCACTTTTGTGAAGTGGTACTATATCTGCCCTTCTCCAGTCTTCTGGAACCACTCCTGTTTCCAATGAGCTGTCAAATAGGACTGTCAGAGGTGCAGCCAGTACCTTCTTGAGCTCCCTCAATACCCTTGGATGCATTCCGTCCGGCAATGTTGCTTTGTCCACTTTCAAATTAATGAGTCCCTCATGACTCTCTCCTCCAAAAACAGTCTAGTGTCCACCTCCTTCCCTCCAATGTTCCTGTTACTTTTTTCTGGCTCCTCCCCTTCTCCTTCCACTGTGAACACTGAACAAAAGTATTTGTTTAGAATGTCTGCCTTTTCCTGGTCTCCCTCTGCACAGTCTCCCCTATTCATTTTTAACCTTACAATCCCACCCATGGTCTTCCTCCTTTCACTTACATACCTAAAAAAGTCTTGTCCTCTTTCACCACCACCTTGGCTATTCTCTCTTCAGTTTGTGGCTTTGTGCTCCTTATTGCTCTCCCTCCTTCCCCTGATACACCTCCCTATCCTCCTCCCTTTGCGTCTCCTTATACCTTCTGAATGCTTTTAGCCTTTACCTGTTCTGCCACCTCTTTTGAGAGGTATCACATCAATATGACATATGAAAAACAGCGTGAGCATATCAGCATGGTATTAACAGTGAAAAGCAACTTGCGCTCAGCTTTTGAAATAGAGTAGAATCGTTACCTCGAAAAACGAGTGCCGGGAAACAAGTACATATGACTGTTAAGTGGAATCCTTCAGTGTGCCCACCTGTACTCTACCTGTTGACCTCATGACAACCAAGGTGGCAGGGTTTGACTCAATCAGCCTTGCAGAGATTGATGGTAACATCTGGAGGATCCTGATCAACAGGAAGTAAAGAAACATCTGACGGCTGACCTGGGGGACTCTGGTCTCCGATGTATTTTCTCTGTGATCTGTCAAATTCAAAGGTGCAGATCCCATCCTGAGGTGATCCTGCTGTGGCTGGACAGACACCCAGCACCCCAACCCCCTGTAAGGATATGCTTTAACCCACTGTTTTTTGTAGCTGAGGAGTGGAACCGGACTGGACTCCTGCTGATCTCTACCAGTTGTCTCTGACTGTTGTCCCAACTCTGCAATCCTGGGGGTTTCTCTCCGTGAGGTCCCTACATAAGAACACATCCTCCAGCATGAATATACATAGAAACATAGAAACATAGACTTTGACAGCAGATAAGGACCGCTTGACCCACCTAGTCTGCCCATTTCCCTACCTAGAGGATAAGCTGCAGATCCTATTTAACCAACAGCCTATTTCTTCCAACCCCCTACAAAAATTGCCTTATGTCTGTCCCATGCATTCTTGAATTCTCCCACAGTTCTAGACCCAACAACCTCCTCAGGAAGGCTGTTCCATGTGTCCACCACCCTCTCTGTGAAAAAATACTTCCTCACATTGCCCCTGTGCTGTCCCCCCTCTATCTTCAAATTGTGTCCCATTGTTCTTGCACATCTCTTTTTCTGAAAGATGCTACCCTCTTCGACTTTGTTGATTTCACTGAGGTACTTAAATGTTTCTATCATGTCCCCCCATCCCTCCTTTCCTCAAGGGTATACATATTAAACTCCTTTAGTCTCTCCTCATATGACTTCTCTTGCAGACCCTGCACCATTTTAATTGCCCTCCTCTGAACTGCCTCCATCCTGTCTATGTCCTTGCAAAGATGGGGTCTCCAGAACTGGATGCAGTTGCACTCTGAGCTGCTGGCCCCTCACGTAGGCTTGAATAGAAGGGCAGCATTAGAGGTAAGAGATGGGATGCTAGGGGTGACAGTGTAGTGCACTGTCCCTTGGAGTGTTGTTTTGGGGGGACGGGATGTCAGAAAGTAATTCATCATGGAGCAGGTTAGGGATAATTGAAACTGTCTCCCTGTACTGTGATCAATCCTGCTGGGACCTGACATTCAGTACGCTGTACTGTCTTTGTGTTGTCTTCTCCATTTGCGGTATTATACTGCAGCAAATTTACTATGCGGACATTGACTGCCCTAAAAATGGATTGTGCAGTAATGACACGGAACCCTTTTGAGAACCATAGTGGTCTAATTTTTTCTCTTTTCCTCACTTGCTTGACACAGAAGTGTGTTGCCTTCACTTTGGCCTTTTTAGCTTGGCTGATTGTTCCGCCATTCCTGTCAGGTCACCCCCCCCCCGCCATGTCATCCCTGAGGCTTTCACCCATCTTTTTAAAATCTGACATCCTGATGTCCAGAACTCTCACCCTCATGTGGTTTGATTCTGCAGCTGTCATGCGAACATACGAACATACGAAATTTGCCAGCAGTTAAAGGCCTAGAGGTCTATCAGGTCTGCTTGAATGTGCAGCTAGCACCCCTTATTCTGCAGCTGCCCCTCCCTTCCACTCTTCCCCTTCATTAACCCTCACCCTTGTCCTGTCCCATCCTCATTTGAAGCAGTCCACTGTTTTACTGCATACCACTTCAGCAGGTAACGCATTCTACCCAGCCACCACCCTCTCTGTAAAAAAGTGTCTCCTCATCTCCCTCCTGAACCTTCCTCGCCCAGTCTGATATCATGGCCCCTGGTGGCCCTCCCTTCCCTTACTTTGAACAGCCCCTCTGTACCCGTCTTGTTTATTCCTTTCATGTATTTAAAGGTTTCAATCATGTCACCCCTGTCTCTCCTCTCCTCCAGTGAGTACATGTTCAACTCCTTCAACCTCCTCTCGTATGATAAGTCCCCCAGCCCCTTGATCATCTTTGTTGCTCTGCACTGCACCGCCTCCAGTAACTTAATGTCCCTCTTCAGATACGGACGCCAGTACTGCATGCAGTACTCCAGGTGTGGTCTAACTAATGACCTATACAGTGGAAGAATCACCTCCTCCCTCCTCGAGGATATACCCCTTGCAATACAACCCAGCATTTTGTTGGCCTTGGCAGCTGTCTTCCTACATTGTGCCGAGTTGTTCATTGACCCTGTAATGAGCACACCCAGATCCTTCTCCTCCTCTGTCTGGGCTAGCTGCACTCCCCCTAGCCGGTAACTCCTCCTTGGGTTCTTCATCCCAAAATGCAGCACCTTGCACTTTTTGGCATTAAAGCCCAGTTGCCAGGTGTCTGACCAGGTTTCAAGCTTTGCCAGATCATCCTGCAACCCCTGCCATCCCCCTAGGTCATCCACCACTGTGCCTACCTTGGTATCATCAGCAAACAGACTGATCTTGCTCTTGATGTCCCATGATATGTCTGCAATGAATATCCCAAACAACACTGGTCCCAACACTGAGCCCTGTGGAACACCGCTCATCACTGCCCTTGGGTGTGAGAGCTCCCCACCCACCACCACCCTCTGTTGCCTTCCCTGCAGCCAGTTTCCTACCCATCTCACCAGCTTTGCACCTGCCCCTGTGCCTACTAACTTCCTTCCCAGCCTTCCATGTGGCACTGAGTCGAATGCCTTACTGAAGTCCAGATACAGGACATCCACTGCATGGCTCCTGTCCAGTTGCCTAGTTACCCAGTCATAGAACTCAACCAGGTTGGTTTGGCAGGATCTGCCACATATGAAGCCATGCAGTCTGCTATCCTGTAGTCCTTTGGCCTCTAGGAGGGCCACCAGCCTCTCCTTCAGGATAGTCTCCATTAGCTTACCCACGATGGATGTCAGGCTCACTGGTCTGTAGTTTTCCGGTTCATCCTTGGGGCCACTCTTGTGGAGGGGCACCACATGAGCCATCCTCCAGTCCTGAGGTACACACCCCAAATGTAGTGAGGCATTAAATAGGTCTGCCAAAGGTCCTGCAAGGACCTCTGCCAGCTCCTTCAGTACCCTGGGGTGGATGCCATCTGGGCCTGGTGTCTTGTCCACCCTCAGTGCCTTCAAACCCTCTCAAACTCTGTTATCCATGATTTCCCCATCTGTCACCACTTCCCCCCCGCTTCTGCCATTTCTCCCACATTGGGTGTCACCCCCCTCTTCTCTTTAGTAAATACTGAGCAGAAGTACTCATTTAGTGCTTCCGCCTTATCGCACCCTGCTTCCACCCAATCCCCCTCCTTCCTAATCCTTACTATGTGGTCCTTACAGCCCTTTTTCTCTGATGTACTTAAAGAAGTCCATCTCCCCCTTCTTAATGCCTTGTGCCAGCCTGAGTTCCATAGATGCTTTGGCTCCCCTTACTGCCCTTGTCACCTCCTTCTATTCTGTCAAGTACTCCTCCCTGTCCTCCCCTCCCTGTTTTCTTGTACTTCCTAAAGGCAGCTTTTTTCCTCCTTACCTTTTCCATGACCTCCTTGCTCAACCAGATCAGTTTCTTAGCCCTAGCCTTCTTGCTCTGGGCTTTGCAGCAGGTTTGGTTGCCTCCACTATCCCCAGCTTTATGAGCTCCCACCTCTGGTTAGTGTCCATACTAGATTGAATTCTGGCCAGGTACCCTTTACCACTTCCCCATCCTCCCAAAGTCGGCCCTCCTGAAGTCCAGCACTATTGTGCCAGATTCCACTCCTTCCTTGCCCATATCCAATGTGAGCCATACTGAGCGGTGGTCACTCCCTGACAGCGGTTCCTCCACTGTAAGTTCTCTCACAAAGTCCCCATTTGCCAGCACAAGGTCAAGTGTATTTCCTAACCTGGTTGGTTCACTGACCATTTGCAGCAGGAAGCTGTCCTGGAAGGCATCCAGCAGTACCTGCTCCCTTCTGTTCCTGGTTGTTGGGGTGCTCCTGTCCACTCCTGGCATGTTGAAGTCCCCCACGATCACCACACTACCCTTCTCGCCAGGTCCTCCTGATCTGTCCCGCTAGTTCCCTGTCTAACTCCTCCATCTGAGATGGTGGCCAGTACACCACTCCCATTCTAAGAATCCTATTCTTGGAATCCTGGATTTGCATCCAAAGTGACTCCGTACTACCCTCCTCCCCTTCCTCCCTTACACACTTCAGTCCTTCCTGTCCTTATCTTGAACCACACTTAAGATGATCACTAGTCCTCAGGTGGTCTCCCCACCTTGACATCTCTAACACTGACCCTGTTAGTGAGTACCAGGTCCAGTACTGCCCCATCATGGGTAGGTTTACTGACTAGTTGCCTGAGGAACATCCCCTACAAGGAGTCTGGGATGTTCCTGCTTCTAGCTGAAGCTGCAGCTGGGAGGTTTCTCTCTGTACCCATCAGATTGAAGTCCCCCTCCCCCCCACACCACCAGTGGCACCTCCCCCTTTTCTGCCATTTTGCCAATGGCTTCCATCAGTACTTTAACCCTTCCCCCTGTGCTGGAGGTCCGTAGATCATGCCAGTGCAAACAGAGGCTCCATTCCCCAAATCTAGGGTGACCCATAGTACCTCTGCTCCTTCTGTATTTCCTGCATCTCTTTTGCTTTTATGTCTTCCCTCACATAAAGGTGCAGAAGAGACAGAAAGCTCAGGATTTGTACTGAGACATCCCAAAAGCCAGGAGGAGTTTCAGTCAGTCCTGTTGAGGCTCTTGGAGGAGATAGATATGCTGAGAGGAAGGAGCTGAACTCCTGCTCGGTCAGACAAACAAGTTGCTGTTTGGTAGCCAAAATATGCTGAAGTTTTATCCAGACTGAAGATACAGCAACTGCTAAAAGAGTGCTGTTTGCAGGGAATCTCTAGCAAATGCTGCTAAAGTTGACAGGTAGAACAGTCGACTTTTAAATCTTTTGGTGTGACTCAGATAGGGGTGAGGTCAACTCTGCGTGCCTTGGTACCCAGATCATGAACACGCCCTACGGAAAAGTGAGGGATCACCGCAGTCTAGGCCTCACTTGACATGCTGCCATGCTACTTGTGACCATTGCATCAGAGGGAACTGGCCAGAAAGCAAGACTGGACCCGAATACCAGCAGAGAAGCCTACCTTCTGCTGTATCCTTGATGCTAGGTTGCATCTGAAACTTGTCTAGACCATTATAGCATACCTCACAACTGTCCTTGATTTTGCCTCAGAAATTTCCCTCTGTCCCTCCTAAATTTGTCAATTCTGTCACTGAAGAGTGGGGATTTGAATCGTGAAATAATGCCAGCCATTGGTGTTACAGTTTCGTTCTCATTAAGAAAATGCTATTCATACTAAGTAGCATATTGCACACAGCTTCTGGAACTAATCTTATTATTATTTCAGATGTGTCCCTGATTTTGGTCATTTGCCCCTGACCATTTTAAGCCTCGTCCCTGATTAGTGATGAGGGAGGTTGAGAAGTATGCATCATAGAACTGCTCCTGTGTTCCCACCCAGCTGGTGAGGTCACAGTCATCCAGGGATGTGTGTATTGGCCTAGCCAGATATCAAAGACACTTGAAAGTCCAGATTTAAAGTTTCCCTTTTGGAATACAATATCTTTGCTAAATAACAATTTCCATGTTTGGGTTACACATTCTGTGGTTTAAATATTTGGTAATAAAAGTAACTTAGGTGAGGTTAATTGTTGCATACTTGCAGTAACTGATTAAGTGCAACCATGCGTGAGCCCAGGCAACGCGTCTTCAGGCATGCAACAGTTAAGCTAAGTTAATTTAAGTTAAGTTCCTGGGTCGAGCCTGAAAATAGGCAGGTTATGTTGCCTAGCGCAGTTACCCGGGTTACCAAAAGCAAATAAATAAATAAGTCAGTCTTGATACCAAGTAACTATTTGGAACTGCTGTAATGTATTATTTGAAAGTAAAGTTCTTTGCAGGGATGGTTAATGCTGTGGAACTTCATTGTGGATTACGGACTAACACCACAGTTAGCAGGAGGATCCCTTGTGTGGGGTGGGCCAATTTCTTGCAAGAGGGACCTGAACTGTTGACAGGTATCATTGTATAGTTCCTAACCATCCTTTCCATCTACAGGACCTGTTGCTGCAGTTAATAATGTCCCTTAGTAATTTTCCCATTTTGCACCTGTGACCATATTATTAGTGTCATACAAAATTGTGTTTTTACAAAATTTGAAGATTGCATTTGGTGGGTCTCAAGGTGGTATCCTTAAATTGTGAGCAGGTGTGCTGGTTCTGTATCCCAGGCTCAGTATTGCACATTTGACCTGGCTCACTTATCTTTCTCTGAGTGGAGACACTGTTATTTTCTGTTCTTCTGTTCTGGAACTAAACCCCCAATCTGAGTCTAATGAGTCCAGGCCCCTCAGCCTTGTTTGTAGCCTTCATGGGTGCAAGGTAGGAGTCGTGACTGTGATTAACATCTGCAGGTTACTTTCTTTTAATATATAGATATCGAAAATAATACTGTACTAAAGCATGCAAAAATTTCCATATAATACAATACCTCCAAAACTGATAATACCACTGTTCTTAAGTGATGATAGTATCATTCAGAGCCTGTAATAGTATTGTTCTGATCTCTAAACAATACTAGTATCACAAAAAGTTAACAGCGTAAGCGCAGGAGTCTCCCATGTCAGGCTATGCTACCATTGCCAATCAAACGGACAAGCAAGAGGGAGGGGGATGAACGAGACAGTGCAGCGGTTGGCCAGGACTGAGACAGTCCTTCACTGAAGTGGCCGACCGCCCCTTGCAGGTAAAACAAAAGTTGGCTCTATATATTAAATAAAATAATGTATAGATTCTGGTGCATTACTGGCGAGTGATACAATTTCAAGGTTCTGGAAATGGGAATCTCTCAAGCTTTGCTCTCGAGATTCCTACATGTCCAGAACTTCTCGATGGTTTTACTCGCTGGTAATGCACCAGAACCTATACATTATTCTATTTTTACAGTTGTGTACTGTCACCATGACCTCATGTATAACGCATATCTCATCCCATCCCATCCCATCCTATCCCAGCTATCAGTTTGTAATCCAAGACCAAGTAACAACCTCCTCCCAGCAATCCCTCGGAATTGGACTCTGACTCCAAAGTAATAACATAGATCCCCTAAGGCAGCCCAATTTGGTACCAAATCTTGATTTACTAATGTCAGACCTATTGAGTACTCTTAGATCTGAACTTGGAGTAGACTGATCTTTAACTTCCTGCCATGTTGATGTTTTCAGAAAATGTTCCAGAGCTACCGCCCAGAGGTGACAGGACAGGAACTGCTGCTTCAGATGAAGAATTTGAAACCATTAAGAAGGTAGTAAAGCAATGACACATGCTGTATAAAGGGGAATAAACATCAAATGAAATCATGAAAATACAATTTGCATCTTCTAAATTCTCTAAATTATTTCAGAAGTAGATGAGTTTGGGAAACAGCTGCATGTATTCTTCATTACCTCATATCAGGGACATCATGTTATTTAATATTATGTCTTTATTTATTTAGTAACCGGGTGGGTATGCTCCAAATGACCACTTTCAGGAATGACACAGGCCATCAAATGACACATACAACAACATCAAAGAATCATACATAACAAATGGTGAAGCTAGAATCAATAGAGCTATACAATGATGCAATACAGTTAAATGACAGTTAGGGAGGCCCTGAAATAAAGATAATTACAGTTAGGGTCCACAGTACTAAGTCCTGAAATAGGCACAGGTCCACAATAAAGAAAAAGAAGAGGCTAGCAGCATAGAACACAATAACATTATGATTGGATTAGACTCAAGATCATACAGTAGCTAGCAACATAATAATTTTAATATAAAACATGACTAACAACTAGGTAGTCAACTTGTCTCCCATGCCCTGACTACCAATCTAGTTAACCAGCCTCCTATGTGGGATGGTGTCAAAGACTTTGCTGAAATCAAGGTAGGCGACATACACTGCCCCCCTGATTTACTTCCTTCATCACCCAGTCCAAGAAGTTTATGAGATTTGTCTGACACAACTTACCCGCTGTGAATCCATGTTGCCTAGGGTCCTGGGCACCAATGGCTTCTAGATGTCCCACTATCCTTTCCTTAAGCAGTGCCTCCATGATCTTTCCCACTACCAAGGTGAGGCTGACCGGCCTATAGTTGCCTGCCTCCTCCCTACTGTCTGATTTGTGTAGGGGGATGACATGTGACTGCTCCTCTTAGCTAGCCTATTCCTCCCCCATCCTGACCTCCTTTCTACGTTCCCCTATCCTCTCCCTTCCTACCCCTTCTACCCTACTCTGACTCTGCTCTTCACCTCTACCATCCTGCTTGTGACTACTGACTCTCCCCCGTTTCCTACTTCACTCTGTTGACCTCCCGCTTCACTATTGTATATATGCTTTGCAGTGTATTTGCTCACTATTGTATATATGCTTTGCAGTGTATTTGCTCACTATTGTATATTTGCTTTGCAGTGTGTTTTGCTCACTATTGTATATATACTTTGCAGTGTATTTTGCTCACTTTTATATATATATATGCTTTGCAGTGTATTTTGGTCATTTTTGTATTTGTTTATGCTTTACAGTGTATTTGCTCACTATTGTACTTGACAAGGCCCCCCCCCCGCTGCCAATTTGTCTTACTTCTTTGCTCAAATGTATATGTTTTTTTCTGTTGTACTTGTCCTCTGACGTGGAACCTTTGCAAAAGAGCCTGGCTCAAAGGTGTATCCGAGATCTTGATAAATAAATGTGCCCTCCTCCAATCCTCTGGCACCACTCCTGTGTTAGGTGACTCAGTGAACAATGCTGCCAGAGGTTCTGCTAGCTCTCTTCACAGCTCCTGTAGTATCCTTGGGTGTATGCCGTCTGGTCCCATTGCTTTGTTCACCTTCAATTTAGTGAGTTCCTGCAGGACTCTCTCCCCTCATGAATGGACTGTTGTCTACTTCTTTCTCCCCCTAGGCACCTGATGCTTGGCTGTGGTCCCTGTCCCTCCCCCTCTTCTGTGAATACTGAACAGAAGTATTTATTCAGTATTTCTGTCTTATCCATGTCTCCCTCCTTACAATCCCCTAATTCCTCACCCCCCCCGGTTTTCCTCATTTTGCTGACGTACCTGTAGAATGTCTTGCCCCCTTTCTTTACTGTTTGCGCTAAACTTTCCTCAGTCTGTGCCTTTGCATTCCTCACCACCCTCCCTGCTCCCTTTTGACACTCTCAGTACACCTCTCTGTCCTCCTCCTCCCTTTGGGTCTCCTTATATTTCCGGAACCCTGCCTGTTTAGCCCTTACCTTTTCTGCTACCTCTTTTTATGAACTATCGAGGCCTTTTCCCTTCTCTTGCATTTTGATACCAATCTGATGTGTTTGTTTGTTACTTCCACTATGGCTCCTTTTAGGTTCTCCCACTGCTCTTCCACCCCTCTTCTGTCCCCCTGTTCTCCAGTGCTCTTTTGATAACTCTCCCCATTTCAGCGAAGTCTGCCTTTTTGAAATTGAAAACCTTTGCCCTAGTGTGACTTGACTGAATCCCTGTCTCTATGCTGAATTACACTATGTGGTGATCACTGGATTCTAGTTGTCCCTCAACCCAGACATCAGTGATTCTTTCTCCATTGGTCATTACCAGGTCAAGAATCACCCTGTTTCTGGTGGGATCAAGCACCAGCTGCCTGAGTCCTACCCCTTGTAGGAAATCCAGGATGCCTCTGCTTCTGGCTGAAGCAGCTGCCTGGGTGGTCCAATCCACTTCTGGCATATTGAAATCCCCCATCAGCAAAATCTCACCTTTCATTGCCATTTTGTGTATTTCATCCTCAAGGTCCCTGTCCACATCTTCTCCTTGACCTGGAGGCCTGAATATCACCCCTGTGCATATTGCTGTGCCATTTCCTGGTTCAAGGGTGACCCACAGTGCCTCGGCCTCCCCTGCCTACCCTGCATCTGTGTTGCCTTTATACCCTCCTTGACCTACAGGGCAACTCCTCCCCCTTTTTTGCCTCCCTTATCCCACCTAAACAGAGTATAACTTGGTATATTTACTTCCCACCCATGAGTGGCAGTGTACCAGGTTTCAATTATTGCTACTATGTCCAGGTCTGCCTCAACTATTACAGTGCCCTCCTAAATGACCTGGCACTCATAGACTGGTCACCAATCTATTCTGCTCTAGACATTAATTTGGTCCTCTCCCTCTTTCTTGCCAAATGTAATTACACCTGAGACAAGCACCCCCCCAGGAAGTCTAGGGTCAAAAGCTCCCACCACCCATGGATTACATATGACATTACTGACTTGTACAGGTTCTATGACAAGGCCTGGGCATGGTACAAATTCTCACACTCCCTGCCTGACCTCCACACCTACAGGTCAGTCAGGAACTCCTGTACTAAGACTGTTCACACTGCTTAGGCCCTCTGCTTCAAAGTCAACCTCCAGCCAAACTTTAGTTCCCCAGCAAAATTTTGGAGAGTTATCCACTCCCTCTATGACCCACTCACCCAGTTCACTCTCCCAGTTCAGTCCCCCAGTCCACCTTGTGGATGACTCCCCAGCCTCTGACTCTCATTCTGTTGCTGCTCTTTTTAACAAATTCTTTACTGGCTGTACACTCCCTTTTCCCTCATCCCCTGGTCCCTCTCCCACTATGCCTCTCCCCAGTCTCACTCAGCTAAGGGTTTCCACTTTGTTCCAGTCTTCCCTCATGAAATCCTCTTAGTCCTCACATCAATTAACCCATCCAAGTCCAGCCTTGATGGACTGGACCCTAAACTTCTCCATATCTTGGCACCTGCTATTGACTCTCCACTCTCTCACCTTCTAAATCTCTCCTTTTTCCTTAGAGCTGTCACTCAGGCCTGGAAGATTGTTATGGTTCTGTCTCTGCACAGAGGGGAAGACCTCTCCTCCCACAGCAACTTCTGGCCTGTCTCACTCCTGCCCTCCCTTGCAAAACTGCAGGAGAGTATCATCTACTTCAGGCTTGCTGACTTCCTTTACTCCTTGGCCCTCATGTCTCCCTTTCAGTCTGGTTTTAGGACACATCATTCCATGGACTCTTCCCTGCTGCCAGCAACTGATGCCGTTCTCACAGGATATATTAGGGGCATATCACTGCAGCCATATTTATTGATCTAGCCAAAGCTTTTGACTCAGTATTCCATACACTCCTCCGGGACAAGCTGAGAACCACTGGCCTTTCTGCTCTTACTATGGACTGGTTCTGTTTCTACCTAATCATCCATCAACAGTCAATACAGGTGGGAGGCATCCTGTCCCCACCCTTCCCCATCTTATCTGGAGTCCCACTGGGATGCATATTGTAACCTGTTCATTTTTCTATCTTCCTTAATTATCAAACCTCAGTTAGCCCTGTGGCATGGAGGGCTGATGCATCAAGCCTCACTTGCCACCACACCGGTGACTCAGGGTTGGGAGTGACTTTGGGACATTGGGGGTTGGCCAGGGAGAAGAGGATCGGGCATCCGAGGGAAAGCTCTCCTCCTCTGGGAGGAGGGTTGGGTAGAGCTCACCACTTGCCTGTCTCCTGGCAGAAGCTGGGGGAAAGGCAGCTCTGACCAGAAAACTGGGAGATGGGGCAGACATTGGCGCATGTTGCATGGGAGCATGTGGTGTGTGCCTGGACATCCTTGTATGCTGCACCTCCCAGGGGACCAGAACATGGGAAACTAATGGCATTCAGATGATGGTGGGTGTTCACAGGTTCCACCCCCTGAATAGCTGGTCTTGCCAGCCTGAATTGGATCTGATCCTTGGTGGTGGCCTGGAGCTCCACCCCACTGACCCTACCGAGGGTGGGGGCAAGCCCTGGGGGAAGATTCTGGTGGTAACTCCTGGGGGACATCAGGGGGAAGAGACTGGGGCACCATCCTGAATGAGGGCTGACCGGGGGAGGAGAAAACCAAAATGATCCGTCCTCAGCATGTCTCTCTTTACATATCCATATGTACACTGACAACACTGTCCTTTACACCTGTGGCCCCTTCTCCGCATCTGTTGAGGGTATACTCTAGTAAGACTTCCATAACGTTCTATGCTGGTTTCGTGCCAACCAATTCTTGGCCAACACCAAGAAAATGTTGTCCATGACCTTTTGGCATCAGCCAGAAATTGATCAGGCTATCACCTTGCTCTTCTTCTGCTCACTGGATGGCACACCACTTGACGTACTCCCTGACTTTAGAATACCTCAGTGTGTGGCTAGCTAGTAAGTGTGACTTTTCTGCCTGTATTGATACCATCCACACCAAACTCTACCCTAAATTAGGTGTCTTGTACTGTAACAAGGAATGGATGTCCCCCACCAGGTCCACTAGGAGCTGGTCACCAAAATAGTTTTCTTTGTCTTTGACTATGCAGATGTGGTCTATGGCATTGCCCCCTGCATCTCCCTTGCCAGACTGGACACTCTTTGCAATGCTTTCTGCCACTTCCTACAAATTCATCCCCTTGTGTTCAACACTGCTCACTCTATTCTTACTTTTCCATCCTCATTCTCTCCTCATGTCACCAATTCCATAGCACTTCATTCATACCTAAATTCTGGCTTGGTTCCTTCCCCTCCTGCCTCTCCTCACTCTTCTCTCCCATCCCTCCCTCCTCCCACTCTCTCCACTCTAGGAATCCATGTACTTTCTCTGCTCCCCACCCTCACACCTCTGCTGAGTCAGCTGCCTTTTCCTACCACCTCCCATCTCTCTGGAACCTGCTCCCTTCTGCAGTCCACTTTACCTCCTCTGTCTCGGCCCTTAGATACCACTTAAGGTGCCTTCTTGCTCCCACTTATCACTGACAATCCCATTCGTGACTTCACTTCACACCCTTTACACCTCTAACAATCTCCTCCCTGTACTTGGCTGTGTCAGAGGCAGGCTTCTATCAAGCTACAGCACTACAACCATGTCCTTGGGCACTATGCACTTTACTCCATACTAATACGCTTTCATTACGTTTATTACACTTTTGTCATGACCAAATTGGTAATTGTTGCCCATGGAAGCTGTGGCATTGATAGTCAAAAATGACATAGTAGTTGGGGGAATCGAGGAGGCAGAAGGAGATGTGGAGGCAATTTGGGTTACCCTACAAATGAGGGATGGGTAAAAGATTAAAAATAGGGGTGGTGTACAGACCCCCTGCAATGGAAGCGGAACTGGAGGATGATGTGGCTGAGAACATCAGGGGTCACTGTGGCCTCAGAAAGGGCAGTTTGGTGATCATGGTTGACCTGAAAATGCCGGGGGCAGACTGGGGCACTATGACATCCTTGGTGGCCAGGGAGCAGAGGTTGATAGATGTCTTCCAGGATGCCTTCCTAGTCCAGCAAGTGGGGGAGCCTACTAGGCAGGATCGGATCCTGGACATTGTCCTAGCAGATAGTGACCAAATAAGGGGCCTGAAGGTGAGCAGCCCATTGCCAGGCAGTGACCATGCCATGGTCTGGTTTCTTATGTCCCTAGGGGAGAGGAAATTTTCACTAACACTGAAGTAATAGATTTCAGGGGGGTGGACTTTGAGGACATGGGAAGGATTCTTAAATGGTGCTTGGATGAGATAAGGCCAGACATGGATGCTGGTAGCTTGTGGGAGACCATTAAGAAGGGGGTGCAGGAGGCTTTGAGAGCCTATGCAAAGGTAAGGTGCAAGTAGGGCCAGTAAGCCATGTTGGTGGACCCAGGAGGTGCAGGAGGCGGTGAGGGAGAACAAGGCTGCCTATGTGCATTTAAAGCACTCAAGGGGGGCTAGGGAGAGGGGAGAGTATGATTTCCTGGCTAACAGGGTCACCAGGGAGGTAAGGGGGGCCAAGGCAAAGAAGGAGCTTAACCTGGCCAGGGATATCCACAGGGGGGAAAGGGGTTCTATAGATACATAGGGGAGAAAAGAAAAGTGAGGGGACAGATCAGCAGGATTAGAACGGGGAAGGGGATGGGTGCAGAAAGCTGGGGAACAAGCAGAAGTGCTAAATGAGTGCTTTGCCTATGTATTTACTGGGGGAGGTGGGGGATCTTTCCAACCCGATGGGAGGGTAGAGGAGCCCACTGAACCAGGAGGTCAGTTGGAGACTGAAGGACTGGATGAGACTAGGGCAGAGGATGGGTCGTATCTAGAAGGGGAGGAGAGGATGCATGAGGAGGGGGGATGGGAGGGCGAAATCACAGCAGATAGGGTGAGAGAGGCCCTCTAGTCGCTAAAGACTGAGAAGGCGCCAGGGCCAGATGGGCTGCATCCAAGGGTGCTGAAGGAACTGGCGGATGTGCTGGCAGCTCCACTGGCCTCACTCTTCAACATCTCTCTGATGACAGGGTGGGTGCCTCAAGATTGGAAGGTGGCTCATGTGGTGCCTGTCCACAAGGGGGGCCCAGAGAGGAGATGGGGAATTATAGGCCCATTAGCCTAACGTCTGTGGTAGACAAGGTTATGGAGGGCATTATCAAGGAGAGGCTGGGGGGGCAGCTGGAAAGGCTGGGGCACCTGGATGACAGGCAGTATGGTTTTGTTCTGGGGAGGTCATGCCAGACTAACCTGGTGGAGTTTTATGACTGGGTGATGGGTGCCCTGGACTGACATAGGCCGGTGGATGTCCTCTATCTGGATTTCAGTAAGGCGTTCGATTCGGCACCCCAGAACGGCCTATTAACAAAGCTGGGGGGGTGGGGGGCCAGTTGCTCAGATGGGTGGGAAACTGGCTTATGGGGCGAATACAGCGAGTGGTGATTGGAGGGATAGTCTTCTCCCCCAGGAGGGTCATCAGTGGGGTCCCCCAGGGTTCGGTCCTGGGGCCAATCCTGTTCAATTCCTATGTCTCGGACATAGGGTGGGGTGTTAGGAGTAGGTTGAGTCTCTTTGCGGATGACTCAAAACTGGGAGCACTGGCAGACAGGCAGGAGGGGAGAGAGACCCTGCAGGGGGATCTGGATACCCTGGGGGGTGGGCAAGGAGGTGGGGGTTGAAGTTCAATGCAGGGGAAATGTAGGGTGCTGCATTTGGGGGTCAGAAACCTGGGACATGCATACACCCTGAGGGGGACCACACTGCAAGTCACATTGGGCAAGAGAAACTTAGGGATAATGGTGGACAGCAAAATGAATAACACAGAGAACTGTCGACGAGCTACATCCAAAGCAAACAGGATACTGGGCTGCATAACCAGGGGGATTACCTCCAGGAGAAGGGAGGTGATCCTCCCTCTGTATAATGCCCTAGTTAGGCCGCATCTTGAATATTCTGTGCAGTTCTGGAGACCCCATCTTACGAGGGACATAACGCTGCTGGAGAGGGTCCAGAGGAGGGCGACCAGGATGATTCAGGGCATGGAGGGTAGGACCTATGAGGAGAGACTGGATGAACTCAATCTGTACGCATTGGAGGAGAGGAGGGACAGAGAGGACATGATTGAGACTTTCAAGTATGTAAAGAGGACAAATAAGGGTGGAGCCAGGGAAGTGTTCAGGTTTAAGAAGGGGGGAACTACCAGGTGGCATGAGTGGAACCTGGAAGGGGGGAAGTACAGGGGGGAGCGCAGGAGACAGTTCTTCAAAGAGAGGGTAGTGGAACCATGGAACGCACTGCCCAGGAGTCTGGTGGAAAAGACCACAGTAGAAGGATTCAAGAAGGGTTGTGACAGGTACAGGGGGAAGCTGTGGCCAGGGAGGGCCACCTCTGGGGCTGGGGGGATGGAGGAGCTAGCTCCCAGTAGGGGGCTAGCTTCCGAGCAGACACGATAGACCATGGGGCCTATTCTGCTGGCTTTTACTATGATACTATGATACTATATCTAGTGTTTTTAAGCTTTGTATTACAACAGACAGTTGCTCTTTAAAGCTTTGCATCATGCAGAGACTACTTTCTCAAAACGTTCCTGTACATTTTTAACTATTTCCTTAAAACAGGTTTATAAGTTTTTTTTCTTTCTGAACATGTCTAACTATGTGAAAGCTGCTAACTTCTGTCTCCTAAACCATAGTATTGGCACTGCAATTACCTTGGTTACAGTGAGACTGTTGTCACCTAAAAAATTTTACGAGTAATCTGTATAGTTTTCAAATACATATAACAATGCAATAATACAGCAATGGCTTACTCTGACTTTTCTATAAGTGCACGCCATTTTACTTTATTGTTCAATGGAGCCTTAATGTATAGTCAGGTAGCAAAGTCATACCTTCCTGCTTGGTGTTTCCCCATTTTGTGGGTGCTGGGTGCTACAGCCACATCCCTAATATACATATGTGGTTGCCTAGGTAAGACATAAAGAGCACCAAAACACCTACACATGTGTAGTAAGAATTTTTACATACTGGCCAGGATATTCAAAGGGGTTGTGCATGGTGCAATAGAGTTGCGCTGGCACAACCCCGCATAGCGCCTCGGCGGGATATTGAAAGGGCAGCCAGGTGCAGTGCAAATCCTGATGCACCGGGGCGCAATGTAATAGTATGTGGTGCAGATGCAGGGGGCGTGCCCATGCATATGTGGCACATCCCAATATTCAACCTGGGATGTGTGGCGCATATGCTGGTGCAATCCTGCAGTGCACCACATAGGGTGGCTCAAAGTTGAGCCCGTGAGGACTGGGAACAACTCCTGGCCACCCACAGGTGGGCCGCTGTATTGCAGGGCGTAACACAGCAGCTGCCAGCCGTGGGTGGCCACCCGCCCACACAGAACACCATCCACAAGCACACACATATCCCTGGTAGTCCAGTGGACCCCCCCTCCTGAGTCCCCGATGCCCCGATCACTGTAATGTTCGACTGTCCCTGGTAGTCTAGTGGCCCCCCTCCCTCCCGTGTCCCCGATTGCCAGATTATGCCGTTTTGTAAGTCCCTGGTAGTCTAGTGGTACCCCCCACCCGGTGCTATGATCGCGGTACAGCGCCATATCATGATGCCCTGGTGATCCAGTGGCACCCCCCACCCCTATGGCCTGCCACAGAGTGAGCAAGGAGTCCCAGTTTAGCACTCTATTCCATATTTTTATTTTTCCTTTTGTTAACATATTAAAATGGTAATGCAGGTCAGAAATACAAATAGAGTGATTTTGAGTAAATAAGTGTACAAGTGATTAAAAATTGGCAGTACATATGATAAAAAAATTTAATGTGAGTGTCACTATGTATAGTGTGGAACACAGCCACTATTATACCTGTCACTGCTGCAGTTTTCACTGGAGCTGTCGGCACTGTAAAGGGAATATATTACTAAATAGAAAACTTTGTTTCAGTATGTGAAAATCCTTACTACGTAGGTATAGGTGATTTGGCACTCTTTATGTGTTATCTGCGTAACCACATCCTTATATTAGGGATGTGACCATAGCAGCCAGCACCCACAAAAAAGTGAACACCTAATAGGCAGGTATGACTCAGTTACTTGAATATACATTAAAGCTCCTCTGAACAATAGAGTTAAATGTGGTGCACTTATAGAAATGTTAGAGAAAGTCATTGCTGTATTATTGAATTGTCACATGTATTTGAAAACTGTACAGATTACACTTAAGCTTTTCTAAGGTCTCGCTGTAACTATGGTACCTGCAGCACCAATACTACGGTTTAGGAGACAGAAGTTAGCAGCAAGAAAAAATGTATCAACCTGTTTTAAGGAAATAGTTAGGCAATGTACAGGACTGTTTTGAGAAAGTAGCCTCTGCACTATGCAGAACTTTACCTAGAATTAAAATTGCATAGCTATAAATATCTTTAAAGGAACAGCTAGTCCCATTGTGATATTTGAGATAAAAGCAGTTTTAAAAGAAATTACTATGTACCATTACCTGTCATATTACTATAACCTACTCAACCTGATATCACTGTAATGGGAACAAGCTTCTGACATGAATTTTTGCTAAAGTGCATACAAAGTTTCAGCAAACATGTGCAGGTAGTTTGGCATGTTTTTTGTGTTATATAAAGGATGTGGCTTTAGCAGCCAGTGCCCACACTTCAATAAAAATGCTGAGAAGGCTGGTAGGGTTAGGACACTTAAATATTCTGCAATACTTTGTTTGTTTGTTTTTATTTTGTTAACTGGGTAAGGACACTGGGACAAACCCTTTTTCAGTTCCAACCTGAACACTTAATACAGTACAAGGCAAACAATATAAATACACATATAAAACAGCAGGTAGTTAAAACCTTTACATTCATGTTAAGCAAGCAACCATGTTTTCAACTTTCTTTTAAAACTTTCAAGCTTGCAATCAGTTCTCAAATCCTGAGGCAAACTGTTCCAAAGAAGCAGGGCGACACAGAACGGGCTCGAGAGCCAGCTGTAGTAGAAAAAGATTTGTTAAGAAGAAGAGACCCCCTGAAAGATTTGAGATTCAATGTAAAACATCGGACACTCAGCAATTCAGTTAAAGGAAACTTCTCTGTCACAAAAAGAGATTTAAGGATTAAACAGCAAACAAAACACACAGAATAGGCATTTGGTGGTAACCAGAAAAAAAGTCTCTATAAAAAAGAGTTATCTGGGGGTGCAATGGAATGACAGACAGCACTGTAATTCTTCTCCAAAATAAACTTTATTCATATTTCTTTAAGGCTCATTGATCGACGTTTCACCTACACCATGTAAGCTTCATCAGGAGGTGCCTCTTAATATCTTTATCAATGGCTTGGCTTCCCTTTGTACCATAAAAATTCCCTCTGAATGGGGATGGGTCAATCCTGGTTGTTATTTTGATAAAGACTCCCCTTTATATTTGCTGTTTCATTTTCCTGTTTTAACCTTTTTACCCTTCAAGGGCTTCTTTCAAAACAAACCCATACTATTTGCTTTAGAACGACCATGCAATATCCCTAGTGTTTATCCAATCCGTTATTCCAGTAGTAATTCTTTTACATGTTCTATCATAGCTTCTCAGGACATACTATGTTGGTGGTAACCAGTCAAGGGAAGAACAGAGCAAACAGTGATGTGTACAAGGGGGAGCTCCTAACACAAAGTGGCATATGTTGTTATGTACTACTGATAAGGCCTGAGTTTCCCCTCACTGACAATTTATGATGCAGACTTCCTACATAATCTAGATGAGATAGAAGCACTCTGATAGCTAAGGCCTTTCTTGTCTCAAGAGTGAAATACTGTTTCAGTTCATAGATTACACCCAGCTTTTGATTAATCTTATGACTAATAGTTCTAATCTGAGCTTGAAAAGTTAAGTTGGGGTCCAACAAGGCCCCTAAATACTTAAATTCATAAACTTGCTCAAGAGGAATCCCATGGACATCACGAATAAGTAAACTAGGATTGCTATGCAAATGAGATAAAGTCTCAAACAGCATGGCTTTGGTCTTGGATGAGTTCATAACCAGTGCATTCTCATCAAACCAGTGACAAACCGATAAAATCCTGCTCCAAACAGTAAGTTAAAGATGCTAGCGACTGAGATCGAATAAAGAGTATCAAATCATCAGCATAAAGTAAGCTATCATGGGTTGAGCAAATAGAAGGCAAAGGATTAATGAACAAAGAAAACAAAAGGGGACCCAAAATAGACCCTTGGGGAACACCAGCGAGAATAGGAAAGGTAGAAGAAGTAGAGGAACCTATAATAACATAAAGTAATTGATTAGATAAATAGTACCTAAACCAAGCAACCACATTTTCAGAGAATC
The DNA here is from genome assembly GCA_016271365.2 of Neoceratodus forsteri. Lineage (NCBI taxonomy): Eukaryota > Metazoa > Chordata > Ceratodontiformes > Ceratodontidae > Neoceratodus > Neoceratodus forsteri. Next base: position 917,017,826 of record CM057449.1, read on the forward strand.
CCAGATCACACAGTCTAACATTTAACAGTGAGTAATTTATTAAATCGAACGCCTTGGTCAGATCCACGAACACCACCACAAGCAGAAAACCATTATCAAAACCACAAAGGGCGGCATCCATAAACCTGACCAAGGCAGTCTCTGTACTGTGATTAGGCCCCGATTTCTTAGGAATAGGAACAACTCTTGAACATTTCCACTTAGAGGGAAAAGAACTAGAAACTAGACTTAAATTAAAAATGGAGCAAAAGGGACAAGCAATATAGGGGGCTACAAGTCTGATAAGCGGCCATCTAAACCCTCCCCACAATCACTATATTTGTCAGGTATGGTCTACAGGATTTAAGTGCTTCTTTCCGAAAACCAGAACAAAATTAAAAAGGTGGTCTACCAAGTGGGCCAGGTGGATTTGCAACAGATATCTTAAGCCTGTTATCATAATAACTTGATAAATCCAAAAATTTAAAACCAAAAAAATTTGAAAAATCAATAGGGTCCGTAACAACCCCTGAAGATGTTGACAGTGTGTTGATACCTTGGGGGACAAAAACTGATTAATGGATGACCAAAAAGATTTAGAATTGGTCAATTTATCAGCAATAGTTTTCCTATAAAAAACCCTCTTAGCATCCTTAACCGAATAAGATACTTTGTTACGAAGGAACCTATATCTATCCATTGACATTTGAGAAGGTGTATGCTTGAAGTTGGACCATGCAATATCCCTAGTGTTTATCCAATCCGTTATTCCAGTAGTAAGCCATCTGTCATAAACCCCTCTAACTCGTATCTTTTTGAATGGAAAAAACATATTTTGAACAGAAACTAGTAACTTACAAAAGAAATCAAATGCAGTGTCAGGAACTGGTATGCAGTCCAAAAAAGACCAATCAATTTCTGACATATGTTCAAGTAAAGCAGACATATCAGCCTACTTCAAATACCTGAGCTGCAAAAGGTGGGAAGGGACTTTGCATCACTTGAAGTTTAACACACAGTAAATAGCCTAGTGGTCACTGACAGAGTCAGAGAGCTTCCCAAATAAAGACACTCTCCAAGGACTGCTGATGACCACCCATTCTAAAATAGTATGGTTATCTGTGGCTATGTTTAGCCCAGTAGGATCAGAAATAAGCTGGAACAGAGAGTAAGATTGTAATAAATTTTCTAAACCTAGGCTATCAGACAGTGCCCAATTCACATTAAAATCACTAAGCATTGCAAAATCTGGACCACCCACAAATTTAGAAGTACAGTCCAGTAGTTGTTTCAGGCTTGTAATACCACAATCTGGTGGATTATACATACCACTTACGTAAACATACCTATTACCCCCAAGTACCAATTGTATAACCAACCAATCATTCTGGCAGACGTTATTCACACTGCTCAGAACAGTAACCTGAAAATGGTCCCTGAAATAAATTGCTACCCCACCCCTCTTCTTTTTCCCCAAACTGCAAAACCACCTACTTGCTGTATTTTCACTGTGCTAGTCTAGCACACCCTGGACAACCTCTACTTGTAAATATGTCTATAAATACACTTGTAATATACTGTAAATATAATTTTGTTTGAAATTTGTTAGAAATGAAATGTCCCGATGTTCTTCTAATCGTCTGTTCCAGCAAAATAGTTACTTTACTGCTTACTACTATGAAATGTCCTTTTTCTGTACTATACCTCTGGAACAAGATATTGTTCGTACTTCTCTGCTTTCTGACAATGTTCACCTTGTACCCGGGTCGCACCTGGAAATGAGCCTCGGCTCAGTGTGCCTTTCCTGGTTACCAATTTTAAATCAATAAATAAATACATTTTCTGTCAGCCTTTACCATACTATACCCAGGAAGTGCACAGAAATGGTTCCCTATATATCTATCTATATATATAGCTTGGCAGAAGACACCAGGAGAAAGGACTGCTGTGTGACTGAACTTCTCTGCTGGGACTAAAGTAGAAGAACTTTTGTATTTGACTTTTAATTTAGGGTAAAAAAACTAACATACAACAAAAAAGTGTGTGTTTGGATTAACTGAACTGAATGGGTATCTGAAGAGTTATCTAGGTGTAAATCTCAGGTGACTGAAAGGACTTAACTGCTGTGAGGTTTAAATTACTTGTAGAAAGATCTGGCAAGTAGGGGGAGTGGCTTAGCTAGAAGGAAGCTACATTTAAAGACTGCCTTAGAAAGTTTCTGCTAATAGCCTGGCAGAAGACACCAGGAGAAAGGACTGCTGTGTGACTGAACTTCTCTGCTGGGACTATATTGCCCTCCTTCCCTCCTCTCCAGCCCCCCACCCAAAGCTAGTTCTATTTTTATAGGCACAGAATTTGACTGACAACAGGAACTTCCTGTTTAGCGGCAGGAAGTGAGTGATCACAGAACCACCAAGGACCCACCATCCTAGAAGGGCAAGAGTAGCTCTCTGGCCCCCTCTAGCTGCTGGAGGTCTGCCTCTGAGCAAGTAAGTGGTCTACTGCAAAATATAGGATATTCTTGTCTCAGAACAGGACAATCAGGGAGCTTAAGGGCACACAGGCAGAAAGTAAGGAGAGAGAAAAAAATAGAGGAAAGAGTAAGGATTGCAAACAGTTAAGGGCCAGAAATAAGACATGATTGGAGTGGCACTGCAGTGGCTGTGGAGCAGCAGTCTTCCGGGAGATGTTCTGGAGGATGCGGTGTTGTCCCATCTGCAGGCACCTCTGGGCTGAGGGAGGAGGTTGCTCATCTCTAGGCTGAGTTGGCCAGGATTTGTGGGACCTCCTCTTCCATCCAGGGACCACCAGTGCCACTGCCGCTGCCTCAGAGGTTGCCAAGAAAGAGGAGCGTTGGACCACAGTGGGCCTCAGGGAGGGTGAGGTGGTGGAACAGAGGTGCATCCTCCCATTGTACCTCTCCACAATCCCTATGCCATTCTAGCAAAGTGTGGTTCCTCTATGGAGGCACCCACAGTGGAGACCAAGGAGGATGCTGGGAACCTCCACAAAGGAGACCCACAGGAGGGTGGCAGGGGACCCTGCAGGGGAAGGAAACAACTCCTGGTGGGGGACTCCATTGTTAGGAAGGTAGAACTGGGGGAGGAAGGGGAGAGGGAGGTAAGGTGCCTGCCTGGCGCCATGGCTTGCAGGGACAGGAAGCGAATCCTCAGGATTGCCGGAGCAGCTGCACAGGGGAGGGAGCTGGATGTCATTGTCCACCTAGGGACAAATGACCTGGCTAAGAAAGGATTAGAGAAGTGCAGGAAGAGTTTGTGGAATTGGGAGGGCCTTAGTCAAGTAGAGCGACGGTAACCTTCTCGGAGGTGCTTCCCATCTATGGCATAGGAGAGGCTAGGGTGTTCCGCACCATGGGATTCAATCAGTGGTTGAAAACTGGTGTGGAGCTCAGGGATTTGGCTTCATTGGGGACTGGGGTCCACCTGGAGTGATGCAAGCCTATACTGGCATGATGGGCTGCATCTGTCCGGGAGGGAACCAGGATCCTAGGTGATAAGTTTAGATGCTTCATTGGCAAGCTTTAAACTAGCCAAGGGGAGGCAGTGGAAAGAGCAGGAAATCCTATCCCCCAAATAATCATGGTAGTAAGGTGCGCAAACACCAACATAGAGGTGTCAGATAGAGAAGGGCAGGGTAAATGGAGAAAGTGACAAAGGCAAGAAGGACAGGGATGGGGCAAAGGGAGTAAGGCCATTAGGAAATGGAGGGTAATGAGTACCAATGCCTGTAGTCTGGGCAACAAGCCCTGAGCTGATGGCCTTAATGGAAGAGGGATGCCTGGATATCGTAGCAGTCACAGAAACATGGTACACAGAGAACCATGACTGGGATGTTAACATACCAGGGTACATAACCTACAGGAGAGACAGGCAGGGAGAAGGGGAGGAGAAGCTCTCATGTAAAGGAAGGGATAAAAGCAACTGAACAAAAGAGTAAACAGGAGGAGAGGAGGCACTGTGGGTCACCTTGGAGACTAGAAAGGGCACCACAATCTGCACAGGGGTTGTGTACAGACCCCCATGTCAGGGGGAAGGAATGGACAAGAATATGATAGAAGGCATTCTTAGAATGGCAGAGAAAGGGGAGATGCTGTTGATGGGAGACCTGAATATGCCAGATGTTAACTGGAGCACATTTGCTGCAGCCACATCCAAGAGCAGGGCCATTCTCGATACCCTACAGGTGGCAGGCACTAGACAGCTAGTTTTGGAACCCACTCGTGAGGGAGCAATCTTAGACCTCATACTCTCAAACGGGGGCAGTGAGAGGATCTCAGATCTAGAAGTGGGTTGCCATCTGGGGACAAGTGACCATCAAACAGTGTGGTTCACGTTAAACTCAGCTACAGAGTCAAGCCATACAAAAGTGAGGGTACTGGACTTTAGGAGGGCTGACTTTGGCAAGATGGGAGAGTGCCTCAGAAAAGCACTAGCAAACAGGCTAGAAGGAGGTGTGAGCAACAATGGGGAATTATCAAAACTGCCATCACAGAGGCAACAAGCCTTTGTGTGAAGCAATGAACAAATCAAAATGAAAGAAAAAGCCACTATGGTTCTCAAAAGAGGTGGCTGTGAAAGTCAGGAAGAAAAAGATAGCATTCCGGAAGTATAAGGAAACACAGAAGAAGCAGGACAGAGAGTTGTACCAGTTAAGGCAGAAGGAAGCAGGGAGGGAAGTCAGAATAGCAAAGGCCCAAACTGAGGAAAAGATAGCCAACTCAGTTAAGAAGGGGGATAAAACCTTTTATAGGTACATCAGCGAGTGTAGAAAGACAAAGGGAGGGATAGTGAGGCTGAATAGAAAGAACAGTGGGTGGGCAGAGGGGACAGTGAAAAGCAGGAATACTGAACGATATTTCTGCTCAGTATTCCACAAAAAGGAGGAAGTGCTAATCCAATTAACAGAAGCACTCTTGATAGGGGTCGATCCCAGTCCTTTCACAGAAGAAAGGGTTCTGCAAGAACTCCTAAAACTGAAGGTGGACAAAGCAATGGGTCCTGATGGAATTCACCCCAGAATTCTAAAAGAATTAAGGGAGGAACTAGTGAAACCACTGGCTACTCTTTTTAATAAATCATGGGAGGATGGTGTGGTACCCGAGGACTGGAGGAAGGCGGATGTGATTCCCCTTCACAAAAGTGGGTCCAAGACAGAGGCAGGAAATTACAGACCTGTCAGTCTGACCTCTGTGGTAGGGAAAGTGATGGAGTCACTTCTGAAGGAAAGAATAGTCGAGTACCTAGAGGCCAGTGGAGCACAGGACCCAAGGCAGCATGGGTTCACATCGGGAAGGTCATGTCAGATGAATCTAATAGATTTCTTTGACTGGGTGACCAAAGTAGTAGACCAGGGAGGGGCTGTGGACATGGCCTACCTAGACTTTAGCAAGGCATTTGACACAGTCCCACACAAAAGATTAATAGTCAAATTAACCAGCCTGGGAGTGGGTCCCAGGGTGGTAGCCTGGGTAAAACATTGGCTGGACAACAGGACACAGAAGGTAATTGTAAATGGAGTCCATTCTAAAGAAAGGGGTTACTAGTGGGGTACGCAGGGGTTCAGTATTGGGTCAGTCCTTTTAATGTCTTCATCAGTGACATTGCAGAGGGACTGGAAGGAAAAGATGCCTTTTGCAGATGACACAAAATCTGCAACAAGGTTGGTACACAAGGAGTGGAAAGGATGAAAAGGGACTTGCAAGGTTGGAGGAATGGTCAGGTATGGCAGCTAGATTCAATGCAAAGAAGTGCAATAATGCACCTGGGAAACAAGAACCCAGGGAAGAATACACAATGGGTGGGGAGGTAGTAACAACAACAAAAAGGAAAGGGACCTGAGGGTAATCATATCAGATGACCTTAAGGTTAGCAAGCTATGTGAGAAGGCAGTAGGGAGGGCGGGTATACTGGGATGTATAGGAGAGGCATCATCAGCAGAAAACAGGAAGTTGTTATCCCTCTGTACAGACAGTTGGTGAGACCCCATCTGGAGTACTGTGTCCAGTTCTGGAAACCCCATCTCCAAAGGACATAGACAGGATAGAGGCAGTCCAGATGAGGGCAACTAAAATGGTGCAGGGTCTGCAAGAGAAGCCATATGAGGAGAGACTAAAGGAGCTTAATATGTATACCCTTGAGGAAAGAAGGGAGAGGGGACATGATAGAAACTTTAAGCACCTCAGTGGAATCAACAAAGTCCAAGAGGGTAGCATTTTTCAGAAAAGAGACTTGCAAGAACAAGGGGACACAATTTAAAGATAGAAGGAGGGCGTGTCAGGGGCAGTGTGAGGAAGTATTATTTCACAGAGAGGGTAGTGGATGCATGGAACAGCCTTCCTGAGGAGGGTGGGGTCCTAAAACTGTGGGAGAATTCAAGAATGCATGGGACAGACATAAGGCAATTCTTGTGGGGGGTAGGAAGAAATAGGCTGTTGGTTAACTAGGATCTGCGGCCTATCCTGTAGGTAGGGAAATGGGAAGACTAGATGGGCCTAGCGGTCCTTATCTGCCATCAAAGTCTATGTTTCTATGTTTCTATATTAAGTTTCAACTATGTCTCAGAAACAAAAATTAAAATCTGGTTTATGGGCATAAGAAATGTTTTCAATTTCAGCCAATTTGGGCAGTAAACTCTGAGTATTCAGATGTAACAATTTAAGACCATGTGTAGCATACCAGGGAGTAGAGGGAGGGGCATCAACGCTGGCCAAGTCAATTGGCCTGGGGTTCAGTTCAGTATCTCCAGCAAGTAAAAGTAACCTGAAACAAAAAACAGTCTCAAAAGAAAAACAACATTCCCTCGGCCTTTCTGATAAAAACTTCTACCCAAGATAAATAAAGATTAACCACTTAAGTAGAACAGTTTCCTATCCCCTGTATATATTAAACTATTAAAGCAATGACAATACTCCCTAATCAATAAAGTAGACATAGTAAACTCAGTTGTATTACAGTCACCCTCTGTCCTAGTTGGGGAAGCTTGCAAGCATAACATATTCACATATACTAACAGTGATATAATACCGCAGTTAAATATAGCCCTATTTGCCATCATATTCAGGCCTTGCTTTTAACTAACCCATAGCAAATTGCACAGAACCCTCGGCTCCAGCTCCTCAGCTCCCTCTGACTCCCTCAGACTCCAGAAGCACTTATCCACACTTCTGTGCACAAGCTGCTTATGTAGCTGCTGTAAACACTACCACGTTTAAAAGCCTGGTACTTTTAAATCCTTTGACCCCACCAACTAGACTGCCACCACCAATCAGGTGGAGGGGGCATGACAAGGCTGTGGGAGGTAGCAACTAAAGATGTGCATAGTTGCCATGGGATCACAGGTGGCCAGGGAGTGCAGTTTAGGAAACACCTAGGACCAGCTTCAACAGTCCAGATATATCAGTCACTGCAGCACAGTTAATTTCAAATGAGTCTCAGCGGCACAATTCACTATTAAAATGTCACTAATGGCAGATAAATAAAAATGATAAACCCAGTACTTTGAAAATATCAGTTCCTGCAGCAACAAAACAGATCCACAAAAGGAATATTGTTCGGGCAGCAAGCAAGCAGATAATAGCCCAAATGTAACAGTGCTGACAGTCTCAGCAATTAACACTCATGGTCCTCCCATTATTGAATGGATCCCAAATAAGAGCAGTTCCCTGTTGTTATTGCTGCTTTCAGTACAGACTGACAGTGCAGTAACCAAGATGTGCAGTTGGTATTACGGGGTTCGGGGGAGCCTGCCACACTCCTATAGACTCCAGAAGCACTTATCCGCACTTCTTCATCAAGCTGCACAAGCCGCTGCTGTAAACACTTAAAAGCACTTTATTTAAGATAAATGATTGAGATGGTGTGCACACAGACATGTTAGAGTAAGATGATGCTGCAAAAATTGAATTAGATAAGTATGTTTAAACTTTATAAAGATTCTTTTTGTAAATGTGAGGCCAATCTCACTGCTGACAAAGTAACCATGAAACTGAAAATGTGAATAAATAAATACAATTTAGCCATCTCTTGCTGTTTTGCTTTATTGCCTTTTGCATTTAGGATCTGATTTTCAAAGGGGCCTTATTGCGACGCAAGTTGTGTCAAAGTTGGAGGTTGCGTCAAACGCACTTGCATCAAATGCAGTGTGGCAGATTCCAGAATGTTTGTGAATTGTGTCGATCTTAGTGGATTTGATGCAAGTCACAAACTGCATCATAAAAAGTGAGGTAGGGGACAGAAACGACACAAGTTGTGTCACATTTGAGTCTGACACAGAACATGGCGCATGTAACCTTGAACATGTTGGAGGACAGGGGAGGCAAGCACCACAGGAAAAAAACTTAATGCAGGAAGAGACTGATGTGTTACTAGAGGAGATGGATGCCTGTGTAGATTTCATACTTCTCAGAGGTGGCGAGAAGCAGCTGAGGGACCGCAGGAGAAAGGCCTGGGAAGAGATGGCCACCTGGATTAATGCTGTGGACTCTGTGAACAGGTCAGTGAGGAACTACAGAAGCATTATCATGACCTGAGGCAAGGGTCCAAGGAGAAGATGGCACAAAACAGGCAGTGTGCCATGGCCACAGGAGGAGGACCAAGTGAGGTGATACTGCTCAGCAGCCAGGAGGAGCACGTGACGTCTCACTTAAGCAGCAGAACCATTGAGGGGGACAGCAACCTGGAACTTTTCAGACTGCAAAGCACAGTAGGTAAGCTGGGCAGTGTACAAGTGCAGTGTGTGATATGAATATGCCAGTGATAGAGCAGTGATGTCAACAAAGGTGTGATTTTTGCATACCATGTTAATGGTGTGCCTGAGGCATATTGGGTAGGAGGGTGGTCACAGGTATGAGTGGTAGATATATCAGGATCATGTGGAGATGGCACCATTGAGCGGGTGGGCCGCAGCAGTGATGCTCTGTAGTGGGGACAGTGGTATCAACCACAAGGTGTTGTCCATGTCCCAGGGACTGAATGCATGGCATTCGCACACAGTGGCACAGAAGTGTGGGGGCCCAGTGGAGGAGGCCTCGGATGGCAGCACACATGTAATGCACATATGTGTGGAGGGCAGGGGGAGAGAAGGGAAGAGTTTGCGACACGCACTGCAGTGCAGTGTTGTTGATGTGGGTGGAGGTTGAGCACTCAGTCATGTATCCTAGATGCTGAACATGGGGGCACAGGCCATGCAGCTGTTGGGTAGTAGGAGTCCGGCGCTGGTGATACTGATGCAGTCATGTAGGGGAGACCCAGAGGGCACAGTTGTGTGAGTGTTGTCAGCGATTGACAGATGGCATGCAACAGGCCGCAGTCCCATGATGTGCATGTCACAGCAGTTGTATGTTGCAGACACTGCCGGGTATGTGGACAGAGGGCTTGGGTGCAGTGACGTGTAGAGAATGATGGGTGGAGCACTGTGGGGGGAGAGGGTACGGTGATAGCTGGGGTTGGGGAGTTCAGGCCTGTAGCGTTTGTGGAGGCCAAGTGAGTGGGTAGTGGGCCAGAGCGGGAAGCAGCATGCGGGGATCTGGTGGCAGGGTGGTATGTGTGGCTGTAAGCCGTGCGTTGGTAATTCACACTACATCAGAGTATGTGCAGGGGAGGAAGTTATGTGGCCCCACTGCTTGCAGTGCCAAGGCAGGTGTGACAGGATGTGTTGAGGGTATATGGGACAGTTCCGTGAAGAGTCATGTGGCAGCATAGGGGTGTCCAGGGGTTGTGTGTAGCATGAGGCCATGTGTGAAGGGCCACAGGACTGGCAGGGTGAGCGACTGCTGTGCCACATGCGAGGACACAGGCGGAACTGGGACATACACTGCATATCCTTTATGTGGCCAGGTATAGAGAGTGGAGGACACTGCTGTGCATCTGGGGTGGGGGGGTTGGAAGGCAGGTAGAGGAGGTACTGTGATGTTCTGTCAAAGGGGCCAGTCTGTGGTATCGCAGAGCAGGTGCTGGGGCCCCGCACCACAGTGGGTATGTTGGTACATTGCTGGGTGTGTTGCTTGGGGTACTGGGCCTGTGTTACTCACTGTGAGCTATAAGGGGTGTCATGCAGCATGTGTAGGTAGGCAGAGGACACTGGGGGGATGATGGAGATGTAGGGTACACTGGAAAGGGGGAAGTAACACACAGATGTACATGGCACTGTGGCCACATGCTAAGAATACCAGCTTCAGCGTGTCTCTCACTCTCTTTCCAGGTACCTTGAACATGTCGGACACAGGCAGAACATGGCCCAACGGATGTTCGGCACAGCCACAGAGTGGCACACACACAGCATCTGACTTGGACACCGTCTCAGTAGGGAACATGGATACTGTTGTGGACTGCAATCTCCCAAGTGGTGGCACGGGACAGTGCTAACAGCACAGAACCATCTGAGAGGCTACGTGTGGATCATGATGGCAGTGTGAGCAGTGCAGCAGAGTCCATCCAGAAGGATGCATCACAGGGCCTCACACCAGCAACATCCATGCAGGAGGAAGTGATACTGGCATAGTATCATGTGGCACACCCTTCGTGGACATGGATGTGGATAAGATGGACTGCCTATATCAAAACATGCTGGACAGCAAGGTTGTGCTAGGCAGAGAATGGAGTGCCACCAGGGTGGCGATGGAGGGGTACCACAGTGCTGCACAGCAGCAGCATCACCGTGTGGAGGAGGCAGTATCTGGTGTGTAGGATGCCACTACTGTTGGCCTTTAAAGTGTAGTGGCCCATGAAGCAGAGCAGACTGCTGTCCTGCAGGGCCTCCAGGCAGTGGCAAAGCATCAGATGGCTATACTAGACCATCCGAAAGTTGTTCAAGACTGGGCAATAGCTATGCAGGAGGAGCAAGCCCAAGTTCTCATGGCGGTTCTGCATGGCACTGTGCAGAGCATGAGGTGGCAGTGGCAGGACAATCGGGTGATGAGTCTCACCAGACTGGCAGTATGCAAGAAATGCTGCACAGTATCATGTGTGGGAGGCAGCAGAGCCCCAGAGCTGTGCAGCATGGCACAGATGCATCAGTGGGGGGTGTATGGGGTGCCCCGTTGCACCAAGTGCACTGCCCTCCAGGGGAGAACCCTGCCAGAGTGACGGGGGGACAGACACAAATGGCCCCCAGAGTACCAGCATAATAAGTGGAACAACAATCAGTGGTCAGGGATATGGCATGGACATTACGGGGCATGCCTGTCCTGGCCCACGCAGTAGTACAGCTTGAGGTGCAGCACAGTAACAACTGGGGTAGGACACAATGTATGTGATACACAAGCCCAGGTCCAGGAGGTCAGACAGTATGACAGTGGTCATACTCAGCCAGCTACAATGGTGGAGCTGAGGCCTCCTTGCCTTCATGGAGCCCCATGGCAGTGGCTGGTGACTTCACAACACCCTGGGGAATTATGAAACAGTAGGCATCTCACCAGTGGGGTGTCAGCAATGGCATAACCAGCCACCATGTGGTCACAACTGGCAACACTGTCCAGGCTGTGGACACAGCAGGACAGGATGGTACAACCTTCCACCAAATCCCCACCCTGGGACACTGTGCTGTGCAGCACTGTGAACTGGAGTGTGGTTGCTATGAGAGGTACACACAGATGTGAGCTCTGTAGGGAGCAGTGTGGCCAGTCACAGGTGTGCACTATTCAGCGAACTCCCTGACAGCCACCAACAGGGTCTGAATTGTACCCCATATGCATCCGAGTCATCTGGGTGTGCCACTGTTTCATTCCCTGCAGGTAGACAACAGCAGTCATAGGAGTCCCCTGCAGAAACTGGTGAGGGTGACGTGCAAGTACCTTTCTCCACCATAGTGTGTGGCACCAATGGTGCCTCCACTGTGAGGACAGCAGTAGGCATGATGCCTGGAGGTGCACATAGATCATCTCAGAACCCATGTGATGGAGAGGATGGAGGCCAAGGTACCCAGGTGCAGGTACCGTGACAGGTAACAACTCCATGAGGGGCACCATGACTGCCATGAGGAGGTCACTATGCACTGCAGGGAGGTGTCCCATGGCCCACCATGGAGAACGTGCAGGCCAAGCGGCAAGTGTAGGCACCATGGAGACTGGTGGCAGGCAGGCAGTCATCCAGAGCTGAGAGGCAGAGGTTGCTTGCACCTGCCAGGGCAGGAAGCGTAAAATTTCCTGATGGAAGGTTGGAGTGGGGGTGGGGACAGTGATGCCCAGCACAGGGGCTGCAGGGTTGTTGCGTCACTGCCTACTACAGAAGAGGAGGTTGGACACATGGACACGTATGCAACAGTGTGCACCAAATGTGTCTGCTGGCCTTGGATATGGATGGTGGACATGACATTGTGCAGGGATACCCACATGCTACAGCACTGAAGAGTTAGTGGAGCAGGGAAGAAGTGACATACCACCCTGCTGGATGGCATGGAGCATGCAGTGGGCATGCCTGGCTGTGGGGCAAGTAATGGTACCACAAGTGTAACACAAGGGGGGAGGGCAGGGGTGTGGAGGAGTGTGACCCTGCATATGCCAATGATGGTGTAATTTGTGGGAGGTGTTAGCCTGCAAAGTTCCATAGTGCCAATAAATACATACATGCCTCATACATTGTGTGTCCACCAGTCACTACTTCATAAAAGCAGTACAACAAACATGTAACCATGCCACGGTAGGTCACTTATGTGCAGCACCATGGTGGCATGCCCACATTGTTGATAGCCATGTTCATAGACAATGCACATGCCCAATCCCAGTGTATGTTGGTGGTATAAGAAGACCCGGTGGTCAGCACAGCATATGCTGGAAGTGGCATGATGACTGATGACCTACAGAGGCAGAGTATGATGGAAGATGTTGGCTCCAAGTCTTGAGAGGGAATGAGGCATGAGAACCACCAGTGTAGGAACACTGACAGAAGCCCCTTGCAGGTCCGCAGTGTGTTGAATTGCCATGATCTACCACAGGAAGGGCACAAAGGGGTCCCCCACAGGGCACAGTGCCCCGTGTACAGCATCAGGTTGAAGTGATAAGGAGTTGGGAAAACATAGGCTGTGCTGTAAGCACACTGTATGGCAGGCCATGGTGGTAGTTCAGGTGCAGCGACAATGAGGGCACACCAGTCTCCTTGCAGATGTGTCAGTTAGGCACCTCTAAGGGCACACATTACAACACCATGATGTCTCCTAAGCAACAGAAATGCAACCTTCCTGGGAAGGGGCTTGAAGGGAGTGTAGCAGTAGGAGTACAGCAGTAATGGAGGTGGCGTTGAACAGGTCATCCAAGTGATGTCAGCCCCAGTGGGGTACTCCCTGGCACACACAACATGCTGTCCCTGTGTTCCCATTAGCCCTTGAACCCCAGTCATGCCCATAGTAAACACAGCATCACCTACTATAGCAGACCACATGGACCACAGGAAGTAACGGGAAAACAAGGGTGTAATAACAACATCAATCAACATATGAACAGTAAAAAGAAACATTGAAATGAAATGTGATTAACTATATACAGGAAAACTGTCCTCAGTAACACCAGGCAAAGTCCAAAATCAAAACTATGTACAAGATGTGGGCTCTGTAGGGAGCAGTGCGGCCAGTCACAGGTGTGCACTATTCAGCGAACTCCCTGACAGCCACCAACAGGGTCTGAATTGTACCCTATATGCACCTGATATCTGTGGCCAGGACCTCCAGGCTGGTTGCCATGGCCCTGACAGAGCATATTAGTATGTCTTGCGGAGGTTGGCCCACCTCCACAGTCATGTCCCTGAGGGGGGACTCATCAGCAGGGTCCACCGATTCCTCAGCCCCCTCAAAAGGCTCCCCCTTCTCGACATCTGCGGTGCCTGGGTCTTGATCTCAGTGATGGTGGTGGTGCATCCTCCTGGAGAGCCCCTGCCTCTGCCTGCTGCACCAGAGTGGCCAGCTGCTGTTTTTTGACTGGCCCAGTGGGTTGCTGGTCTGCGGCATGCTCCTCCTTTTCATTGGTGTCCAACAACCTGTCTTCTGCCATGTCATGTTTGCATGTGGCCGTGCTTGCTGCTGCCAGGTGCCTCTGGGTACACCATGCATATGCCTGGGCCTCCCTATCCTTGACACAGAGCATAGATCATTTCAGGACACACAGCCTTGGTGATCATGGCTACTGTCTTGTAGCACCACTCTGGACAGCACCTGTGGTGGAAAGATATGCAAGCCATTAGTACAGTGCTGGGGTGCATCCACATGGACAGTGCCTGAGATTGGTCATGAGACCTCCGATGGCAGCTGCTGGCTAGGAGGGAAGTGGCAGGGGGCTCTATGTCTGTTGGCCATGTCACAGCACATTGTGGGGACACACTGGCCCTGCCCAGTGAGGGCAAGTTGCATGCTGCCCGGTATGCAACACGTTTACTCGTGCGCTTACTGTATTCATCAGGCCCTGGCTCCTGTGACATGTGTTGCACCACCTGCATAAGGGTGACCATACAGTGCAGCATGGGATGTGTGAATGCAGTGCCTGTGTGGGGAGAGGATTGGGAGTGCATTTCTACGTTCCTGTGTAATGTCACCCCTGCATGGGGTGGTGGTGTTGCTTTCACCGGAAAACCAGACCCTGGAGGGAACATAGTCTGCGGAGGTGCCTGAGGAAGACGACTCACTCTGTCAGGTATTGATGCCTCCATCACAGTTGCTCAGTAACTGGCAGCCAGGGGAGGTCATTGGGGTGTGGAAGACACCCCTAAGGGTGTGGTACATTGTCTGTGGCTGAGGCATGTGTGCACAAACCACATGTCATGCAGGAATGAACCACCTGCTGCAATTCACTGCACTGGCAATGCCTCTTCGATGCTACTGTCATCTGATCATCAGCATGGAACTCCCTGGGACATGGGAGCACCATAGTCCTGGGCAGCTGCCCACTGGGTTGAGCACCACCTGAGAGAATCCCAGGGTTGGAAGGAGACAGGGCACTGGGAAGGTCTGCCATTGACATGTGCACACTAGCATCACAGCTCTGCCTGACAGGGGCACTGCATGACAAGTGGAGGAGGTCATGAGCCAGGATGGTGCTGTGTGGCAGGTACAGGCTTGGTCTCCGGGTGGTGGTCACCTCTGGCAGGTACACAGACGTGCTGTGGTGGGATTCCATGCTGATTAGGGAGCATGAGCTGCCCTGCTGAGGGACACAACCTGGGTAATGGGGGGTGAACATGAACAAAGACATAGGATACATTATGCACATATAAGGACTGTTGTGGCCTATGCTGCTGGTATCCAGTGTCCCCACACAGGTCCTTGACTACCCAACAGCAGATGTGGACCAGGACTGGGCACTAGCATGTCACGTCTCCCACATGACAGTTACGTGCCTGGAATGGACCTGTGTTGTGTGTCGCTGGATGTGAGAAATATCAGAGGCATAAGTACTGGGACCACCGCTGGCAATGGGCTGTATCTGCTCATTCATCTGAGCCATATTGCCCACAGCAAGACAGCTGGTACCCCCTGCCCCACCACCCACCCTAAATCACTGACCCCCACAAGTTGGCCACGCCAGGCCTCACCACTACCCCTATACATGAACTGCCACTGTAAGGTACGTCTTCCAGTGTGCAACCCTGGAGCTGCACACCACTGCTGTGAGGCCTGATACCTAAGCCATGCAGTGTGTCATAGTGCCATCTGTTGGTACTACCTTTCAGGAGTGTGTAGGGTTGCAGCCCTCCACCTCATACATGGTGACACACAGAGATGTCCACATGACAGCCACCCACTCTATCCAGTCATTCATTGCACCGTGTCCCCGGTCGGGTGCAGGTCAGACAGTGGTACCACCATACCACAGCACCACCACCTGCTGCAGGCACCATTGCCTTGCTGGTTCCTTCTAATGCTGTGGTATGCCACTCATGTGTCCGGGGAGTATCTCAACTCCCCAAGCTACCCCACTGTGTAGCACACCATGGATTCACAGGAAAACCCAACAATACAGAGATCATCATGTACATCCTTTTATCACCCCCCCCCCCACTCCCCCCGGGTCACACAGGTGCCTGGGGCACTTCTCTAATCCTATCATGCAGCCACAGCTACAGCCACTCCCTGTGTGACAGACTCATAGGGCAACTCCTTAACCAACGGTTGTGCATCATGTTACATGCCAGTCAATATATGCCCCCACCATGCTGATGTGGGTCCATTTCATGAGTCAGTGTGGGCAGTGCAATGATGGCCTTGCAGTGACCTATGTTGTCCCTGCATGTTGCCCCCACCCACTGCACTGCATTCAGACTTAAGTCAGGCATGCCTGCTGTGCCACCGCTGTGCAATGATAGGAACATGTGGCCCCTCTGATGGGGCCACGCATGTGGCAGTGCTCACAATTCCCCTTCCACACAGCTACATGCACCACACTAGTCTGGCATCAACCTCAGTGGGCAACCCGCTGAGCCGGTGTGGCCAATAGATATTTCTCATGGCACACAGTTACCCATGACACAGACACATGTTATGCTGTGCACTCTGTTGTGGTTTCTGCTTGCTTCTCTCCTGTATGTACTGTATAGGGTGTAGGGGGTGCCACAATGTTGCATGAGTGTGCCACGTTACAGCAGGCGATGTCACCCACAGTGGTCCTTCATGCCAGTCACAGCCCCCTAGACATCATTGTCTTCTGCAATTTTGCAGTGCCGCTTTCTCCTGGTTACTGGTTACAGCCAGGGTATCCACACTCACTGGTGCCATTGTATGCTGGCCCTGCCTATGATTAGGGACATGCATGGGGGCTGTGCACCAGAAGACCAACATGTATTCTGTCCTGACACATCTTGGCCTACCTGCCACCTGGGACAACCTGCCTTCCACTGCATGTCATGAACCCCCTGTAATGTAAACGATCTCCCCCCAAAAAATACAGGCAGCAGGTAACATGTCCTCCACCCTGCATGTCAGGACACATGCATGTGCCTGCTATACTGCCCTCCAGTTACATGGCCATCCAGAGGCACCACCCCATCCCCCCAGTCAAGGCCCTCCTTTGGCATGGTACAGCAGTTGGTCAGCATTGCCTCTGCAGATGTGCTCCATCAAAGCCACGTATCCCTGACAGGTACCTCGAGAGCAGGAGGATTACCCCAAATATGAAGTCATCCTGTCACGGTACTGCACACATCAAACCATGTCCATGTCCTGCCTGTCCACCATACCCTTTGTGCCACATTTGGCCACACAGGGGCATGTGCTACATAGTATTCCACTGTGGCTTAACAGTGTGCTTCCTACCTTAGGGAGGTCTGCTGTCACTGACTTCTTCCATTATGTCTGATGTATGAGGAAGGTGCAGTCACAACACCCGCCATGGGGTTACCCAGCATGGCACCCCAATCTGCAATACCACATGGCATGTGATGCTGTGTAGCTCTACCTACAAGACATCACAGAGTACATGCTTGCTGTGGGCACACCCCAAACACAGTACTTACATTGGCAGCTGCCTTCTTCTCCCTCTTTCTGAGCTGAGTGGAGCTCCTGCCTGGACTTTGATGCTCCTGTTGGTCACTCTGAGTACTGGAATTGTCTATAATGGAGATACAAGCAGAAACACAGCATAAGTAGGTGGTCTCTTAGGGGGAAGGGGTTGGAGAATTACTGCAGCGATACACAAAATCCACCTACCTCTGGCATGCCTGCCGCCTCCCCTCATGGTGATTTCTGCCTCCCTCACCATCTCCTGCAGGCTTTGCATGCAGGTTGGGATCCTGAGCTGTAGGTCAATTCACCTGTGCTTCATCTGCCTGATGGTCCTCCTCACTCCAGACACGTGATGAAGTTTGGTAGAAATAATGCAACACACCCTGTCCCTTTCATTAGGGGTGTGGAATTTGCTGCCAGGTGGCAGTAGCACTTGGGCCCACTGCTGCACTGAATTCACAAGAAGGACCGTTTCGTCCTCTTTGAAACTGGGGGCACAGCCCCGTCATCCAGCCATGACTGGGAGACATTTTGGTTAGGCTCCTCCAAAAGGGTGGCAAGAAATCCTGGTAGCGATGCCAACTGAGGCCCTTGTGAAAGAGAGAATTTATTTTATTATAAGGAGATAATGGATCTTGGATGTACTTCTGTTTTGTCCTTGTCTTGGTTGTTATATGTTTGTTTGTTGGGCTGGCCACCCACTTTGTTCAGTATGTTTTATTTCTAGTCCTGTTTTGTTATTCGTATCCCTGTATCCTTTCCGAGTACATACCAGTACCATTGTCATACCTATAATAATAATAAAAGAAAATAAACAGAGTTCTAAAATGTTGAGACTGTTAGGACTGTTCCTCTAAAATTAAATAAAAAAAAAAAAAGATAAGCAACATTCTACACCTTTGAAATATATATCTGGATCCTGTAAAAGTGAAAAGAGATGTTCTCCCTACTTAAAAATGGAGTTTTAAAAACAACAGAAATCCCTTTTATGCTTTCCAGGCATGCCCTAGTAAAAAAAACAATAAAAACGCCTGTTTACTGTGTGATAGTGCTGTATAAAGGAAAATAATTCCCGATGAACTTGTAATATGGCTCTGTCTCTTTAAATTGAGGCTTTGAATGTTTTGAATGCATTTTAACGCTGTTATGCAATTTGGCTTAAAGTCTAAAGACAGAGCTGCTTGGTTGTTAAGAAGTTTAAACCCCTAGGCTCCCCTTTGCAAGTGCTCTGAAAATGCGGCGTTCTAAGCTAATCGCCGGAGTTAATGCAGAACAGTGCAAATCGCTGGTAAATTACTGATATGTCGCACAGTCGCTAAGGCATTTAGCCTTATTTCGCCCAAATCTAAACGCCTTTTCACAAAAGCGAGTAAAATAAACTAAACATACCTTCTGGAAGTGGGATAATGTGGTTGTTGATTTGTTTGAGGGCTTTTCAAAAATGAAGGTTGTTACTGTACTGCTGGCATTCAGGTCATCCTGACTGTTTCTTCCCTTACACCAGTATGTTCTTTAGGAGCTGGCCGGCCCTTGAGCAGCTGATTTTATACACTAGCTTAAGGGGGCGGTTCCTGTCTCAGTTAATTTTGTTTTGTTTATTTTTAAACAATGCTATATATTGACTGTTATCCTGAAGATGCATTTCTTTGTTAAATTAAAAGCACTAGAATATGAAAGATGGTTGTTTTACTCTATAATTAAAGAATTTATGTTTCAGAAATGTCTTTAGGGAGGAGCTAGTTAGTCACATGATGTCCGAATAGTATAAAAATGCTAAGAGTCAGTGTAAATCAGTTAGTTGACTCAAAGGAGTCAGACCTGGAAGTGCTGTCACAAGCCTTCTGATGTACTAGAGCTTACTAGTACATATTTTGTTATTGACATGCTGCATCGTATAATTAATTTTGTTTCCGTGTTCAGTTCGCTCTTTGTTTAAATAAATAATTTACGTTTGAATTTACTCCTGCAAACTGCCTCCTGGTCCATCTTTTTCCCACAGTCTGTGACAGCCCTTTCCCAAGTTGTTCCATGCCATGGCATGCTGCACCATGCAATGTGCTCTCCTATGTTTACTCTTGCATTCGGCATCAGCATCAGCATCAGTGTGTCATGCGGCTTGTATCAATTTTTCCCTTGCTGCAAACTGCAGCATTATTTCTGTTAAATTTAATGCAGTTTGCGTCACTCTGTGGGCACCACGCTTCAACTGATCCATGCCCCTCTTGCATACTGCAGCTTGTGACGGTACTTGACACTACTCCCCATCCCCCCTTTCCCTGCCCCCATGACCCCGTGTTTAACCCTCCTGTGTACCCGCCATGCACTCTGGTCTCCATTGCTACCCCATGGCACATTAGTCCCCAACCAACAGGCTCTCTAAGGTACCTGGTCCAGGACTACTACATGCCTGCAATGGCCCTGTTGCCCACCTCTATTCACCCGGACAGCCCCAGGGCCAGTATCTCATGGGGTGGCACATGACTCCTGGTGCCACTCTAGCATATCCCCTGTATAGTGGATCTCACACATGCACAATATGGTATACTTACGCTATCTAGAAACTCAGTAGCCCAACATGCATTACCCTGGTCAGCTTTGCCCGATAGTGGAGTTAACCTGATGCTACTACACCCGATGCTATTGCTCCCGACAGGGTAAGGTAGCAGATGTGATGGTATGCTACCTTTCCCTGTGTGATTTGCAGAAAATGAGTGCTGGATGGGTTGCTGGCTGAGCTGCCTTGGTGGTGTAGAGGGGAATACCACTGATTGCTTGGCTGGCATGCTGTGCGTCACCTGGGTTCTGGTCCCGGTCATGTCATTTTGCACACTGCACCCCGCGTAACTGTTAAACTTTTACTCTGGGGTCCGCTCCTCCTCAGAGTTGGATATTTTAGTTGCAGGAGTGTGGGGGGCACGGGTGGTGGAGACCACGAATTTTACAGTCTATTTCACTGAAATGCCCGTAATTTGTACGTCGGGCATTTTAGTGATTCGGGACTGTGTCTTCCGGGCGGGTTTACTCAGTATGCCGAGCGTTGGCATACCGAGTTTTGGGATAGCATAGTATATTCCACCATACACAGCACCCTGGTTCCATGCCTCATTAATAAGCCCCAAGTGTTGTCCCAGTTATGCTCGGACATTGCTGTGGCTCCCTCCATGCCTGCCACACACCTCACACACCTTGACATGTGGCATTCCCCATACTGTATGCTATGCATTCAGGCTGCAAGTCCCCAGCATCACAATTGGGAGACCTGTCTGTATTTCATCACTGGCATTATGCAGCCACCACAAGTGACCATCACACTGTGCACCAGTGACACATACACATCACCATGCCTTCACCCCTCCATGATATTCTGTGTATGCCCTTTCACCGCACCCCAAAGAGCTCTCATGTTCCTGCTGTGCCAGTGCCTCCACCACATGCTGTCATGGGACTAGAGACCAGCAGCTCACCTCCCCCTGCTCAGTCAATGGTTTACAGCATGCTCTAGGTAGTGGGGACCCATACCGTCTGTCACCGTGGTGCCATATGATGCTGCCCCCTAGGCGCACATGACACCACATTTAGGGTTCAGTCATCGCTGCCCTGCACAGTCACCTCCTCTGGTGTGTCCCATATGTCTGTGTGGGCAATGACACCTGCTGCCTCATGCTTCATGTGGACCGCACACTGCAAGCTTTCACTCTTTGCAGAACACCTTGCTTGACTGAGATGCTGCACAACCCCTCACCGGGGGCCACCACCTGGCAGTGAGCACACTAACATTATAGGCACTTCCACTCCCAAGTGCCTGCCCCAGACGATGGGATCTGTCTCTGTGACATCACCTGGGCACACATTATGTGGTTGCCATCATCCATGTGCACACTTGGTTCACTTGCTGTTTCTGCCACAGTACCATCTCTCTACTGTGATCTGCAGTGGTGTGGCCAGTTGGTAACATGGTGGTACTTTCAACTGTCACTGTTCATGTGTGTGTGCACGATCTCTTTGCCAGAACCACACAGACAACACAATGATCTTCCCTGTCATTTACCACTTCTTACCCTCCCTGTGGGGTGACGTGATTCAGCGGGGCCCTGTTATTATGTGATATATGGTGGTCTTTAGGCAAAGTGACTCCTAATGAGGTCCAGTCTGGCATAATGTCTTGCTGCTACAGTGCCTAATCTACCACTCGTCTGGCCAGATACAGTGTCCCTGAGGCTTTCACTGTCGTCCCCATCATCATCATCGGGCTGGGCATCCATGTCTGGCATGATGTGGTGTACCAGTGTCATGTTGTACAAGATGCAACATGCAGTAAATGTTTGACAAGCTATCACAGGTGTGTACTGCAGAGTTCCTCCTGACCAGTCTAAGCAGCAAAATCTCATTTTGAGCAGACCAAACATGCACATAATGACGGCCCCACATAGTGGCCAGTTACAGCACCATTGATCTTCCAGTCAACCATCAGTGCATGTGACCAATATGCCAGGTAGCGCACTACTGCATCAACACTTCCTGTGGTGCATCCTACATTGCCCCTTCCCCTGGGGATCTACCTAAAGACCATGCATATGGGTAACTGGTGTGCCACTGCCTAGAGCTGCTATCCTGCTTTCCCGCTCATGCACTTAACTAATAGCCAGCCTCCCTGTATTTCTCCACATAATAAAGGTCTCACACAGTCCACTGTGTTGAGATATGTAGAAGTCATGACAGGAGCCAAGGTACAGGACAACCACATCGAGGATGTGGCACTGGCAGTCACACACAACCTGGACATTCATTGAATGGAAGCCCTTCCCATTCACATAGATGTCTGCATCCATGGTTGGTGCGTGTATTGCAGCATGTGTGCAGTCCATTGCGCCTAGTACACAAGGGAACCACATGATGGCATAAAAGCCCTGATTTACAGCAAGTTGTTGCTGCGCATCCTGAGGGAAGGTGATGCATCTGTCCATCCTGCACAGCAGGGCCTCCAGGAACTGCTTCAAACACTCTGACACTACAGACTGCAAGATGCCCACAGTGTCACCCGTGGGGGTCTGAAAGATTCCCATTGCCAGAAAGGATAGTGCTGCAGACACATTCATTTCCACAGGAATTGGATGCCCCCTCTGGGTTCGGCTCTGCAGATCCCCCTGGAGCTCCTCACATAGCTCCACTATGGCATCATGGGGAAAACGGTATCATGCCAGGCACTGCTTCTCTGTCAGGTTACAGAATGATACTCACCTCCTGTACACGCCATATGGTACCTCCTTTGCCATCTACCCTCCCTCTCAACTGGAGCCTTACACTGTGTCCGGTGCAACTGCCACTGGGCACACCGATGCCACCTATTCATAGCCAGCTAGATGGCTAGTAGGGCTGCTAGCCCAGGCATTCTCTGCTGTCACCTCTCCGGTGCTTGTGCTGCTGCAGTAGCCCCTCATTGGTGACACATTCTAACTGCCTAACATGGGCCTATTTTTTTTTTAAACTTCTTTGTTGCATCAAATGTCAGTTCACATTGTACAAATCATGTATTTTAGGTCATTCAACATTTCTTTCATATCTTATACAATTTGCTTCTTCTCTTCAATACATATATTTCCATTATTGTTTTATAATTTAGTTACGACCTCTATTCCTCGTTTCTTAGTGGCTGACCACTCTTTTCCATAGCATGGGCCTATTTATATGCTGTGATCTGACTTAGACCAGGTCCACCCTGGTCTAACAGGTACAATAAATAATTGACACAAGTCTTGGAGCTCCACTTTCTAAAATCCCCAAAAAGGGGATATGGTAGCTATTTTTTGGTGCAAACTGTGTTGCAACATAGTGCACCAGTTTTTTTATATAGCTTTTCTTGTCATCTCTGGTGGGCACGGCAGGCTCTCAACTCTAACCTTGCCTTCTCTCATCCACCATCCCATCTCTCCCATATATCAGGCCCAGAATCCCTCAAGGACTGCCTCCCCCTGAGGTGGGGCTGGGAAGGAGAGGGCCATCCTCTCCCCACCAGAGAACCACATCTAGATTAGGCCAGAGACTGGGTGATGGTGCAGGACGAAGGTAGGTGGGCAGGGCTTCATGTGTCCCATGCCAGCTATTTTCCAATTTTTTTCTCCCCTCCTCATTGCTGGGTCACGTATGTCATTATGTGCATGTGGAGACATGTGCAAGAGACCCACAGCACCCTCCTGTCTTTCGGTGCCCCTGAACTCACATGACCCTCAGGCCTCCACCTGGTGGCAGTCATTCATCAGGAACGCCGATCCACACTGCCTGGGAGAGGAGAGCTGTCTTTCAGATGCTTGATCCTCTCCCTCCCTGGCTGACCCCCAGAAACCCACGCTCACCACCGAACACAGGTCACCAGTGTGGCAGGAGGTAAGGTGCTAGTGCCTCAGCCCTCCATGCTACTGGGCCGGCATGCACCAGTTTTTTTGATGCAATTTGGACGCAAGGTACTTTGATGCAACCACACCCCATTTTGACACAAGCTGCGATAGAAAACTGTGATTGACGCAAACTTTGATGCAAGTCCCCCCTTGTGTCAAAATTTTCCGATGCAACTCCCCTGTGTCAATCCAAACCCTTTAAAAATGGGCCCTTAGTTTTGGATTATGTTTAAAAGCCGTCCAAGTAATGTTCAGTCCCATGACATTCAGGCATTAAGGAGAGACCAAACGGGGATGGAACAGAGTAGCTCCGGTCAACATTCTTTACAGTGTGGGCCATTACTTGCTGTGCAAACAGCAGATTAAAGCACACAAGGCGAACTCCAGTGTGACAGCCTTAGCAACCCCGACTGTTGTGGTCCACCATAGGCTCCATGACTGCTCCAAGATCCAACCAGACTGTCTTACAGCTAAACACCCCTGCTGGTCCCAAATCTGGCCCCACTAAAGTGGCCAATGCCCTCAACACCAAATTCGCAGACCTGTCTGCCCACCTTGGCAAGCAACCTCCTCTCAACTCAGCGAGCCTACCCCACCACACATCCACAGTAGACACTGATCTGCCAGCTTTCCACTTTAAGGCAATCTTGCCCCAAGAAACATACAAATTACTTATGAGTCTCCCAAATAGGGGAAGCCCACGCAGTGATAAGCTGTCCCCATGCTTTCTGAATATTATAGCCCCTCACATAACCAGTCCCCTGATCAAGGTTTTTAACCTCTCCCTCTCCACATCCTCTGTGCCCACTGTTTAGAAGAATGCTAGGGTTGTCCCCATTTTCAAATCTAGAGATCCCCATCAACGGACAACTACCAACCAATTTCTATCTTACCGCACCTTAGCAATCTCCTTGAAAAAGTTGTGCACCGCCGTATCTCTAAGTATAATCTTCTCTGTCCTCAGCAGTATGGTTTTAGGAAGTACCATAGCATGACCTCTGCCCTACCCCACCTTACAAACCATGTTTTCAGAAATATGGACATAGAAAACCTCACAGGTGCTGTTTTTGTGGATCTGACCAAGGCCTTCAACCTGGTAGAGCACAACATCCTACAGGGCAAGCTAAAGACCTTGCTTGCACCTCAGGGACCACTGCCTGGTTTCAGAACTACCTTGCCGGTTACTCCCAAATCGTTAGTGTCGGGGGAGCTACCTGCACAGCTAGAGCAGTGACCACAGGTGTTCCCCAGGGCTCTATCTTTGGACCCCTTCTTTTTTCACTTTTAATAAACTCCCTCCCGAATGACAGCCTCACCTGTAACACCATCCTCTACACTGATGTCCTAGTGTTATTCCACAGCAACAAATCACTGGCTAGCCACTCAACCATGCTCAGTTCTAACTAGTACGCCACCTGTGATTGGTTCCTGGAAAATAGACTCCTGATTAACACAAAAAACACCAAGGCAATGCTCTTCGGGGCCAAACCTAAGCTACCCAAACATGCCATCACCTCCACTGCCCTCTGCATATCAGCTCTTGGCAACCCCCCTCTTGAAGCGGTATACTCCTTTAAATACCTGGGCATTACTCTAGTTCCTGTATTGACCTTCTCTGAGCACATTGGCAACACCATCCAGTGTGTCAACCAAAAATTGGCAGTGGGATACTGATTGAAACACTACCTGATTCCAGAGGCCCATCTTGCCATAGCACAGGGCAATCTCCTTTGGCTAATGGATTAATGTGCCCCCATCTATATGCAAGCCTCCACCCATCAGCTCACTAGACTAAATACCACATATAATAATATCTGCAGATTTTCACTGACGGCACACTACTGTACCCACCACTGTTTCCTATACCGGTCTCTTGGCTGGCTCCACCCCCGGCTCACAGTGACTACTTCCTCAGTGGCACAATCGACAATGCCATCAGAGGCTGGGACCTATCACCCCTTTTTCCCCTGCTCAAACCTGAAAACTCCCCCCTCAACCTTTGAAACTCCTCCAGCTTTCTGTTGGATGCCCCTCAGATCACCACCTGCCAGGGTAGCAAAGCCTTCTCTCCAGCTGCCCCTAAACTGTGGAACAGTTTGCCCTCCTCATTCACTTGACTGTCACCTCTCATTTAAATCCCTCTACCAAATGGCCTTAATGGCCGCAGCCACTTGTACCTGCCCCGCTGCATGACCACCCCCCCCGTGCGACTCCAACAAGTTCACAATGATCGCTGAGGTCATTCAGAAACTCAGGCACCCCAACGGTATACATCCTATTGTATTTTATTCTACAACGGATAACGCGGTCTCTGAAATTCTTGTGCAGCTATGCGTTGCCACCACTTATATGCTTTGTATTTTGTGCACTTCATTGAATATGCTGTACAACTACATACTGTTATTTGCACTATACTGTATTTTGTGACTCTCATTAGGTATTTACCTGTACTGTATTTTTGTATTGTTGTACTTGGATTATCCTTGCTGTTTTCTGTACTTTGTACTTGTATGTTACCATTGTGCCATCTTCATGGCCCGGGTTGTGCCTGAAAATGGTCCATTGGATCAGTGTACCTACCCAATTAACAAATGCATAAATAAATAGAATAAATAAATTAGACTTATTTTATTCTGGGGTGGGCCATATTCTAATTTCCTACATGACCATCTTTCCACATGTTTGAAAGGATATTGATCTGCCAGAACTGTAGAACCCACACAAGTGCCTCATGAATACCAAACACTGCAATAGCAAATATATATATTTTTTTTCCATAGCTACTTTATGGTATTTTTGGTTTTTCTCCCCAGTCCCATCCCCCGCATCCCCCATCTGACACACACGTGTGGAGGCATACACACATCAAGTCCTTCAGAATGTCCCACCCTACCAGTCACACCGTTACCACCTACACCAGCCACTGGTCCTCCATCCGGTGACGGCGGGACTGCAGATGGGTGACCCCTCCCGGGAGAGGAGAGCCAGTGCTCGATCCTGCTCCCCCTCCCCTCTCCTCCATGTTGGCACCCCGGTGACCAGAGGTTGTTCCCAAACCTGGGTCACCAGTGTAATGTGAGGCAAGGCATCCAGCACCTCAGACCTCTATTCCACAGGGCTGGCCCTGCAGAAATATTTTAATGGATAATTTCTGCTGTCTGCTTTTCATGACTCACCTTGAAAAATGAAAACTAATTAGACAAAGGGCAATATAAATGTCCTGGTGCATGCTGCAAAACACAGACGTTGCCTTAAATGTGTGTTTACCACATAAAACAAGATGGCAGCATCCTTCTGATTTAGGTTTGCAATTCTTGGCAACAGCTGCTTAGAGGCATTCATACCATGGTCAAGCTAAACTATTAAATTCATCTTCATTCAAGCAAGGGATAATAGCTTAATCCAGTGAAAACCCATGAGCTCATTTTTTATTATTATTCATATTACAGTGTAATGGAAGGTTTGTGTATGGAGATCCATACACTGTCAAAAGTTATTCTGCTGTAGTAGCAATACAGCTACTAATGCAGAACAACTTATCATTCTGCATTAGTGCAGTAGCTACATCACAAATGTAACCACCCCCACCAGCGCTGTTCATAGGACAGGAGGCAGTTTACACACTGCTTATGTGAGCTGGCCAGCGGTCAGATGGACGAGAAGAGCAGGTCCCCAGTGGCAAACATTGACTACAAAAACAACAAAAAGTAAACAATCCTGTGTTTTGGGGCACCATACACTGTATAGAAAAGTGTATGGGAGCCCAAATACACAACTGTGCTATTCTCGTACCTCGTGGTTTCCATGACAACAGTGACCTCTCAAGCTTCGTTCTCAAGGTCCTCATCATCATGGAAACCACTCGGTATGAGAATAGCGTGGTTATGTATGGGATCCCATACACTATCCTATATGATATATAGTTCTAATGAAAGAATGCCTTCAGTCTGGGAAGCAGAGGTGTCTGTCAAATTTCTTGCTCATCTGAGTATTAGTTGGTATGGTGATGTGTTTCAACTGTGAGGAAAAAGATGTGAAGTATATATTTCCTAATATAAGATTGCTAAACCTGAATATCATTACCTGAGAGAGACTCGGACTAGTTAAGACTACTGACTGGAGTTAGTAGAGTCACACCAATAGGTGGGCTGCAGATTTTTAAGTATTTACTTTTTAGGTTTTGTGTTACATTATTATTTGATAAACTATGATGAATATAATCATTTAATAAAAAAACTATTTTACTGTGTTTTCACACAATATGTAGAAGTGGTGTAATTTGCATAATTAAGCTGGTATAACTATTCTGTTTTCTTGAATGGTTGCTGGGTAGTATATCTTATGAAAGATTAAGTGAATTGTAACTTTTATAATTTTTAGTTCATTGTAATAGATTCTGAAGAAGAGGCGGGTTCACCAGAAAATGTTGATACATTTTGTGTTATGTAGATTCTATACAAGAGCAATAAACAGTACTTAATGAGTTAACTGGTAAGTGGGTCACTTGGTTTCCTTTTGTGATTGGCTTTTCCTTGAGGGCATACTGGAAGCAGATCCATCCCAGTAGTTCTGTTCACCATTGCAGCTGCGAGAGGGCCACACTTCTCCCAGTGTGTTTTGGGTGTTGTAATGGGCCAGCATGGCAAACCCACAAATGCTGTTGTAGGCAGTATTAGGTCTAGTGAGGTTACGATTGGAGGTCTGAGAAGAAATGAGACAGCAGTATTTCTGGAGTGGGAGAAGCATGCCTTGGACTATAGCCAGCCACATTTCTAGGGTCATGAGATTCTTTGGCCTAAAGCAGACTCCCAGTTGATGGTTAGCATGCGTGACCAAAGTTCAGTATAGTCAGTGAAAAGAAATCTTTCAGCAAGGGCACCCAATTAAAATGTAGTCAAGGGAGGGCACTAAATTAAACTTCTACAACCTTCCTCAGCCTAAAAAGAAATACTTGAATGGGAATTTCAGGGGCATAACCACCCCCCCACACACAAACTCACCTCTGTGGGCTTGACAGCCTTGTGTCATAATTCCAATGAGGTAGAATTAAGCTACTGTAACTCTAGGCTCAATTTGTTTATGCAGTTTTTGTTAACCAGGTAAGCACACTAGGAAAACAATGCCTATTTTCAGGTGTGACCCAAGAGTTTACACAATAGATTCCATACAAAGGTAAACACATACATTAGAATACAATTGTACCACAATTGTCAGGATGGGGAGGAGACATGGCATTGCAACAGAGAAGGAGAATCCATGTAATGCAATGCAATTATTCAAATTCAACAATATGGCAAACAGTACAGAAAGAGACTGTGAAGAAATAGAAAAAAATATAACAAAAACGTTGTAGTACAGTGAACAAGGGAAGGAAGAAATTTAATAAGGAAATGCATTTCTGAGTCTGTCATATATAATTCTGTGTTTCTATCAAATTACACTACTGGTCAAAAATTTTAGAACACCCCCATTTTACCAGTTTTTATTGAAATTTACGCAGGTTAATGTCTCAATGTACTCTGAAATTAAAGCATAGAACAAATAAACAATTGGAGATAAAAAAGAAATCATAGAATCATTTTGTTTAACAAAATGTAATCTAAATTTTTGACTCATCAAAGTAGCCACCTTTTGCAGATATAGTGTAACCGCCGCCGCCGAACACACTCGTGACATTCTTCCTACAATGGACATCAAATATTGTTCGGGAAGTTCTTCCCAACACTGTTGCAGAAGTTCCCACAAATGTGTTGCACTTGTAGGTTGCTTTGCTTTCACCCTTCTGTCCAGTTCATCCCAAACCAGCTCGATGGGGTTTAAGTCTGGAGACTGTGCTGGCTATTCCATGATTTGAAGCCTACCATCTTGTTCTTTTCCTCGAAGGTAGTTCTGACATAGCCTGGAGGTATGTTTTGGGTCATTATCTTGCTGTAGGATGAACCCCTGACCAACTAGGCGTAGACCAGAGGGTATTGCATGGCGCTGCAAAATGCTGTGGTAGCCCTTTTGGTTCAGGGTGCCAGTCACTCTGTGCTGTTGTCCTGTGAGCTGCCTATCACGCAAGCTGTTGACTCAGAAACTTGTCTTCTGATTCTGTTGTGGCTTTGGGTCTGCAGACCTCTTCCTGTCAGAGTTTCCTCCAGTTTCCAAGTGCCTTTTGATGGTGTAGGAAACTGTACTCACTGACACCTTGGCTTTCTTTGCAATTTCTCTAAAGCAGTTTTTGCTAACGTAAACTTTTTTTTAACCTCTAGCAGTTTACCGCTTACCTTTGTACCATTTCAGGTTATTCACTGGACTGGAATTGCTTAAATTTCAATAAAAGCTGGAAAATTGGGGGTGTTCTAAAATTTTTGACCGGTAGTGTATGTTCAACTTTTTTTTCTCAGAAACATTTGAATGTTATTCAGCTTCAACATAGACATCATTACTGGTTCCAAAAGGTCATCAACACACACCAGAAAATTATTAAGTTATCTGTTGTGATGGGATTTCTCAAAAATATTCTTAATTTTCTAAGTTTGGTATGCATGCCGGCAGAAAGAAAAACATAAAAGACCTCTGGAGTGAAAACCACTTATTTTGAAAGGTCAAGAATCTATCTTGTGGAGGCTAACCATGTGAAATCAGTGCAGCAGAGATGCTGCATCAGTGAATAAGTTCCACTCCATGGTTTCAGACTCCTCTGTAGTGATGAGAGCTGTTTCTTCTGTTAGTCTCAGATGTCACTTTTTTAACAATTGTTATTTATTTAAACGTTTCACCAAAAAAAGCATACTGCTCATTTCCAGATGCGTCCTGAGGGAAGGGGGGAGGTGGATACAATACAATACAAGGCATGAAAGTACAGGCAGCACCAGAGACAGTTACAATAAAACAATGCAGCAAAATAATTGTGTACAATTACAGAGTGCAAAAGTACCTAGTGACTAGGTGAAATACACTGAAATCACAGAGAGCTTGAATTGGGGCAGAGAGGTAGGGGGAGATGTATTGGAGATTTATTTTAGCAATTTATCACAACCCTTTCTTATGTCGCTTGCCAGGCTGTGGGAATATCCAAAACCTATGAACACTGTGAAACATGTTGGTTCAGTGGGGGCTGCAGGCCAAATATTTCTCTACTTGAAGCCTTTCATTTGGCTTCAGCCTTTATAATTTACTTTGGTGCTTTTTTGTCAGAGCATACAGTATATCTTGGCGCAAACAAAAATTCCCAACAGTAGAATGTTCACAAAAATCATTGCACAAAATGCTTCTTCAGAGCTGTTCGGTGCCAAAAAATATATATTGTTTTAACAATATTACATTTCTTTTTTTGTTTTCTTTTTTTTCTCCCTCTGTGGAGCTAGCAGACAGGCTTCAGTCCTCTCACAGAGGAGTGATTCTTTCCCGGCTGCCCACCAACTCAGCCTCCTCCCAAGATGATTCCCCCCATGGCAGGGCCAGAGAGGGGAGGGCCATCCTCCCACCCCCGGACCACAATCTAGATTCGCCCATGATCTTCGACTTGGGGCAGTGCAGCTGGGGCTTCATGGGCCCCGCTAGCTCCCCTTTTCTGCTTTTTGCTCCCTCACCCCTTGCTAACACACACATCGGCGTGCGCATGTGGAGGCATGCACACGCTGCAGTCCTGCAGCACCCTCCCTTTCTTGTTGCTCCCTGACCCACACTGCCACCAGGCCTCCACCTGGTGGCAGTCGTTCAGTTGGAGTGGTGCCCCCCCCAGGAGAAGAAAGCAGTTCTTCAGATGCTTGATCCTCTCCCTTCCCGACCTCCAATAACACAGGTCACATGCATGGCGGAAGGTAAGGCATGGGTGCATCTACCCTCCATGCCACTGGGCCAGCTGCAATAATATATTTCTAACATAATCTGGTCAGTAGAAGTGCTCTGGATAGGGGGGTTGATATTAGCTCTTTCACAGAAGAAAGGGTTCTGAAAGAACTCTTAAAACTGAAGGTGGATAAAGCAATGGGGCCTGATGGGATGCACCCCAGAATTCTAAAAGAACTAAGGGAAGAACTAGTAACACCACTGACTACCCTTTTTAATAAATCATGGGAGGATGGTGTGGTACCTGAGGACTGGAGGAGGGCGGTGATTCCCTTCACAAAAGTTGGAGCAAGACAGAGGCAGGAAACTACAGACCTGTCAGTTTGACCTCAGTGGTAGGGAAAGTGATGGAATCACTTCTGAAGGAAAGAACTGTTGAGTACCTAGAGGCCAGTGGGGCACAGGGCCCAAGACAGCATGGATTCACAGTGGGAAGGTCATGTCAGATGAATCTAATGGATTTCTTTGACTGGGTGACCAAAGCAGTAGACCAGGGAGGGGCTGTGGACATGGCCTACCTAGACTTTAGCAAGGCATTTGACACAGCCCCACAGAAAAGATTAATAAACAAATTAGCCAGCCTGGGAGTGGGTCCCAGGGTGGTAGTATGGGTAAAACACTGGTTGGACAACAGGACACAGCGGGTAATAGTAAATGGAGCCAACATTGAAGAAAGGAGGGTTACTAGTGGGGTACCGCAGGGTTCATTACTGGTGCCGGTCCTTTTTACTGTCTTTATAAGTGACATTGCAGAGGGACTATAAGGGAAAGTATGTCTCTTTGCAGATGACACAAAGATCTGCAACAGGGTTGATACACAAGGTGAGGTGGAAAGGATGAAAAGGGACTTGGCAAGGTTGGAGGAACGGTCAAATGTATGGCAGCTTAGATTCAATGCAAAGAAGTGCAAAGTAATGCACCTGGGAAACAAAAACCCAGGGGAAGCATACACAATGAGGGGTGAGATACTGACAACAACAAAAATGGAAAAGGACCTGGGGGTAGTCATATCAGATGACCTAAAGGTGGGCCAGCAATGTGAGAAGGCAGTAAGGAGGGTTGGGGGAATACTGGGATACATAAGAAGAGGCATCACCAGTAGAAAACAGGAAGTTGTTGGCCCTCTGTACAGACAGTTGGTAAGACCACATCTGGAGTACTGTGTACAGTTCTGGAGACCCCATTTCCACAAAGACATAGACAGGGTGGAGGCTGTCCAGAGGAGGGTGACCAAAATGATGCAGGGTCTGCATCAGAAGACATATGAAGAAAGACTAAAGGAACTAAAGATGTATAGCCTTGATAAAAGGAGGGAGGGGGGGACATAATAGAAACTTTCAAATACCTCAAGGGAATCAACAAAGTCCAAGAGGGTCGCATCTTTCAAAAAAAGAGATGTGCAAAAACAAGGGGGCACAATTTGAAGATAGAGGGGGGACGGCTCAGACGTAATGTGAGGAAGTATTTTTTCACAGAGAGGGTTGTGGATACATGGAACAGCCTTCCTGAGGAGGTCATAGAGTCAAAAATAGTGAATTCAACAATTGAATTGAAACAATTCAAGAATGCATGGGACAGACATAAGGCAATTCTATTGGGGAGGTAGGAGGAAGTAGTATGTTGGTTAACTAGGATCTGCAGCTTATCTGTTAGGCAGGGAAATGGGCAGACTAGGTGGGCCAAGCAGTCCTTATCTGCTGTCAAATTCTATGTTTCTATGTTTCTAGAATTAATCACAGCATATTTTATTTTTCATTGATGTTTTAAAAATAGCTTTTATTAGTTGTATTAATGTCTAGCTGCCTCTAGCAAATTTAAAAAATCCCTTCCCTTGTGGTTACTTTCTGACTTTACATGTTGGATTTATACCATGGATGTAGTAAAAAGGTGCTAACGCTCATTTTTATGTTGGCTGCGCTTGCACACCCAATGTTTTGTGACAAGGATAGTGGATTTTGGTGGGGGGGGGTGTCACTACCAAGCCCATTGCAGTTCACAAAAGCATGGGCTCAGCAGTCTACACCAATGACCAAGCACTGTAGTCCTGACATCACTCTCGGCTTGGTGAGCTGCAACTTCATGTACTTCAAAGGACCAAAGCCGCTCCAATCAGAGAGGGCTTCAGTCCTTTGATTTGCATGAAGCCGGTCAGCAAATAGCTGAGCGGCTTTCAAGATCAGCAGCCTGCCGGGGCAGCCTGTCAGTCTGTAAAACAGAAAGCCATCCATCGATGTCTGTTGCTGGCCCTCCGTAACTGTCCCTGCCCCAACTTGTCCCTACCTCTCAGCACCCACTGCCCAACACCTCCACCAAATGTAACGCTGACACTGGAGGCACCCAATCCCCCAGTGTTGCACTTTGTAGTTTTTATTTTTATTTTATTTGCATCTTTGCCTGTAATGCAAAAAAAATCCATCAATGTCTGCAGCCGGTGCCCCTATAACTGTTTCCCCTCACCCAATCCTCCCTCTGAGCCCCCAGCCCCCTCAACAAACATAGCACTAACACTGGGGGTGCCCAATCCCCCAGTGCTGTCCCTTGTAGTTTTTTATTTTATTTATATAGATTGGGTGAAACACAGAAAACCGTCCATCGATGTCTGTTGTAGGTGCCCTGTACTGTAACTGTAACTGGTCCCCTCCCCCACCTGACCCTCCCTCTCAGCAACCCCCCCCCCCATAAACATAACACTGACACTGGGGGTACCCAATCCCCCAGTGTCATCATCACCTGAAATATACAAAACCATCCATCATCATTTGTTTGTTTTTTAACCTCGTAAAAATGAAAACCCTCCATCGTTGTCTGTTACACCGTTGTTCCCCCCACCTGACCCTTCTAATCAGCACCCACCATCCCACATGCCCTCAAGCCCTTACTTCCCAACTTGGGGTCAGATGCTGTAATTTTCTCTGGACTGAAAAAGACGTGTTCACTCTTCAAAGTTGGACCACGATCTGAGAATATCAGGTATGCGGTTCAATGTATTTCAATGGGGCTTTGAACTTAGTGGCATAACTTGGCCATTTTTGAATATTTTTGCCCCAGATTTTCAGCATACCTATTTTGGGACTCCCCCTCATAATCAAATACAGTGACATTAGGCAAACCTGTCCCAAAAGGTGATTTTGTGGTCGCTGCAAGAAATCACATTTTGGGCAGGAGTTGAACATTTTCTCTGCCCTTGTTCATGAGGTGGGGTCATTAGAAGGCTATATCAAAAATGTGGCATAAAAATATTAAAAACAACAAAGTTATGAGCATGTATTGATTTTCAATATTTTGACCCCAAATTGTCAACATAGCCATTTCTTTACAGCACCTCATGAATGTGACAGCTGTCATTTTTCAAATCCTGGCAAAAAAGTATTTTTGTGTCCTGAAAGGTGATTTCGCAGTCGTTGTGCGAAATCACCTTTCCGGCAGGAGTTGAACATTTTTTCTGCACTTGTTCATGAGATAGCGTCATAAGCAGAGATGTGCAAAGTCTGTAAAATTTGCTCCACAAAGTAGTTCATGGACTTTGTTGATTTCACGGAGCAATTTCACGAAATTCGTGGTCCACCATGAAAAACTAAATTGTGCATGCGAATTTCACGCTTTGTGGTAAAAAACAATGAATTTCACTGAAAAGTTCATGCAAATCATATGGATCAAAGTTCGACCGGACAGCCAGAACTATGCAAATTTCGCAAAGCGCAAATTTTTGGTGCTTTGTGTGAAATTCGCAGGTGAAGTTTAACTTTGCAATATCTCTAGTCATAAGAAGGCTAAGATGAAGAATTTAGGGCAAAATATAAAAAAACAAAGTTATAACCCTACATTGAAATTTAGCCACGCAGCCTTATGACTTTGATAATTTTTAATATTTTTACCCCAATTTTCAGCACTGACATTTCTCACAGCACCTCATAAATGTGACAGCTGTCATTTTTCAAATCCTGTCCAAAATGTGTTTTCGTACTTGTGCCATGGAATGACGTGTTGCCAGGGATTTGAACATTTTCACCTACTGCATTCATTAGGTGGGGTAATAAGAAGACTATGCTGAAAATTTGATGTACAAATATGGTAAAATGCCCAGGTTATGACTGAATGTTACACTATTTCAATGTTCACTCATAACTTCACTAATTTTCAATATTTTGACTCCAACCTTTAAACATAGCCATTTTTCTACAACACCTCATAAATGTGACATGTGTCATTTTTAAAATCCTGGACAAGATGTGTTTGTACACTCCTCGTGCAAAATTACATTTTTGGTCAATATACTATAAATGGCACAGGTCATGTCTATAAGGCAAATCCCAAAACCTGCATCTTCAAAATATGGGGTCAGAACTGCAAAAAACAAATTGTTTAACAAGCAGCCAACATTCAGCACTGACAAATGCTTGTTCTTATGGGACGCAAACAACACATCACCACACCAAGATGCTTAATTTATTCAGACATGCTATGTTATCTGGAAACTTGGTATCCTGACGCTCAGGATACCAAGCCCAGATAACCAAACTCAGAATCCTGACAGCACCACTGCCCTGACCCAATGTCGGATAACAAGGCAGGAAATGTCATTTTTTTCAATGTGGGGGACTGTGACCCTCCATCCTTCATTACTAAAATAACTAACTCTGAGGGAGAGCGGATCCCGGAGTTAAAAACTAACAGTTATGAGGGGGGGAGGAAAAAGTATGTGGCCATACCAATCCAGAACCTGGGTCCTATGGTGCATGCTGGCCGAGATGCCTGTGCTCCAGCCCGCTACACCACAGGGGCAGCTTGGCCAGCTTCTGGATCCAATGGTATTTTCAGGGATAAGATAGCAAGTCATGACATCCTCTACCTTATCTTGTCCTGTAACACCATCAGCCATGTCTCCGTCGGCACACTCGCTATCAGGACACTTCACCTGTCAGGCAATAGTGCCTGGGAAGGTGCATGTCAGGATTGTGAGCCGTGGGACATCATTAGGGTACCATTTATTCATAGTGGGCATGGGCAGAGAGCAGGGACTTAAAAAAACAAAACTTCAACCCCCCATATCGCAAGTCAGGAATGGAATTAAATGAAAAGCAAAACGGATATATTGATGCATTTGCCCGAAATACATTTTTGCTTAAAAAAAGATGAACATTTTCCATGAACAAATACTGCTTCCTTAAGAAACAAAATGTTATGAAAGCCATTTAGTGGTGTTGCTGAAGGAGGCTTTTGGGATTGGATACTAAGGAAAGGCTGATTTTCAGTCATAAGGCTGTCCAAAGAATTTCTGCTCCAGTGGCAGTTGAATTGTTTTCTACCTGAGCCTATAAAACTAGGGATACTGAAGAGTTACATAGATAATTTTAAACTGTGTGGTCATCTTTATACAGCATTGAGAAGTCCAAAGTGATTTCAAGCCCTTTTACAGCATTTTTTAAATGATTGTTCAAAATCCCATAAAAGGTAGCACCTTCAATGTATTTTTTGAAGTAGTCTACAAAATGTGTTCAGATATAACACTGAGTCTCCATTCAGCTTATATACCATGGCCCAGATATTCAAACTGTGCCCAAAAAGTGCACAATAGCAGGAGCAAGCACAAGTCTATTGCACCCATATGCAAGAGATGCGATATTCAAAAAAGGAGCAGGCCAAATTGCGCCTACAGCCAACGACTGAATATCGCACCACCTGTGCCATAGCGCAACTAGGAAGGGGAAGCTGAGCAGATCTGATGTGCCATAGCGCAGCAAGGGGTGTTCAGCTGAGCAGTCCAGAGGTGCCATAGTGCAACCAGGGAGCCCCCCAGCTGCAGAGCAATGTAACTGCACAATCAGGGAGGTAGGGGCCCACCCCCATGCCACAGATGAAAACAGGAACACACAGCAGAACAGACATTGTCCCCCCACACCCCAAGCACAGCACAACTGGTGGAGGGCTGGAATAACCACTGGTCCATGGAGACAAGCAACCAACCCACAGCCTGGCCATGGTGCCCCATCACACCTACCGGCAAGCTGTGACTGGCACACAAGGAGGGCAGACCACACTGTGCCACACCATCCCCCCCAGTGCACAGCACACCCTGCACCATGACCCCAGACACCCCCCATGGGCAGTGACCACCACTGCAGGAAATCCCATGCATGCCACCACCCCACTGTGTCAATGCAACCCTGTGCACCACAGAACCATGCAAGCCAGCCCCACCACGAGCACCCATCAGCAGGTTGCAGCACATGGCAATGCAACAACGGCAGACACAGTGCCACCATGCACAGTCCCCCTGAGGTACTGCTGAGAGACCGACCATGCGTTGGCACCAGAGGTACCCCATATGGGACGGTTGTGTCCTTGACACCACAACCAGTGGTACAGTGCCCTGCACAGTATTCCAGTGACACACCCCGACCCACCACTGGCCACAACAGCCAGCACAGACACCCACAGTGGTGTGTGGAAGCATGCACCACACCGGATGCCACACAGGGTATGGACAGACACCCACCCATACCCAAGGGCACAACAACACAGGGGCGCAGTGGCGGGGCAACCAAGCCCCCATTGTGGGCCCATGTAAGCCGTGTACACACAACCTGTAGTCCACCATGGCACTGGAGTGCCAGCCACCCTGCGCAGGCACTGTGGACCTGTACACCACCAGTAGTCCCCCGTAGCACAAGCCACAGACAGTGGCGCACATCCCCTGCAGCACACACAAGCCACAGCATGGCGGTGGGACAATGACCGTGTTGCCCACAGTGCCACCCGAGCCAGGTATGCACCACACCAGTGACATGGGCAACCCAGAAAAGCGACGGGTACAGTGTCCGCCCTGCAGGGAATGCCACCACTGACATGCTAGCGCACCGTGCAGGTCACAGACAGGCATGTGTGTCAGCTGCACAGGCCATGGACGGGCCGATGGGTGCGCCATGGACACAGAGCATGCGCCATGGACCACTGCACACAGTCATCCAGTGCACAGGGAACAACACACACAACACAGACACTGACTGATATCTACCCCCACACCCTAGTCACCACCACACGGACACACACACATACCCATGACTGCACCACCCCTGATGCCATGCACACCACTGCAGCTGAGCACCTATAGCCCGCTGCAAATCAGAGACCACCACGGTATGCATATAAAATTTAAATATATTGTAAATATAAAACTGAACTATGTACAATAATAAAAACTATGTACAAGCTTGGGGTGGGGAAACAAACAAGGGGTGGGCAGGGGAAGGGGGACAAATGGGATGGGATAAAGGGGTGTGAGGGTGGGTCCAGGGTAGTGGAAGTCAGGGACCAAAGGACCCGACACCACGTCCACCGTTCCTGGCTCTGGGACCTCCTGCCTCTGTGGCGCCACAGCACCCCGCTGTGTCAGCCTCCCCAGGATCTCCACGGACTGATGGGCCAGATGAAGGAGCTCCCTTAAGGTGTCCCTAATTTCACAGAGATGTCTCGTACCTAGGACAAGGGAGCACAGTTAATAGGTGTGAATGCACAACCCCATACAGCCCGTCCACTGTGCATGGCATACGGCCATGGGACATACCACTGTGATGGTGTGTGACCACCCACAGTGATCACGTTCACAGGACCTGCCCACCCAGGTGCATACATCCATGCAGAATGCTGCACACACCCACCGGCCATGTCACGCACAGCACCACCGTGGCCGTTTAGTGACATGGCTATGTGGTGCAAAGGCAGTGGCACAGCCATGCACCTGGTGCACGCATGGACCACCAGTGACACACACCCAGACATGCATTGCCACTGGACAGTGTTGACTGTAACAAGTGGCGTGCATGGCAGTGATGTCGATGAATGGTGGCCATGCCCCACTGCCCACCCTGTCACATAGCATGCAATACTAATCATGGAGGTATGGCACTCACCCTCATCGGGCCAGTCAAGTGGGCGTTGATGGTCCTCGGCCCGCCTGGCTGCGTTTTCCTCACCCCTCCGCTGCTCTGCCCACACCCTGCAGATTTCGTCTGGGCCTGTGGGGAAAAAAAGGAGAGAAGAACATCAGTACATTCCCGAAGCAAAGTCCCCCTGCCCCAAGGTGTGTGCCCCACCCAGCCACAGGACCCACCCACCCCACGCTCTGTGAACACCGCCACGGCCAACCCCATATGGTCCCTCCCCTATGTGCTGGACACATACAACACTGTGACTCATATGGATGATAAAAGGAACCCCTAACTGGATGTGGCACCATGCCCCTCCTGGCACGTGCCCGCAGTTGAGCCAGTAGCTCCGGCTTCCTCCTGCGCAGGTCACCATAGCAGTGCCTGCACTGCTCAGCTGAACGCCCCTGTCCTGTGGCCTCCTCCAGGGCAGTGGCCACCTCCTGCCACCCCTGGGTCCTGGCCCTGTCCAGGGGGGCCTTCCCAAAGAGAGGCCCATGGTCTAGCTCAACTATGGCCACCAGATTGGCCAGCTCAATAGCCGTCCATTGAGCAGCTCATCTACGCGCCATTCCAACAGCTATAGTAGGCAATATGGCGCTCTGCAGTGCAGCTCCCCACGTGCAGATGCTGCGCGGTACAGTGCTGCCATTCCCTATCGCGCTGTTACTGAACAGAGCGATAGAGGTGCACCTATGCCTGACGCATGGCACCAAGAGGGCAAAGGTCGAGCACAGGGTCAAG
The DNA here is from genome assembly GCA_016271365.2 of Neoceratodus forsteri. NCBI lineage: Eukaryota > Metazoa > Chordata > Ceratodontiformes > Ceratodontidae > Neoceratodus > Neoceratodus forsteri. Next base: position 917,058,138 of record CM057449.1, read on the forward strand.
GGTCTCTGGCTCAAGGCCACGCACAGCACCATCGGATGACAATGCGTGCAGCGCGATTGGCTGCCTGTGTACCAGCGCCATAACGGACTACCGGGCAGTTGGGCTATTGCACCTATGAAGGCCCCGTGCCACAGCGCCATGTAGTGACCATCACTATAGCGCCACTGGCACAATGGTGGCCATGCCCTGCATTGCTTATCGCACACAGCACGTCATCAGTATGGCAGACGCCTGCGTCAGCAAGCCAGGCATGCGCTGTGAGGTGTACTACGCATGCCACAGAACCGCGCCATTGGCTTAGCACGTTTAACACAATTGCGCTAAGCGCAACAGTGCGATATTCAGCTGTCATATGCAAATCATCCAATCAGCCATTCAATGGCACATCACTGCAATCTGCATCTAATTGAAGTTGCTCCTCGCCTCATTTGCATGGATTGCACTATAAAGGTGCGACAACGTGCTGCAGTGGCCATGGTCGGTTACTGCAGTTTATTGGTGAGTTGCATGCTGTTTGGGAGTGTGGACTGTGGATTTAGGGACATGCATGGGACTGCACAGTCACAGGTAATAACTGCCATTCTTACAGGCTACATAATGACCGAGCATGATGTTGGAGAGGAGGAACACAATGGTGGAAGGAGAAGGAGGCCGAATTTTACAAAGGCCGAAACTGAAGCCCTGTTTGAGGCCTACCTGGATCAGAAGCCACTGCTCAGTGGACGGCAGGGCACCCCTGAGGCCCATGCTGCTGCATGGGAGGAGGTGGCACATGCCGTGAACCTGCATGGCAGCCACCAGCGCTCCGTGCAGGAGTGTAAGAAGAAGATGGGCACGGACAGGAGGAGGGTAAAGGAGAACGTGGCTGCCATCAGGGCAGCACATGCTGCAACAGGTGGGGGGACAGCTGGAGGTAGTACAACTCACCCCAGCAGAGCAGAGGCTTGCTGGAAGCATGCAGCAAAGTGCCATTGAGGGTGTTTCAGGTGGTGGCTTCCAAACGGGTGGTGGCCCATCACTGCATGGTAAGTCATGGTCTGTCTATGGGGGGGCAGGGTAGGTCACACGCAGTACCGTGACTTTGCTTTCCCTTACAGATCCTGAGCATCTGCATGGGTCAGTGGTGGTGGGCCTGTCCACTGCGGACAGTCAGATGGAGTCAGAGGTGGGACCATCCACCTCCACAGGTATATGTGGATCATTGAGACAGTGAGGCTGCCTGGCTGTCCACACTGATGTCGGTGTGACAGGTGTGGAGGAAGCCCTGCCTGTGTCCCAGCATGCTGGCATCTACAGATACCAGCACGCTGTGGCTGTGGATGGGGCAGAGTCCGGCACCAGTGATGATGACACGACCGTCATGGGCAGTGACACGTGTGTGCCACAGGATGGACACACAGCAGGGCACTTCACGCCCATGGTTGTGGGTGGTGCTGCTGTGGAGGCCTGCGTGTCAGCACAGTCCCAGGCTGTGTCTGTCAGCACCAGTGAGGCAGCACTGGTGTCTGTTCAGGACAGTAGTACTGTTGCAGCCACTGCGGTGGCACCACTGAGCCCTGGGGTGTGGCAGCTGGAGGGGCAGCATCAGCAGTTGCCCACTGGGCTTGGGGGTACAGGGTTCAGCGGCGGCATCTGTGCACCGCCTGTGGACATGCCCAGACCTGGTCCTGGTGTGCAGCACCCACCCTCAAGGGGTGCTGAACATCAGGGCCTTGCACACCCTGAGGGACAGGATGCCGAGGAGGCTGATGACCTCTTGGATGAGCACACCCGCCTACTGCGAGCATCGGTCCAGCTGCAGATGTGGCTTGCGACGTGGATGCACTGCATGTGGCTCCAGAGCAGGCAGAGGAGCATCGCAGCAGGGACACAGAACAGATCCTAGCACGGATGGACCGTTTGCGGAAGGATGTGACTGCTGCCATTGACAGGCATGCACAGGCATTCATTACTGTCATGGCGACAATGGGCACACAGTCGGGTGCCCATGCGTTGCAGACATCACACAGTGCACTATCCACCCCCCATTCCTGGCATCATGCGACTCCCACTCTGTTGATGCCGGGTTCAGCTGTGGGCATCCCGAGCACTCCTGGTACAGGCATGTTCGGTGTGCTGCAGACCCCTGCGTGGGCATGGTCGTGTTCATGCAGGGGAACCCCTAGGGGACCATCAGTGCCACCCCATGAGGCCAGTGGTCAGCATGCCAATGCTGGCAGATCTCGGCGGGGCCGCCCATACATCCATGGCGGCCATGGCACTGTGTCGCGGGACTTACCTGTCTCCCAGCGCAGCTACTGTCTGGTGCTGCCCTGTGTGCATTGTGTGTGTCGGTGTGCAGTACACGGGTGGGAACCCGGCCCTGCATGCAGACACATAGTCCACCTGCACACCCTCCCGGCTGCTGTCCACAGTTGCGTGTGCATGATGATGCCTGCATTGTGCTGTACACCAATGTGCAATGGTGCTCAGCATCTGACACATGCACAATAACAGGCAGTGGGCATGGTCGTCTGTGGACATGTGTGTGGCTAGGGTGTGCTTTCTGGGTTGGTGTGCCTTCTGCCCTCTGTGCACATTTGTTGCATTGTGTGTGTGCGTGTGTGTGTGTCCTTTGGTGTGGCATGTTAATCCTCACCCATCCCTGGCTGTGTGTGTGCCTCTGTGCCCTGCCACTTCCCTTGATGGCATGCACCCTTGGTGAGTGTCCCTGTGTGTTTGTGCGTTGTGCCTTTGCCACTGGTGGTTGCACATGGTCCCTTGACTTACCTGGGTTGGCTGAAGTGCTCCTCCGTGATGATGTCCCGGTGCAGCTGTGCCAGCCGGAGCAGTTGGGGGTCCCATTGGCCAAGGGGGGCTGACCATCACCATCGTCACCGGCGTCCCCATCGCTGTCCCCCTCTTCGACCTGTATGGCTATCCCTCATTCGTTGGCCATGTTGTGCAGGATGCAACAGACCAGGAATATCCCGCAGGCCTTTGAGGGGCTGTACTGTAGGGCACCGCCAGAGGTGTCCAGGCAATGGAAATGTGCCTTCAGTATCCCGAACACCCGCTTGATGACATTACATGTGGTGGCGTGTCCCTCATTGTAGCGTTACTGCGATGGGGTCGCGGGCCGCCGGTTGGGTGTGAGCAGTCAGGAACGGAGTGGGTATCCATTGTCACCTGTGTGTAGAGGGTGGAGGTTAGTTTGGTGATCAGCATCACCCTGCCCCAGGCCATGTAGGCCACTACCCATGCCACCTCTGGCCATGCCCCCCAGGCCCTATGATTGTCCATGTGGTTTGCATACTTACCCACTAGGTGGCCAGTGGGATGTCCCCACTCTCGAATCTGTGGCATAGTGCCAACTGGTGCCAGATGAAAGAATCATGTGCTCCCCCAGGGTGCGTGGCACAGACATTGATGATGCGTCTCCTGGCATTGTACACCAGCTGGCAGTTGATGCTGGCATAGCCCTTGCAATTTATGTATGCGGCCCCCTCATGGCCAGGTGGTGTGTGGATGGCCACATGAGTGCAGTCTATTGCCCCTAGCATGCCAGGCATACATGCTACCCTGTCAAACTCCTGTATGTTTGCTGTGCGTTCCGCCGCTGTGCTGGGGAAATGGATGTACTCCTCAGCATGTGGCAGCAGTGTGCTGAGGAATTGAGTGAGGTGGCATGACGTGGCCAAATTGGTTATGCCTGTGGTGTCCCCAGTTGGTCTCTGGAAGGTACCTGTGGCGAGCAAGCACATGCAGGCCGTTACCTTGGTCTCCACTGACAGGGCATGGCTCTGTTGTGTGGGTGCCTGCATCACATCACTGCACAGCTCACAGAGCTGCCTCAGAATTGCCCTGTTCAGGTGGTACCGGCCCACAATCTCAGTATCTGTGTACAGCTCAAAGCTGGTGCGGGCTCAGTACTGCCTGTTGGGGGCATACCACCAACGGGCCCTTCCATGGCCACGCCCCCCCTGCCACCCACCTTCTCACCCCCCTCATTACGGTCTACATGTGGAAGGTGGCACTGGCCATGTCCCTGGCTTGTGTTCACCCCCCTGGCAGCTGTTACTGTATTGCCCCTGCTGTCCTGGCTGCTACCTCCCCTGCACCGGGCACACCTGCCTGTGCTGGCCTCTGTGCTGTGTGGCTCCCCACACCTTCCCTGTGCCTGGCTGTTCACTGTGACCTTTTCCTGGCCTGTCCTGTTTGGCCACCTGCCCTGTCTGTCTGCCTCTGCCTCATGTGGCTTCCCTGCAGTGTTCTTGTGCCTCTTCCTTGCTCCTTTTTATTTTGGCTCATTTCCGCTATGGTGCAACTTTCCGATTGCTCCACTGTTGCGTATTGCGCAAGTCTTTGAATATCACACTGCGCCATTTATGCATGGTTCCTCCCCCTTCGGTTGTGTATGCCTTCATTATCATTGCACTGTTGCTCAGCATGATTTCGGGGGCGCAACTGCCTCCTGCTGAATATCGCAGAATGGCACAATTTCAGACTTGCGCAGGCGCAACCCTGTTGCGCATGGCTCAACTCTTTTGAATATCTGGGCCCACATTCTTTATTACCGGGGACATTTACATGAAAACACAATCTTTATCTTACAGATTTAAAATTTTTTCATTCCGTAAGATATGTTTCAAGCAAACTAAATAAATACATTTGCTTCTCCTGCATTTCCCTCCACTGAATTCACAATTCTCTGTTTGTTACATCATAATCATTTCTACAGCAAAGGATTGTGATTTCACAAAGAGATAAATAGAAAAAAAAACAGGAGCAGATGAAGGCTAGGAGACCAAGATCATAATTCATGCAGATGTCCCCTTAATAAAGAATGGGAAGGGATCGGTACAGAACATTAATGAAATACAAGCTGAATTGTTTCTGAATATTAGATTCTGAAATATCCGGGATCCTGGAAAATTGCTCTGAGCTCTTTTGATGTTTGTTCACTTATTTCATTAGTGCTGTAGTATAAACCCAAACCTTGCCTCTGAAGTTTTTTTTTTAATCTGTAGCCATCTATAGCAGTTACAGTTAATAAGTAGCTAGTGGAATGTCTAAGGGCATTGCTATAACCTTCATCAATCCAAACACGCCTCACTATACAGCCAGGTGCAGAGTCGGAGGGAGAGGGGTATCTAGCCAACTGCACTTTTGGTAAGAATGGTTTTGAAATTCACTTGTGGCAGCTACAGGACACTGCCTGCCTAGCATTCAGGATGTTTTCACTTATAAAAGATTAAGTGTAATATTAATGACAAACATGACCCTCCCCTGGGCTGGCACTGTGCCTGAATCTGTGCCATGCCACACACATTGTTTCCAGAATAAATGACCAGTGTGTGTGTGTGGTGTGTAGGATTTGATTTGCCTAGGCACTGTTAACAGGATTTACCACAAGAGGTGGTTCGCCAACTTGCTCCGCCTTCTGGCAGTGTTGAGTGAGCTACTGACTTTATTGAACCAGTTTCACTTGATCGGTTTCTGTCCTTGCTATGGAGGCAGGAACATCTTTATTTTTTATCAGCTGCACATTTCCTTTAGAAATTGATCTGTAAGGGTTTATTATTGTTTCAACTGCCGGAATATATGTGGATTTAGTCCAACATACAGCTTCTGTATGGTTATTCTTTCTGCTGTAGTTCCAGTACTGATTTCTTAAAGATTTATTTATTTCAGGATAATACCATTAAACAAATGCAAATTTACAATGTTGTCCAAGACAAACAGGATATACTAGGATTTTATATTATATGGCTGGATGATATATCCTTATATATATATATATATATATATATATATATATATCAAAACATATTTGGGATATCACTAGAGATAAAAGTACTACCGAGGCAGACATTGGAGATATCACGGATCTCTCCATGTTTCTATATGTCATACTGATATCTCCACATTCCTATACATCATACTGAAACAAGTGAAAATATTTCAGTTTTAGTCACGCAACTCTGAAAGGGTAAGCTGCTGCAGCTCTCACTGTACAACCTGCAGCCCCCCCGCCGCGGCCCTGACATCAGGGTTGATCCTGCCATAAGTTCTAAATAAATAGTTATTTTAAAAACTTATCTGGTTGATCCTGCCATTTTCAGACCATCTTCTCATACAAGGACTTTCATACAGGAAGACGATCTGAAAATGGCAGGATCAACCAGATACATTTTTTAAATGAACATTTACAATACAATCATTATATTAGACTTCTCCAACAAAGTGAAATGCAGCAGAAGCAAGAAAGTAACTCCCCATTTGCACCGCCCTAGATCTGCCACTGCCCAAAACATGTGTTATATAAACAGAACATGACATGGCATGCCTGAAGATATATTTATCTTCACTTGAGCCCCAAAATATCATGGCTTCTTGTAAAGGTAAATATGATATATTCAGTCAGGCCATGTCAAATTCCATAGATAGGTAAGCAATAAGACATGACAGGGTGTGTGTTGAACAGATATTACCGCATGCCCAGGGGCGTAGTAAGGCACAAGGACATTGGCCGAGTGTCTTCAGCCCCTGGAAGTGCGATAATATCTGTTCAACACACACCCTGGAGTGTCTTATTGCACTTATAAAATGGGTACCTTTTTATCTTATAAAAGTTTAGACAAAAAAGTATGTTTATATGTAGAAAAAAAGGTGATTTAATTGTTAATTCATGATAAAATAGTCCTTCCACCTATCTAAAAGTGACATCATTATGTAGTTGCAAGTGGTACTACTGATTTAATGTTGTTGCACTACCCCAGTGCCCTTGTGAATTCATTACAGTTTTTTTTTCTGGTTGTATTTTTTTTTTTTTAATAGGAACGAGTTCAAACTGGGGAACTAAATCTGAGGGATGCTGAGTG